>CM037874.1:46329391-46891891 GCA_021292105.1 Anadara kagoshimensis
CATATAGGGCCTCAGTTTAAAGTTTAAAACAGAAAATGTTTACCCAAGCTAAAGATACTATTAAAAGGTCTCGTTTAATGCTTCTTAAGTAAAAATATGAACTGGGTCTAGGTATTTGGGACCACATGCATTCGAGGAAAATGTACATGTCATTATGCAAGTTAGACTAAAACATTGATTTATCACTACGAGACTGAGAGCGAAACGAAATCTTTTAAATTGCAAAAAGATTTTTTTCTCTGTCCGTTGTTTTCTCCATGTCTACCGTTTGTCAATACAAAACGGCATTTGTATATTGTAAATGACAAATGACATATTGGATTAGTTTTTAAAAAATGTCAATAAGTAATGTGCAAGCACAGGATTATTGGCTTATATGCACGTTACGCCACTGCTCCACCACACAGTCTAACCAGTTGATCTGGCTCCAGTTTCACCATCTTTCCTTAACTAAGATTTTTAGTTTGTCCATCGTATTAGTCCGTTTCTAGATCGAATATATTCAGCTGAATGCCAATTTTATCAATTTTAATATTGTCTATTTCTTCCCCAAAAATAATAAATAATATGACATATACAGGTGCACGTCAGAGTCGTTAATTTTCTATCCATCCATCATATCATACGTCGCTACATCAGCATTATTATTACTGTCCGCTATGTTAGTCACTACAACGGTTACTTAAGTGACGTCACACACGGATCAGCCTCGATATGGGTCGTTTCACTTGCAGCTAAATTCAAGGTCTTCAAACCGCTATAACTTTCTTATTTGGTCATCAATTTGGATGCAGTTTTCGATATTATGATATTAAAACTGTACTAGTATTTAACACAAATATGAAATTTAAAAAAATCGTTACAGGTACTCTTTAAATCTATCTGAATAATTTTGTTATAAAACAACCATGACAATATATGGCGTGGTTTTTAAAATCATTTTAAGCTGATCACAACATTCTAATTCTGTTGAAACTTATTATTTATTGTACCCTAAAATATAGCTAAAAATTACCAGATTCCAGTTAAGAAGATCACAGATTCCAGTAAGATCACAGTTAAGGAATTATTGAAACCTTGGAGCCAGTATTGTAGTAAAAAAACAAAAAAAACCATACTAATCCATGTCAAAATCACAACCACAAAGCAAAGTAGAAAAGTTGAAATTGACAAATGATTTTATACACATGAACTTTCACCATGATAGGGTAAGCACCTCCTGTTTAGTTAGCTACACCCGCCACGTGTGTAATCAAATTTGAGAGTGAAAGAAACATTGGACGTCAAATAAGGACATACCGGACACAGAGACATCAAACTTATCAACAATTATTATACTGTAATGGCGACCATAAAACCTTTTGAATCAATGACCTGATAAACCTAGGCTTGCAATATACATGGGTCATCAATTTACTTGTAATCAGCATGCTTCGCTGTATAAAGTTCCCGTAGTGGAATCAAGCTCTACCACAGCGTATTAATTGGGAAACAAATACACCATAAGCAGGTAAAGCAGGTATGTTGCTGCCTAGAAAATTAAAGTTGACAATAAAAAAAATTAAGTCGGCAAGTTTGTCATACAGATTCATATGTAGCCTTTCGTTGGCGTCAAAATTCTAAGTATGAAACAGAACTTCATAATCATAAAGATATTGTAAATTTTTGGACACATCTTGATAAAAGTCTGAAGGCACAGAAAAGAACACATAATACGCTTACACTGTATACTAGTATTCCGAATGGACGAATCAGTTTCAAAAATTATAAATATCTTATTTACTCATTTATGAAATACAGATTCTTGCAACTGAATAACTCCCACACAGCAATGGTTTGGTTGTTTGTCTTGCAAGGACCTGGGTCCGGTTTGCTTGCAATTGGGCGACGGTTCAGCTGTTTTGCAATGTTAAGGGCTCAGTTGTCTTGCAATACTCTGTTGTCTTGTAATGTTAAGGATTCCGTTTCTTTGCAATATGAATGGCTTGGTAGTCTTGCAATGTTCATGGTTCGGTTTTTTGAAATGACAAAGGCCCGGTTGTCTTGCAATGACATTGGATCGGCTGTCGACCAATGTTCCTGTCCAAGTTGTTTTGTAAGGGCAAAGGCCCGGTTGTCTTGCAATGACATTGTATCGTCTGTCAATCAATGTTCTCACCAAAGTCTGAATGTTATGTGCTCGCTTGTCTCGCATTGTTAAGGGCTCACCAGAAAATTTGACCTTTCAGTGCGCTCTGGATAATGTACAGGGAGGCTTGTCTACTGTGACAAAGGCATCGGTTTTAAAGGTCTCTTCTGATGTACCCCGTGATTTCTAAAGCAAAAGTATGGCCACAACATTTTTTCGGATCCAATCAGGGATCGAACCCTGGGCTGGGTAACTCGAAGCTCTCTTAGCAGTTACGATCACTTAATGTATATAACACAACGGCTTTAAGTGTTCGTAACTGCTAAGATAGCTCTGATCTCCAGCACATAAATAAGACAAACAAATTGGGGCTACTGATATAAACCCGTTATTTTGATCAATTTCTGAATATGACTTCAGAATGATTCCCACTTAGGTAATAATATTCTTGGATTTGGTGGTAAAAGACATTGAAAACAAAGTATTATAAAATATACATGCAGACCCGGAGTATCTGTGGCATAGTGGTCTAAAGCAAACACTTACAGCTCACAGTGCCTCTCACCTCAAGGTTCGAATCACACTCCAGGCAGGTTCTAGTAGGAGAAAGCTTGTCAGTTCCCTTGATGAAGCTTGATTATTTTCTCCAGACATTCAATTTTACTGCATGATCAAAGAAATGACTGCCTTGATATAAGTGAAAGAATCTTGACTGGGGCATATAACATCATTACTCAAGCATTCAATAGCTTGTATGATATGAAATACCAGGGAGGTCAAAGTTCACAGACTACAAAGCATCTATTGCAGCTGCAGACCATGCTATTTAAAAAATTTTCACCATAATCCCCCTTTACTTGTGACTTTTGTCCATTTTCACACAGTGGACATCAAGTCTACCACAATTCAAACTCCAATTCAAGAGGTGAAAAGTAAAAAGAGACATTACTCAATTTGTATTGAGCAGCATCAACATTTCATAATATGTACACCTTCAGGTTATACCAAACAGACATACTAAATTTCATTTAAATTCCTTCCAATACATTATGACTAGTTAGGGTCACAATGATCCTATATTGTGTAAAACAAATCTTATATTAAAGTGGCATAACTCCATTAAATATTAAGCAGCACCACAATTTCATAGTATGGACATCATCAGATCATATCAAACACACATACCAAATTTTATTCAATTCTGAACTGTCAGACTTGTTAAGGTCTCGAAAAATTAAATCTTAAAAGACAGATGGAAGATGGACAACAGACAAACAGCATGATAATAGTACACTATGCTGGCACAAAAAACAACCAAAACAATGTACTTATTTTTTTTATTTATTATTATTTTCAACCTTTCCTTGGCCTTTCTTTAATTAAGTTGCCTTTTTACAACTAACGCTCATATAAGTATCTGGAAAATAAGACCTTGGGATAACAAAAAATATCTGAATACACTCAAACTCATTCATGTGTTAGGTGATAAGATGCCACATAGTGTTTCCCTTCGGTACTCCACCGATAGGTAATCATGGGTAGTTTTTATAATTCACGACTCGAGCATGGGTAGCACTGGTTACCAATAGTGCCAATCAAAAAAGATGCCAAATGATTGCATTTGGTATTACACTGATAGGTAACTGTGGGTAGTTTTTATAATTAATGACTCTAGAGCATGGGTAACATTGGTTACCAATAGTGACGATCAGAAACTCGCATCGGTAACCATGGGTAGCTACTTTCTACCTATATTACTAATTGGTAAAAATTGGTATCATTGGTGGAACTCTGAATGCAAGTAATGTTCAGGTAAAATCACCAAATAGTGTCTACTATTAATTCATTATTAGACAAGTGTGTAAGTCTGACAATAAACAGAAATCCTTGTCACATGAAAAGTGACAAGCAAATTCTGTGAAGAAGGATCCTTCCCAGGTGGTACTTTTTTTTGTGATTAGCATTTTTGTTAGTTGCACTATGTTGAAAGGGAGTAGGAAAATAACTACTTCCTGTTATACACATCTATCAATGTTGATGCTTTGCACCAAGATTTATATAAAAGACTGCTTCCTAGTTTTGACGATAACTCTGGATGGAAAGAAGGAAGGATAGACAGAAGTTCGAATTTCCTCAGTCTTTAAGAGACGGGATAATAATACATTGATAGTTATTGGTTTAAAATGCTATTTTAAGTCCTTAAAAAATTCTGATAAATAACGCAAATGACACGGGAAGGAAAAATTTTCATTCAGCTTTCCTAACTTTTTTGTAAAGTAAAACCTTTTCTAATAGTTACTGATAGTTACGGATTCAAAGTGCTGTTTCTAAGCCAATTTCCATGAAAAATCCTGATAACTAACACACAGAAAGAAAAAGCAGCAAAACTACTCTGCCATTCAGGGGTGAGTAACTCTAAGCTATCTGAGCAGTTACGAACACTTAACTCCTTCGTGTTGTATAGACATTAAGTGGTCGTAACCTGCTAAGAGAGCTTCAAGTTACCCAGCCCAGTTTTTCTGATTTTTTTGTGATCCCAAGGCCGATTTAAAAGGCATCATGATCTGTTCATAAATTTTTTATTTTTTTTTTTGCTACTTTTAGTCATCAAACAACATACATGTATAAACACTCACACATCCTTCAATAAACAGACATACATAAATGAGACTCGCTGCTGTACCACGTGATCAACACCATTTTAAGTGGTGCGAGACATTTCCCAAAACATTTATGTTAAGATTTCCAGGAATCGTGTTGTTTATACGAAAAATGTAAATTTATACAATTACATATCCCATGGAAATGATTTTGCACAATCGTTGGGGACAACCGCATGGTATAGCAGCAAACCCATTCTGTGTGTTCACCTTTTAGCAGCAATTTTAAAGAAGCAGAAACTGTACAGCTTATACATACAAAGTTAAATTAAAAATACAAGTTATAACTGAAATGGGATGCCATTTCAAAATTGTCCCCCAAACGAACCCCTACTGGGAAATTTCCAACCATGTCCTTGACCAAAATATGAACAGTAATGCACACTTCTCTCAAAAGATTGTTCCTGTGAAGTTACATAAAGAATTGTTAAAAAGTTTTTGAGAAAAGTGGCGTGGACAAAATATTGGTGGAAGACATGGAGTAGACACTATATCCATCATCCTTTTCCTTTGAGGGACATAATTAAATAACACCGATGATGATGGTGATGATGATGATGATGAATGAAAATCAAAATGAAATCCTATATCAGACTCTAAATAAACTACCAATTTAGTTTATTTCTTTAACTTTTAGACCAAATTTTTTAAGGTCAAGGTCATCAAATGTAACATTTAGTGTCATTAAATGGAGCTTTTGGGGAAAAAATATCATCAATCATATGAAATTTTCACCTGCATGCAAAATTTTACAAATGAATTTTTATGTCAAGTTTCCCGAAGCTGATAATGTCATCTTATTGTGCCTCTGCAAACAGGTGCTTTCACTGCAATGATTGCAGCATAATTGTGCAGCAATGTCACAACACAAATATTTTAGATTTTGCAATTGTGACTTCTGATTTTTACATGGTCTAAGCACTCTTTCTATTTTTATCAGGTTTAAAATTATCTTGTAAAACTAAGTAATATTTTTTTTAGATGTGATCATCAATAGGACAAATTCTTAAATCACATTGAATCTGTACACTTTGTGACATGAACTCATTTTTATATTACAGCAGCACTTACTTACTGTGTTGATCACATGATGATCACCTGACCAAATGATAAATTAATGTTGATCACACGATGATCACCTGATCAATTGATAAATCACATGCAAAATACATGAACAACATGGCAATGTATGCTAATCACATGACGATCACCTGATCAAATGATAAATTACATGCGAAATAAATGGACAATGTGCCATTGTATATTGATCACATGATGATCACCTGATCAAATGATAAATTACATGCCAAATACATGAACAACATGGCATTGTACGTTGATCACATGATGATCACCTGACTAAATGATGAATTTGAACAACATGGCATTGTACATTGATCACATGATGATCACCTGATCAAATGATAAATTACATATAAAATACATGGACAACATGCCATACTTTAGGAAGAAGCATAATGAAGCAAATACTTCTATTAAAATGTCCATCAAACAAATCAAGTCTCTTACAAATAAAGTTAATTATTTGACAGCTCTTCTATATATGTACCTGGTATGAGCATGAGAAAAGTGGTACAAAATGGTAATGTTCTTTATTCTTCAAAATGCAAATGTTTTATATTAATCCATGATAATTCAACGTTCATCAAACAATGGAGTTGAATCTCCTTCCACTTGTGGTGTTTGAGGTGTCCGTCGAGGAGAGGGCTGGACCCTAGGGCTCCGTCCTTCCCTTGGTGTTCTTGGTGGTGCTGATCTCTTGGCCCACATTTCTGCAGCTTTAGCCCAATCCATTCCTGCAGAGCTTGGGCCAGCCCTTGGTGTTAAACCAGGATGTGGGGTGTGTGGAGTGTGTGGTGTATGAGGTTGACGTGATGGGTGGGAAGGTGTTTCCATGCCCCTGGGTGTTTGTCTGGGTGTTGCTCCAGGCCAAGCAGGTGTCTGTCTGGGTGTAGGCTGATAAGATGGTGTTGTCATTGGATGCTGTTGAGCTGGTGTGGCCATGGCGTGTGATGGCGTCATCATTGGGGTGTTCATCATGGGTGTGGCACCCATACCCTAAAACAAACAAAATCAAACAATTTTAATGAAATAACAAACCAACAAATGGCATGTGCTTATTGACTACAGCACATATCATCACTCAGGTTGGAATCCTACCACGGATTGCCAAATCAGTTGATTTCTGTCAGTTTCCCCTACTATCCTTGAACTGTCCACCTTGATATTATATTATACATTTATTGCCTTTGAGTGAGGGAGATGTGAACTCTTATTCACCCACAACAAGTCCACTGGGTGAAAACTAAAGGGAAATGGGACTTGTTAAGGGTGAACAAATGTTCATATCTCCCTCACTCAAAGGCAATAAATTGTTTATTATACCGAAAGATACCCATGATAATAAGAAAGAAAGATAAAAAAAAGAAAAGTGCATCAAGTTTACGAATACATTAAAAATAAGAAAGTCTGGAAGTCTTTTTCCAATTCATTGATTGTTCCCCTATGGGAATTCATCGGAGGCAAATGCTAGAACGTCGAAACTGATTCTATAATGATGGCATCATATCATTGTGATTTTATGATGTGTTCAAAATAAGGGAAATATTACAGGGAAACTTGATCGTGTGAGGGAAATATATTTCTGTCATGTGACTGCTCATTCAATCGTCAGTATTTATGAATGAGATGAGCGAGTGAGTAATGGTGTTTAACGTCCCAGTCAAGAATATTTCACTTATATCGAGACGTCGACCAGCTACAGGCGAAGGTGCAGAAATTTTGCCTGTGTGTTGTGCTGATGGCATTATACAGCAGGATTCTTTAGCGTGCCAAGCCTACCGTGACACGGGACTTTGTTTATTTTAAGTTCCCATCCAAAAGAACCGTGACTTTCATTTTGTAATGCCGAGTGCTTGGCGAAAGAACAGTCACTACCCACTTTAAAGTCTTGGGTCAGTGAGCTCGAAATGACTTTTTTTATTTGAAAAATAACTCTTACCATGTTGTAACCAGCACTATAACCCCCACTAAAGTTGCCACTGAAATGCTGTGGCGTTGCACCAGGTGTTGCTCTGACAGTTCGGGGAGTAGCACCGACCACTTGGGCCAGATTGTTGTATATGTTGCTAGGCAACCCAGCAGCTGCTCTTTGTATTGTTGCTGCATCCACACCTTGTAAATTAATACTTGGAGTTGCAAATGATGATACCATTGGAGTCTGCCTGGTACTAGCTGGTGTTCCTGTAAAAGAATTTAGAATCAAAGTACTGAGGGTACTGGAGGTACTGAAAGCAATCTAATCCAAAGTAATGAAACAATTACCGAGGAATGTAGTTTAAAATAAGGAAAATAACAATGAAGAGGAATTACAAAAAGCTACATGGTTTTAAAATATTTAACTTCACAATGATACTGAGTACAATAGAAATCCTTTTCATTTTTATTTAAAAGAATTATAAATCTGTCCAAAGTCTATAATCTCTATAGACTTGTGTATCTTCTAGTTTCCATGACACATCAAAGCACCTCTCGCCACCCAAGTTAAAATCCAACTCTAGATGATGCTAGATGTGCGAGAAATTTTGTCAGATTGATTACTACAAGGTGAATGCAATTCTCTGGGTACTCTGGTTTTCTCCACCATCCTAGAACTGACTGATTCAATATAAACAAGCAAATTCAGTGAATTAGGATCCCCACCAGCAGGTTTTTTATGATTTGCACTTAAGTTCAAAGCCATAACTCTAAGGAAAATGAGCAAACCAACTCGGGTTAATGATAAGCGCATCTCCTATCTATGTTTATACATTGCACCAAGTTTCGTGAAATAGTGTTGCATAATTTTGGAGAATTAGTGCATGCAAGAATTTTGGCCGCACAGAAACTCTAATTTAATATCCCCCTCTTTCTTCTAAAGGCAGGAGATAATAAAAGTATCTTGACTGGGGGTAAAAAACCATTAGTCTACATCACTCCCACATAAAGCAAGTGATAATACAAGTATCACTCTGGATCAGATGTCACTTCAGCACAAAATGAACCTGTATTGTTACAGGCCTCAAGACGTTACTTTTTATTCTACAAGCCAGTGTGGATACTTTTCAAAATTTTTCAGGTGCCAATCAAAGATTTTATTTACCAAAAATGAAACTATAATGATTTTTTTTCCAGGAAAGCATGTAACAAATGATTTACTTATTTGGTCATTCAGATGCTTTAAAAGAGAAGTGTTCCAAAAGCTCTAAAGAGAAACAGTCAAAGTCAGATTTTGATGATCGAAATTTTGGTAGCCAAAAAAATGGTCGCAAAATCAAAATTTTATTTGCTATGGTGCCTATTTAAGTCGCAACTTTGAAACCTGTATTACTGCCAGTATCTTTTATTCATCAATTGAATGCACTGAAAAATTTAAAATCAAATGTCTTGCTCAAAGACATGGCAGTGCTGAGGGTTTGAACCCATAACCTTTAGAACCACGTCTTAACCACACCAGTATCCCTATAATCACTAGGTATCAAATGCCTTGCTCAAAGACATGACAATGCTGGAGGTTTGAACCCATGACCTCTAGAAAAACAGGTCTTAACATCACCAGTATCCCTATAATCACTAGGTATCAAATGCCTTACTCAAAGACATGGCAATGCTGGAGGTTTGAACCCATAACCTCTAGAACCACAGGTCTTAACCACACCAGTATCCCTATAATCACTAGGTATCAAATGCCTTATTTAGAAACATGGCAATGCTGAGGTTTTGAACCCATGACCTCTAGAACCACATGCCTTAACCACATCAGTATCCCTATAATCACTAGGTATCAAATGCCTTGCTCAGAGACATGGCAATGCTGGAAGTTTGAATGCATGACCTCTAGAAGCTTAGGTCTTAACCACACCACTTTCCCTGTAATCACCATGCCTTACCAGGTATTGCATCCCTGAAGTGTTCTTTGAACCATCTTACAAGTGAATTAAGGGAATGGAAATTCTGGTTACGATATTTCAGTCCTTCAGGTGTCACGCCGACGTACTCATGTCGGGCTTTCGTCCTCGGCATGTAGGATATCAGAAACTTCCCAGGATAGGTACGTGTTGCACTCATGTAATACGGAATTCTACAATTAGACAGAAACAATAGGATTTTAAAATAACATGTATGTCCTGTAATAGAAGGTCCAGGACCTTTTGTTTATAATTTTGGCAGGTCCCACATAAAGTTTTGAAAGTCCAATATCACCACTGAAAGATTCCTGTGCAATTATGTTATCATATAGAAAAAATACCATTTTCCTGGTAAAAATAGCAGATTCATCAGACTTTTACAGTTTAAATATCAAGAATCCCGATGAAAAATCAATAGGTCCTGGGAATTTTAAAGCATAAAATAGAGCATAACAAGTTATAACGGAAATGGGATGCCATTTAAATCATGTGCCCCAAATGAACCCCAAGTAAGAAATCCATATTTTCCCAACCATATGCAAATTAAAAAAAAACCCAAAAAACAAAAAACAAATAGCCATTGGCACATCTACTCTACCCAAATATTGCTCCTATTAAGTTTTATAAAGATCTGATAAATAGTTTTCCTGAAAAGTGGTTGACAAAATGTACACTACATGTATATATCCCCCATTGTTTTCAGGACATAATTAAGTGTGCATTTTACACTATATGTCCCTTTTCTAGAGTTTTGCCAAACCAAAATATCCAAATTCAAACTCAACCTGTAATCATCATATATATATGTCAGTGTTTCAAGAATCAATAAAACCAGTGAAGGATAACAAAACTTCTTGCTATCTCACTATGGTGGACAGACCTGAATGGAAAACAGATTCATGCTTAGAATTAAAAATTTTTCATGTAACATTCCATATCATTTTGACAACTTGAATCATTATTTCTTGCCCAATACAAATATTGATTATGCAGCGACATATTTACTGTAACACCCACCATAGCAAATCTCCATATGACTGCATTATTCAAACAATTTATGCCATTTGGCACACTAGTGTGTGATTATTTTTTAATTTTCCAACCAATAAAAAAGTTTAAATTTGGCAAAATTTAATTCCTTGTTTTCGAGAACAAAATCAAATCTCGCATACCTAGATGGCGCTTTCTTCTTCTCTTCCAATAATATTTTATCTAGAATTTCTCTTTTACCGCCATCCGAGTCTCTGTAATATTTAAAGTTTTGGATATCTCTCGCAAATGCTGCCATTGGCTGGATATGTCGTGCTATGATTTCATCCAAATCTTCAAATTCCTACAATTGAATTTACTCCATAAATAATTTTTATATGCTAACACATTAAAGTATATTATCATACCAAGAATCAGGCCTCGGATAGTATTTTTAATGTCACCATGTTTAAGTTGAAGAAAAAACACTTGGCACCGAGCAATTTAACTCAGCAAAGTCACCACAAAGAATAAATTCAGTGAATTAGGATCCCCTGCCAGCAGATTCTATTTTTTTGTGTGTGATTTGCACTTATGTTCTAAGGGCAATAACTCCCAGGAAAATGAGCAAACCAACTCGGGTTAAAGAAATGAGTATTTACTATCAATGTTGATACTTTGCACCAAGTTTCAAAAAAATTGTGCTTTATAGTGCTCAAACAAGAATTTCCGATGGTCAGACAGACAGAAGGAAGGTCAGACAGAAACTCAAATTTAATATCCCCCTCTTTCTTAGAAAGGTGGGGAATAATTATAAAACATAATATTATGATATTTGTATTTAATTAACTTTGCTGTTTCACTAATCTTCACACTGTTTTACAGTCCCAAAGTCCATTTCAACTTCTATGTTGGGTGTTATAAGCCCCAACCCCCTTGATTTATGACAAAACACTTTTATAACACTCTGCAACCTCAGCGGCCAAAAAGTCTAAAACATGTGCTAAAGGACAACAGTGCATCTCACTGACTAGGTTTGAATCCCATTGGTGACAGATCCAAGTGTGAGAAAGTTTGTCAGATGGCTTGCCCAAGGTCAGTGGTTTTTTTCTCTTAGCACCCTGTTTTTTTCCCCACCATTTCTCAGAACTGATGGTCTCCATATAAGTGAAAGATCTTGACTCCACTGATCAGACAAATACAGTTTCCTAAGTAAATCTCCCTCTTCCCTCAAGCATACAAAAAACAATGTATGACAATATAACAGTGGCTTATCCTGCTGTCTCGCTAATTCACACACTGTTTTAGTCCCAAAATCCATTTAACTTCTATGTTGCTTGTTATAAGCCCCACCCCCTTGTGTAAAACCCCTTACTGTATATATATATTTGTGTTACCTCTGTGCCAATCATGAGCGTACTTCCTAAACTGAATGCATTCTCCTTTCCGTCTTCCTTTATATCAATATGTTGTATTATACCATCACCCACCTTCCAGGATACTGTCAAATGATCCGAACCCTGTCAATAAATTTTAAAATCATCAAATATGTGTTGAATGGATCAAAGCACTGAAAGAACTGAAACCCACAACATGTTGATAAGTTTTACACAACAAAGGAACTGAACTCTGTCAATAAATTTTACAATCAACAAATATTACTGTTGAATAGATCAAAGTACTGAAAGAACTGAAACCCACAACATGTTGATAAGTTTTACACAACAAAGGAACTAAACTCTGTCAATAAATTTTACAATCATCAAATATTATAGCATCCAATGGATCAAAGCACTGAAAGAACTGAAATCCATATGTTCAGGTTTTATACAACTAAGGGATTGAACCCTGTCACTAAATTTTACAATCTATCCAAAGATTCAAAGTACTGAAAAAACTAAAATCCACATGTTCAAGATTTATACAACAAAGAAACTGAACCCTATCAATAAATTTTACATTCATCAAAATATTTTATTATCGAGTGAATCAAAAACCATGTCAAAAATTTGAAGCAACAAATGAACTGAACCCCATTCCAAATTTTACAATGTTCAAATATTTATGTTGGTTGGCACAGTCGCTTATTGTTCTACCTCTGCATTGAAATAAAAACCTTTAAGTCATATTATCTTTTGTAGTAATATCAGATGATTTTACCGAAATAAGAATGTGCTTGATCTGAATCACTGAACATTTGATATGCAACATGTATCCAGACAATGCTATCTGGGTAATTCAAGACTATAATGTTGGACCTGCTAAAAATAGTGGAAAAAAGTCCTGGACCTTCCATTACAAAACATAACTTTGGCCCCTACACAATTTTTTCACCTTACCTTACTACTGGGTCTGATGATGGCTTCACCTTGGTCCATATCCATCATTAACTTTTCACACTCCTTGTATCCAATGTTGTGGAAAGATGGATGGGCAATGACCCTTTTCACATAAGCTATAATAATGACAGATAAAAGACAAATTTCAATTTGCTGCCAGGTCCAAAACTATCAGATTTTTCAATTGGCACAGAAACTGTTTCATGCTACCATGTATGGACTATTGTTTATCTTTAATGCTTATAACTTTTATACCTTTTATTTTTTTTTAAAAAATCTAAATGGATTTGTAACCTTGTCTTGTTATAGTGAGTTTTAACTTTTGGATTTGTTGATATAGTCTGTTTTAGCTTTTGGATTTGTTACCTTGTCTTGCTATAGTCTGTTTTAGCTTTTGGATTTGTTACCTTGTCTTGCTATAGTCTGTTTCAGCTTTTGGATTTGTTACTTTGTCTTGTTATAATCTGTTTTAGCTTTTGGATTTGTTACCTTGTCTTGTTATAATCTGTTTTAGCTTTTGGATTTGTTACCTTGTCTTGTTATAGTCTGTTTTAGCTTTTGGATTTGTTACCTTGTCTTGTTATAATCTGTTTTAGGTTTTGGATTTGTTACCTTGTCTTGTTATAGTCTGTTTTAGCTTTTCGATTTGTTACCTTGTCTTGTTATAGTCTGTTTTAGCTTTTCGATATGTTACCTTGTCTTGTTATAGTCAATTTTAGCTTTTTAATTTGTTACCTTGTGTTGTTATAGTCTGTTTTAAATTTTGGATTTGTTACTGTGTCTTGTTATAATCTGTTTTAATTTTTCGATTTGTTACCCCAGGGAAACTACCTTTATTCGGTAGTAATTTTAGGCAAACAGTCACTGGTTGTAGATTATGAAATAGTTACCTTGTCTTGTTATAGTTTGTTCCAGACTGTGAAAAGTTACCCTGTCTTGTTATAGTTTGTTCCAGACTGTGAAAGTTACCCTGTTTTGTTATAGTTTGTTCCAGATTGTGAAAGTTACCCTGTTTTGTTATAGTTTGTTCCAGATTGTGAAAGTTACCTTGTCTTGTTATAGTTTGTTCCAGATTATGAAAGTTACCCTGTATTGTTATAGTTTGTTCCAGACTGTGAAAGTTACCCTGTATTGTTATAGTTTGTTCCAGATTATGAAAGTTACCCTGTATTGTTAAAGTTTGTTTCAAATTATGAAGTAGTTACCTTGTCTTGTTATACATGTAGTTTGTTTCAAATTATGAAGTAGTTACCCTGTCTTGTTATAGTTTGTTCCAGATTATGAAAGTTACCCTGTATTGTTAAAGTTTGTTTCAAATTATGAAGTAGTTACCTTGTCTTGTTACAGTTTGTTTCAAGTTATGAAGTAGTTACCCTGTCTTGTTAAAGTTTGTTTCAGATTAAGAAATAGTTACCCTGTCTTGTTATAGTTTGTTTCAGATTAAGAAAAATTACTCTGTCTTGTTATAGTTTGTTTCAGATTATGAAGTAGTTACCTTTTCTTGTTATAGTTTGTTTCAGATTAAGAAATAGTTACCCTGTCTTGTTATAGTTTGTTTCAGGTGATGAAGTAGTTACCCTGTCTTGTTATAGTTTGTTTCAGATTATGAATTAGTTACCCTGTCTTGTTATAGTTTGTTTCAAGTTATGAAGTAGTTACCCTGTCTTGTTATAGTTTTTTCAGGTTATGAAGTAGTTACCATGTTTTGTTATAGTTTGTTTCAGATTATGAATTAGTTACCCTGTCTTGTTACAGTTTTTTCAGGTTATGAAGTAGTTACCTGTCTTGTTATAGTTTGTTTCAGGTTATGAAGTAGTTACCCTGTCTTGTTATAGTTTGTTTCAGGTGATGAAGTAGTTACCCTGTCTTGTTATAGTTTGTTTCAGATTAAGAAATAGTTACCCTGTCTTGTTATAGTTTGTTTCAGGTTATGAATTAGTTACCCTGTCTTGTTATAGTTTGTTTCAGATTATAAATTAGTTACCCTGTCTTGTTAAAGTTTGTTTCAGGTGATGAAGTAGTTACCCTGTCTTGTTATAGTTTGTTTCAGATTAAGAAATAGTTACCCTGTCTTGTTATAGTTTGTGTCAGATTAAGAAAAATTACTATGTCTTGTTATAGTTTGTTTCAGATTATGAAGTAGTTACCTTTTCTTGTTATAGTTTGTTTCAAGTTATGAAGTAGTTACCCTGTCTTGTTATAGTTTGTTTCAGATTAAGAAATAGTTACCCTGTCTTGTTATAGTTTGTTTCAGGTGATGAAGTAGTTACCCTGTCTTGTTATAGTTTGTTTCAGATTATGAATTAGTTACCTTGTCTTGTTATAGTTTGTTTCAGATTATGAATTAGTTACCCTGTCTTGTTATAGTTTGTTTCAGATTATGAATTAGTTACCCTGTCTTGTTATAGTTTGTTTCAGATTATGAATTAGTTACCCTGTCTTGTTATAGTTTGTTTCAGATTATGAATTAGTTACCCTGTCTTGTTATAGTTTGTTTCAAGTTATGAAGTAGTTACCCTGTCTTGTTATAGTTTTTTCAGGTTATGAAGTAGTTACCATGTTTTGTTATAGTTTGTTTCAGATTATGAATTAGTTACCCTGTCTTGTTACAGTTTTTTCAGGTTATGAAGTAGTTACCTTGTCTTGTTATAGTTTGTTTCAGGTTATGAAGTAGTTACCCTGTCTTGTTATAGTTTGTTTCAGGTGATGAAGTAGTTACCCTGTCTTGTTATAGTTTGTTTCAGATTAAGAAATAGTTACCCTGTCTTGTTATAGTTTGTTTCAGATTATAAAGTAGTTACCTTGTCTTGTTATAGTTTGTTTCAAGTTATGAAGTAGTTACCCTGTCTTGTTATAGTTTGTTTCAGATTAAGAAATAGTTACTCTGTCTTGTTATAGTTTGTTTCAGATTATAAAGTAGTTACCTTGTCTTGTTATAGTTTGTTTCAAGTTATGAAGTAGTTACCCTGTCTTGTTATAGTTTGTTTCAGATTAAGAAATAGTTACCCTGTCTTGTTATAGTTTGTTTCAGGTTATGAAGTAGTTACCCTGTCTTGTTATAGTTTGTTTCAGGTTATGAATTAGTTACCCTGTCTTGTTATAGTTTTTTCAGGTTATGAAGTAGTTACCATGTTTTGTTATAGTTTGTTTCAGATTAAGAAATAGTTACCCTGTCTTGTTATAGTTTTTTCAGGTTATGAAGTAGTTACCCTGTCTTGTTATAGTTTGTTTCAGATTAAGCAATAGTTACTCTGTCTTGTTATAGTTTGTTTCAGATTAAGCAATAGTTACTCTGTCTTGTTATAGTTTGTTTCAGATTATGAAATAGTTACCTTGTCTTGCTTGCTGTTTTTTCTTTTCATCCTCTTTCTCTGTCTGTGATTTTTCTGTGTCATGATCATAATAAATATCTTTTGGAACTCTATCAAAAATAAAAGATAAAGATATAGATTTTTACATTATTTTTCTAAAACCAGATTATGGAAACAGCTAGACTGAACAACATAAGCTGTGTGATCAGAGGAAGAAAATGGAACTGGCTGGGGCACATACTGAGGAAAGAGGGAACAAATAACTGTAAGACTGCACCAGGGTGGCAACCAGAGGGGAAAAGAAAAAGGGGAGGAGAATGACCGAAAAGGAAAGAAACGCCGCCGGATGGACGAGCTGGAACACAGCAAAAACTGCAGCAAAGGACAGGGAAAAATGGAAAGATAGCATTACGGCCTTATGTGCCATCTGGCAAGGAGAGCATTAAGGTTAAGGTGAGGTAAGATTATGAAATAGATGCAGAATGACACATCTAATACATTTACAAATAAAAAGCAAATTCAGTGAATTAGGATTCGCCATCAGGAGGTGCTTTTTGTGATTTGCACTTATGTTCAAAGGGCCATAACTCCCAGGAAAAACGAACAAACTTACTCGGGTTAATGAAAAGCACATCTAATATTCATTCTTTGCACCAAGTTTTGTAAAATACTGCTTCACAGTAGTGGAGAGTTACACCTGACAAGAAGTGTCTGGATGAACTGAAGGATGGATGGAATGACAGATTTAATATTCTCTAATTTTTGAAGTGTTTTGGTTAAAGGAAAATTTTGTTGACATCGATATGCCATAGTCACACAAATGATGACAATACCCTGAAAAGTCGACTTTCCTACGTAAAAATGATACAAAATACAATATTTTTTTAGTGGCTGGGTAAGACCAGTTATCAATTTGATGGACTTGAAGCTCTACCTATAACTGTGTGTTATAAAAATAATAAAAAGATGCCAACATGAATGATTTGACATTAGTGTGGGTTTGTGGTATAAAAAGTTGGTAGTGTTCAAGAGCATCTCCAGGTGGTGATGGTGATTTATATCCGGTCATTTTTGAAATGGTAGAGTAAACCAGAGTTCCTGGAGAAAAACCAACAACCTTCAGCAAACTTTCTCACATTAACATCTGCATGAGTTGAGTAGAGAAATGGTGTTTAATAACCCAGCCAAGAATATTTCACTTATATCAAGACATTACCTGCTATAGGCAAAGGTGCAGAAATTTTCCTGTGTGTTGCACTGACAGCATTATTCAGCAGGGTTCTTTATCTTACCATGGATACTGCGACACGGGACCTCGTTTATTTTAACTTTCCATCCAAAAGAAATGTGACTTTCATTTTGTAATGCCGAGTGCTTGGCAAAAGAACAGATACTACCCACTTTCTTTGGCCAGACCCGTTTGGGTTTGAACCAATGGCCTCACCACTTGGAGCAAGCCCTCTACCAACATCTGCCATGAGTTGGTTTTGAGATACACAATGACCTGTAAGCCACTGAACCCCCATTCCTATCTTGTAATGGAAAATAAAACACAAATAAGTAATATAAAGTAAAACTGTACCTCCAATGGTTATTTTCGTCTTTAAGATCGGATGATTTACAAGTTAAGTCCACTTGGAATCTATCTATATCTATTTTGGTTATCCTACAGTGGATGGTCATACCAATCTGAAAAAAAAAAACGAAATTAAAACAAGATCAGGGCTGAAATGGTGTAACACAATATTGTCATAAAATGGAAGGACTCCAAATGCTATGTTTAGCTTATTTATAAGTACCTTGTGCGAAGTTTTGGTCAGACCTCGCGCGGGTTCGATCTCACGACCTCCCACATACGAAGCCACCACTCTACCAAATCGGCTAGTCGCAATGTTAAAATTGTCATGTGCTGATTTTGATTTTTTTAATTAAAACGATTCATTCAAAATCAGCACAGTTTTCATGTGCTTATTTTGAATGCATTATTTTAATAAAAAATCAAAATCGGCACATGACTGAATGTTACTATGACCAGACGATCGTAAGATAAACATTCTTCTTTTCATATATTTTTTGTGGGTTAAGCATGTACATTTAATTGATAATCAATTTATAGATTTTGCTGAAACATGTATAATGTATTTATGTGTTATATTAACTGATATCTGTACCGTGCCAATTCATCATAAAGTGACAAACATGGATGATGTTCTCAGTGATAATGCATTCTTAAAAACTTAAATCGATGTGATTTTCAATAACTCAATAACTTTTTATTTCCTAACCGTTCAGCCCTTTCAATGAATTTTTCAGTAGAAACTAAATTTCCTAAAGTAAGCAGAAAGTATGGAGTAATATGTATTGTAAAACATATTCAGTAAATGTATTTATAAGTGGAGGTAAGCGACAAATTTAATCCAAATCCATAAAAGTAGCGGACAACTTTTGCCACCTTGCTGGCTTTATTGAAACCAGCCATCTTGGAAATTCAAATTGACAAACTTTTTTAACCATAGGATCTGTCCTGAGTGAGATTCTAAACTAGGCAGTGGGTGAGAGGCACTGTGATCCAGTAATAGACCTCCAGGACACAGAGTACCCCATGGGATTAAGGTCTTTCTTTCTTACCTGAACACGTTCTTCAGGATTGGTCACATTTTTATCACTGATGTTCTTTGTATGTATAAAGCCAGTAACTCCGTTATCTAATCGACACTTCACCCCTACAGCTGACCCAGGACAGCTACCAGCATCAAAATGACTCCATACCTGTTAAACCAAGAAGAACATACAAATATAAAGACATTTTTATTTTTTGCATCACACTTCCAGAGATTATTTTTCTTTCACCAAGCACTCGGGATGTAGAAATGAAAGTCACAGGGAGCTTAAAAACTGATGCCTTTTGTCACGGCGAGCGTGGCACGTTAAAGAACCCTGCCTGCACATTGCCCTGAGCACACTGCAAAGTTCAAAATTTCTGTCACTTCACCTATAGCTGGTGATGTCTCAATATAAGTGAAATATTCTTGACTGGGATGTAAAACACCATTTAATCAATTCAGAGATTTCTCTGGACATTTTGGGAACAGGACCTTGGAATGAAATCGGAAAAGATCAATCAACAAAATTTTTGGAAGAAAAAAAATATACTTTGATTTACTCAATCAATTTTGCCCATACAAAAATTCCCCCTATTCAGTAACTTAATACACCTACCTCACTGAGTTCTGGGAAATCCTTTTTATTACAGAACGGACACTGCCATAACCCAGATTCTGGGTCTCTAACAGGATTAGCCTGGTCCAGTTGTTCACCTCTGGGTTTTCTGTGAGCTATACCAACCACGACTGCTAATACCAATTTACCTGAAAATAATAATCAAAATACATGAAAAAATATCACGAAAATACATGTATTGAAAACATCATGAGATGGGTCAAATAGAGATGTCAGAATGTTTGTCAGTTTGCCAGCCAAAGGTACAATAGTAAAATTGCTATGCAAGAAAATCATAAAAAAATCTCCATGAACTGCACATCAAATTTTTCATGAGATATTTGCACGAATCAAAAAATTTATGCGAATTAGTGTAAGCAATTTTAGTATAAATTTTATACAAAATTATATATGTAAATAGCATAATGTTTTCATGCGAAATTTGCATTCACAAAATATGTATAAATTTGACATGTTTTTCATGCGAAAATCATGTGAAAAGTTAAACGCATGATTTTCGTGCATAGCACATTTACCTGTGTATAGGTGGTTTTCTCCAGGCACTCCAGTTTTCTCCACTAACCTTGAACAGACACCCTTGATATAAGTGAAATAAGTTTGACTGGGACGTAACACTTATTACTAATCTCCCCTTGACTCAAATCTAAAGAGCTCAATAACTAAATACGTCTTACCGACATAAAATGTTTCTGGCGTTTCCTTGGTAATCATGTTAAACCTTTCTTCATTGGACGCCGATCTGTACAGAGTTCTCAGATCTTTGTATCTGTGGTTTAATTCAGCTCTGATATCATACAAGGTAATGTGCTTGTCTCCATATCCCTAAAAAGAAAACAAACGAGGCATCACAAGTGATACTTAATCCCCTTGCAATAATAGAGCAATGTCGGAAATACGGGAATTTCACTCAAATAAACAAAGGGCAATAACTCTGTCCAATCAGATTCGCCAGTTACAAATCATGAATTTGTCCAAGATATTACCCTGATAGACCCTTGTATCACGTTGTATTAAATTCTGTTGAGAAATAAAGTTTTTACAGCGCTGACAAGGAAAGTGTAGCATACATATGTATGTATGTAACATATTAGGCCAATTCCTAAATCCCCTCCACACTTTTTTTGCAAGGGGATAATAATTGAAACTGGTGAAATCCCAGTAAAGATTATTTCAAAACATGATGCAGTCACTTCTGGAATGGTAAAACAAAGCTTTGGTTGATTCAATGTTGCTTTATGTAACAACAGGAATTTTTCATCTATTTGTAACAATACAGTTTTTCTTAATTATCTCAAGGATTGATTTACAGTTCATGTAGTGTGTAAGTTCTCATGCAAGTATGTAAAATCTGCTTTGAATAAGCTAGTGGACACAAACGGCAACTTTTGCCAGGGCTCAAACCCACAACTCTGAACTCTCTACAAAACTTGAACCAAGAAATTATTATGCAGAACCCACAACTCTGAACTTGTGGCCTCTCTACATACATGTATCTTCAACTACATTATTAACAATACCAGATACCTGTCTCTCCAATTCTTTAGCAAAAGCATCTAAATTAAGATCCTTAATAAACGGGATGAAATAAAGAAGAAATTATTACGCAGTCCTGCCAAGGCTCAAACCCACAACTCTAAACTCCGGACTCTCCACAAATCTTCAACAAAGAAGTTATTATGCAGCCCTGCCAAGGCTCAAACCAACAACTTTTCACACAGGACTCTACAAATCATCAACCACATTTATCACTCTACCAGATACCTGTCTCTCCAATTCTTCAGCAAAAGCATCTTAATCAAGATCCTTAATAAACAGGATGAAATAAAGAAAGAAATTTTTTATGCAGCTCTGCCAAGGTTCAAACCCACAACTTTTGACACAGGACTCTGCACATCTTTAACCACATTAATCACACCATCAGATACCTGTCTCTCCAATTCTCCAGCAAAAGCATCTAAATCCAGATCCTTAATAATTGGGGTGAAATAAAGAAAGAAATATTACGCAACCCTGCCAAGTTTCAAACCCACAACTTTTGATACAGGACTCTCTACAAAGTGTCAACCACATTAATACAAAATCAAATACCTGTCTCTCCAATTCTTCAGCAAAAGCGTCTAAATCAAGATCCTTCAGACGTTCTGGACTTTCTAAGATTTCTTCGAGAGCACCTGCTGGATTAGCATCTTCTGCCGTGTCGTCGTACTCCAAGGCATCCACTGCCATTTTACGTGCCCACTCGTAAGTTTCAGGGTGAACTCTGGACCCATCCAAAACTTCTACATAAGATTCAGTACTGAAATGCAATTTTAGACTGTAAATATGACATAATTACAAACATACAGATTTTCCTGAACAAGATTGGAAAGGAGTAATGGAATTTTATGTCCAAGTCAAGATTTTTTCACTTATATTGTGGTGGTCTGTTCAGGGATGATGGAGGGAACCAAAGTGTCTGGAGAAAACTACTGACCTTAAACAATCTAACTGACAAAACTTTCTCACACTAGGATCTGGCCCCAACACTAGGATCTGGATCTGGCCCCAACACTAGGATCTGGCCCAAACACTAGGATCTGGTCCCAACACTAGGATCTGGCCCCAACACTAGGATCTGGATCTGGCCCCAACACTAGAATCTGGCCCCAACACTAGGATCTGGCCCAAACACTAGGATCTGGTCCCAACACTAGGATCTGGCCCCAACACTAGGATCTGGATCTGGCCCCAACACTAGAATCTGGCCCCAACACTAGGATCTGGCCCAAACACTAGGATCTGGATCTGGCCCCAACACTAGGATCTGGATCTGGCCCCAACACTAGGATCTGGCCCCAACACTAAGATCTGGATCTGGCCCTAACACTAGGATCTGGCCCCAACACTAGGATCTGGCCCAAACACTAGGATCTGGCCCCAATGAGATTCAAACCTATGTGGTGACAGAAGCACTTTATCACACAAAGGTCAAGGCAGTCAGATATACTGCTATCCCCGTGTCGCTATTTTTGTAAATCATTCACACCCAATCAGTTTTTAAATGAAAGACACCAGCAACAACAGAAACCTTTCCATATATTGTAAATCGGCAAATTTTCATGTCAGTTGTATTTTTTGAGAATCATTTTTTCAAGATAGTCGGCTACAATGATCAGTGAAATTGTTAGTGAATTATATCAAAACAAACGAGAAATCTGTTAGCTATTCTCACTTAGTATACCCCAGTTTTTTCCTTCGACTATTGACCGTAAATGTCGAAAAATAAACTAAGTAAAAAGAAAGTAGCTGTCTAGCAGACTTGAAATCGGTACTTGGTATGAATTGAAAGTCATGGTTCTTTGGGATGGGAACTTAAAATAAGAGGTACCATGTCAAGGTAGGCTTAGCACAATAAAGAACCCTGCTGTATGATGCCATTAGGGCAATGCACAGGCAAAATTTCTGCATCTTCGCATATACAGCTGGCGATGTATCGATACGAGTGAAATATTCTTGACTGGGATGTTAAACACCTATTACTCAACTCTTGTGAATTTACACGATAATTTCCTCAATTGCATTAAATGACTAGGAATTTATTCATCATCAACTGTTAAAATGGGCCAGTACCTTTCAACAATACCATTGGTATCAATCTTAATGAATCCAGCACAGTTTATAAAGACTCTAGGTCCCATGTGACATAATGTGACAAGTTGTGTTCTGTTTTCGAGTCTACTAGAGTTCTGTTTCAAAATCTGAAATTAGAAAAGAAAATTTGGACAGTTTTATTATGGTGCAATCGACAGAAAGATTAAAGCGCTAAAATAAAAACTGTCACTAAATGCTGTGTACAAATGTTACGGGTTGTACATAAAGTGCCTTTAGCGCTAAATTTAAATTGATCTAATAAAGAGCTTACTTTATTGGCTAAAATGTGTATGTGCCAATAGAAAGCAGTTTACAGTATACAGATAGATACAGACAAGGTAAAAAAAAAATTCAAATTTGAATGAGGTCTCCGTTTGTTGGTTTTTGAAGGGTGTCTGACCCTTTACGCCTGTGTTAATTATTATACCCCCACAAATTAGTTTGAGGAGGTATATAGAAAATCATGTCTGTCTGTCTGTCAATTCATCCATCTGTCAGTCTGTCCATGTAAAATCATGCTTCGGCCATATCTCATAATTGCTTTGGGTGACTGTCATAAAACTTTACATGAATAATCTACATGGTTCAAAGGTGTGTCATGACCTTAAACCAAGGTCATATCAGAAAGGTCAAGGTCGAAAAAAAACATGAAATGTAGGGGGGGGGGGGTATTTGGCTCTCAAGAGACAGTTCTAGTGTAATCTTACCTTCAGTAGATGTGAGCCTTTTCTTGGTCCAAGTCCGCAGACAAATTGTACCAGTGGAGCGGTGTGAGGGCACTGGATAGCTTGATTTACATCCACTCCGACCTCATTGACACGATTTACAAACTCTAAAGACAACGCATTCATTAAGTGCTCTTTAGGAACCTCACTCTGGAAAAATGAAATAAGTTCAGTACTATATATGATTGAAATAATGGATGGAGCAAAAAATATTAAGTTTTGAACACTGGGAATGGGGCAAATTTTCAACCCAAACTTAGGCCCACATCCCTGCTTTGATAACATACCTGTAATGGATGATACTTTAGGCACATTATATCCTCATCTGGGTTACATAACTGGGCAAACTCAATTAATGGGTCCTGTAACCTCCGAGCTATAGAGACAGCATGACGAAGTACGACTGGATATTCACGGAATTCAGCCTGTCAAAAAATACAAATACAAAACGATAACAATAACAGTTATCTAGTGGTGTCACAATTATCGCCAATGAACAAATTGTCGGTCATTTTTATAGCGACAATCCTACTAATAGATCACAAAATTAATAATTGATCATCGCCAACATCGGCAAGTAGTTTCCAGAATCGTCTAGTCAATGTTGGCCTTCTTAAATAACATGGAAGATGGTGACCCAATAATTAATGATCTGTATGTAGGGACCATTACAAAAGGTATCATCATAAAGCAAGAGCAAAATTAGAAAGAACACATGGCTCTTAAACACAAATTAAACTACATGTACTTGTTATGATATAATGATGTTGTCAGCTTTATTGTTTGCTAATGTACGATTATTAATTTATAATGCAAATTTATATGTACTGAAATCACCATTATTAATCCATTAATTAATCAATAATGTCTCTTCAATTATCAACTGCTAATTTTTGTCCAATTAAACATCAATACAGTAATCTTCCATAATTCAACGTTCAAGGGACTTTGACTTAACTTTGATTTCTGCAGGAATTAGAGTGAATGGAGTAATGTGGTTTTTATGTCCCAGTCAAAATGCTTTCACTTATATCAAGGTTGTCAATTCTTGGATGGTGCAGATAGCCAGAGTTCCCAGAGAAAACATTTGGCAAAGGCACCCACACTTTTTCTCACTCTAGGATCTTCCCACATGGGATTTGAGTAATGGTGTTTAAATCCCAGTCACTTATATTGAGACATTGCAAGCTATAGGCGAAAGTGCAGAAATTTTGCATGTGCGTTGCACTGATAGCATTATACAGCAGGGTTCTTTATCATGCCATGCTAACCATGACATGGGACCTCATTTATTTTAAGTTCCCATCCGAAAATACTGTTACTTAATTTTGTAACTACTAGTCCTTGGGGACCCACTTTTAAGAATTGGGTCAGCTCCAGTTGGGATTCAGGGATTTATCAGGGTCTTTTGGGAAAAGGCCCTAAACTAAAAATTGGGAAAAATTCTCAACTTTTTGCTCATTTTGGGAAAACTTCGACATCATGTCAGAAGTTAATTTACTCATGATATCAGAAGCCTTTGATGTACATGTAGAAGCAGTATTTTCATCTTGCTTTGCAGATGTTGTTTTAGAATAATCTAGAATCTTTTACTTGATTTTACTGATTGGGGGAGGGGCTTTCACAAAATTTCGATTGAAAACAACACAATTTTCTAATTGGGAATTTTCTCAGTTGATTTTGGGAAAAAATCATGTTTTTTCCATTGGGAATGGGGCCGAATTTCGGCCCTAAATAGGCCCTTGATAAATCCCTGGGATTTGAACCCACGACCTCCCACTTACAAATGAAAACACAATACAAACTGAGCTACTTTAGTGGTCTAGACAGTGAGAGATGCCACCGTCTGATTTCGACTACTCCGCCTTTTGCAGTACCTGAGCTTTATTGCTGTTTTCGTAGACCATGGCTAACTCGTTGTCGACCAGTTCTACATGTATCGGAGTCATCTGTTGTTCCTGACACAGTTCTTCTATCACAGCTTTTATATCATCAACTATCATTAAAGCGTCCCTACAATAAACACACAAATATAGAGAATTAGATTGCTTGACAAAACAAGAGGCCCATGGGCCTTAACGCTCACCTGAGGAAGAGTACATATCTTATGCAGAGGTTCAATGGTCAATGACATTAATAAAAGAGAATATTAAAATTTTTAGCAGTAAGGGCCAATAATATGCAAGTATTTTTGCAAATTAATTATAATAATTATTATATAAGTATGCTATATATAACATATTTAAAGTCAGGCTACAATATATTATTTATAAACAGCTAAAACATCTGTAAATTAAAACGTGCATTAGGCCATACCTACAATATTCCAATATACATGCCAATACAAAAAGTTTATAGTTTTTGAGATAATTAACCATTTAAATATTCGTTTGCAGCTATGACCTTGACCTTTGAACCTATTACCTTTATTCATATATCAAAATGATCGTTAGGCCAATACCTACAATATTCCAATATACATGCCTATACAAAAAGTTTATAGTTTTTGAGATAATTAACCATTTAAGTATTCGTTCAATTCTATGACCTTGACCTTTGAACCTATGACCTTCATTCATATATCAAAATGATCATTAGGCCAATACCTACAATATTCCAATATACATGCCTATACAAAAAGTTTATAGTTTTTGAGATAATTAACCATTAAAGTATTCGTTTGCGTCTTTGACCTTGACCTTTGAACCTATGACCTTTATTCATATATCAAAATGATCGTTAGGCCAATACCTACAATATTCCAATATACATGCCTATACAAAAAGTTTATAGTTTTTGAGATAATTAACCATTTCAGTACTTGTTTACATCTGTGACCTTGACCTTTGAACCCATGACCTTTATTCATATATCAAAATGACCATTGTGCCATTACCTACAAAATTCTGATATACATGCCTATACAAAAAATTCATAGTTTTGCAGATAATTAACTATTTTGGTATTCTTGGACATCTGTGACCTTGGCCTTTAAACCCATGACCTTGATCTATGTATCAAAATGATCGTCATGTCAATACCTACAAATAACTGAAAATCCTACGCCATTATCACAAGAAATGTTAAAAAATAGCATTTTTTATCAAAGGTCAAAAACTGGGACATGACCTTGACCTTCGACCTTGACATCAATTGGAAGAAAATTGCAAGACAAGATCAACAGTGAAAACTCCATACAATTATCTTCAGCCGTTATGAAGTTATAACCATAAATGTCTCATTTTAAAAATTACGTAACTTTACGCAAAAAACGCATAACCTATTTTTCGTTCAATTTTCATGAAAAACACAATTTTAATGTTCCCAGGTATGCTGAATCCAAATATCCAATCAAAATTTGCCTGCACCTTTTGGTTTCAGAGAAGAAGATTTTTTTGTCTTTTTGCTATTTTTAGTAACAGCGGCCATCTTGTTGGGCTTGGCCAAACCCAGAACACAATTTTGAAAGGCTGTTACCTAGGCATGATAATCACTAAGTTTCATCAAATATGGCCCAGTAGTTTTGGAGGAGAAGATTAAAATGTAAAGTTTATACATGACGCACGACGGACGACGCACGACGGACGACGCACGGTGATAGATTGCAATAGCTCATCTGAGCCTTTGGCTCAGGTGAGCTAAAAAGTAAACACTATTACCAATGTAAGATTCTATTATTATCAAGGCAGTCAGTTCAGGAATGGTGGAAAGTGCCTGGAGAAAACGAATATCCTTCAGCAAGCAAAGGTTGTTCCTTAGTGGAATAGAGTTATGTAATATAGTTTTAGATTCTTTCACTTATATCGAAACTGTCTTTTCTTTGATTGCAGAGGAAACTGGTGTATCTGGAGAAAACCACAAACCCTTGGCAAGGGAACTGACAAGCTTTCAGAGACATTTAGAGGTGCTGTGACCTGTTAGTGCCGTAGACCACTTAGCACCAAGGACCACTCTAGTAAAAAAATAGAGTGGAGTCATGTAATACGATATAGTGTTTTATGCCCCAAATCAAGATTTTTTTCACTGATACCCAAGCAGCCAGTTCTGTGATGGTGGATGGTTGGTTGGTTGAATGTTGCTTAACCTCGCATCAGCAATTTTTCAGCTATTCGCGACGAGAACTATTTCATTAATCTCTATGGATTAATCTATGAACAATTTTTGTGTATGCATGTGAGGTGAGAGTGTGTTGTATGGTCTGCCTTGTACTAGCGCGCACTCAGGGCGACTTTACCGTGCTAGCTCACAGAGTCAGTACGCCGCAGACGAGCGTACCACTCCCCCAGTCCATTATACTGATACCAGGTGAATCAATAAAGGCCAACGGTCAGGAAAATTCACTTTCCCACATGTGGTCCGAGCGGGACTCGAACTCACAGCGGTGAGAGACCCTGGATTTGAAGACTGACGTCTTATCCATTAGGCCACCGCGCCCTCTCTCTGTGATGGTGGAGAAAACTAGCTGATTACAAACAATAGTAGTGATGAAATGAATTATGAATAATATAGACATACGTCAAGTTGTCTTTAAACTCTGGGATTTATCAGGGTCTTTTGGAAAAAGGTCCTAAACTAAAAATTGGGAAAAACTATCACCTTTTTGCTCATTTTAGGAAATCTTTGACATCATTTTTGATGTCATTAATGATTAAATCTAATGCTTTTATTGTATCGAGGTGATTGAAGATTGAGAAAAGCAGCCACATTTATGACCAGACTTCAGCTATGTATCTGGTACGATTTTCTAATTGGGAATTTTCTTGGCTCTTTTGGGAAAAAATCAATGTTTTTTCCATTGGGAATGCGGCCGAATTTCGGCCCTAATTAGGCCCTTGATAAATCCCTGAAACTAGCAACCAAATATATTGCAGCGACCTCATTAAGTAGGTGTAGAGTCAGGGGTTTAAAATTATGTTTTGCAATGGAAGATCCAAGACCGTTTGCCTTTATTATTGGCAGGTGCCACATAAACTTTTGAAAATCCCATATCAATAATGAAAGATCCATGTGCATTAATGTATTTACACAAAATATGGTACATATGCATTGATTAAAATTAATACGAGATTGTTATTCTTATTCAGAAGTAAAATAATCTGATATTCAGTCCGTCAGACTAAATATCATAGGTCTAAATGTAAATAAGATCCTGGACTTCAGCCACTTTTTGAACCCCTGAGATTTAGTCCACATTTGAATTTTTCTAGACCACAAGCATTATAAGTATCATCTTCAAAACGATATTGTCTAAAAATTATCGACCAATCAGATTGCAGGTGGGTCACTAAATATGCCCAACTGTGTCCAGGGATTTTTCTGGGTATCCACAGGGTCCGGTAAAGGGACCCATTCCCAATGCAGATAAAAAATTTACAAGATCATCAACATCATATTCGGAGGATATCTCGTTCTGATAATGATTTCAATCTATAATAACCCACATTTTGCTGGATGATTTATATAGACAAAAGAGACAGCGCTATTTTGCTGTGAACACCGATAAAATTTGTTCAATTACCAGTATTCTAGTGGTCTAGAATTTCTAATATGTTGTGATTTTCCCCAAAATAACATTTTTGTCAAGCATTTTCCCCATTTCTTCCCAAGGTCCTTTTCCCAAAAAGGTCAGAAAAATCCCTGGTGTCCAAACCTACCTAGACTCTGCAGATACAGCCACCACATGGGGTTTCTTTGTGCTTATAAACTCTTTTAATCTTTCTAAATCTTTTTCCTAAAATATAAATGTATTGATTTCCAATAACTGTGATTCAAAATGATGAAGCATGCTATTTTGTCTGGGACTATTTATTAGTTGCTATGGAAACTATACTTAATTTAAATAAATATCATTAACAGAAAAATAAAACAGGATTATGAATCAAAATATTTTCTACAAAAAACACAAGTGATACTACCCTTGCAATAGAGCACTGTCAGAAATACTGGTATAAATTTCACTCCAATAAATAAAGGGCAATTACTCTGTCAAATCAGGTTTGTCAGTTACAAAACACAAACTTGTCCAAGATATTAACATAATAAACCCTTGTATCAAGTTCTGTTAAATTTGTTTCTAGAGCAGACAGAAAAGTGTAACATTGTACATACAGGCAAAATCCTATATCTCATTCAAACTTTGGGATAAAAATATTTTAGACATAGTTAGAACTGTCAGTGAAGCTGACTTATCTCCCCCCCCCTCCCCCCCCCCCCCCAGCCCCAGTTTCCACCCTTGACCTTCAGCATTTTCCCAGGACAGGAAAATGAGGAAACCAACTTTGGTTAATAATATGTACACTTTCTATCAATGTTGACGCTTTGCACCAAGTTTCTTAAAATAGTGCTTTATAGTTTTGGAGAACTGCTTCGGATAAGAAGTGTCTGGGCTGACAGAAAGACTGATAGATTGCTGGAGGAAAGGAAATACAAATATGCCCCTTTCTTTGATAGGCGGGGTATAAACATAAACTAAAAAGTGTGTCAAAAAATGGTCTCATCTATTTATCTATAATTTAAAAAAAGCCACAAAAAACTGGAGTGACATGAATATATAAATATCAAACAATCTCTACCTTTCCTTCTCTGTCTGCTTGTCTCCACACGTTTCTTCTCTTAGTCAGGTAAACCAATCTAAGAAAGTCCCGAACCTGACCCTCTCCATCTATCAGGGCACCAAATCCCGCAACATCAGAGTCTCTTAATCTGCGAAATAAATGTGATAATTATAGATGAATCTCATTATCTCAACATTTGGCACAGCCAGAAACCAGATACATACACCCAGATCAACAGCTAGAGCAACTCTCTCTCTCTCTCTCTCTCTATACATATCTATCCATCTCTCTCTTCTACTCTTCTAGCCCTCTCTCTCTCTATCTATTTCTTTTTCACTCTCTAATATACATCTCTCTCTCTAATATACATATCTATTCATCTCTTCTCGCTCTCCTCTCCCTCTCTATTTTTTTCTCTATCTAATATACTCTCTCTCTCTCTCTCTTACCTGTCTGTTGAGTATGCTATTCTCTCTCTCTCTCTCTCTCTCTCTGTGACTATCTATCTATCTTTTACCTGTCAGTTGAGTATGCTATTCCCAGAACTCTAAGCCCTTCCTTCTCATCCCCCCTCTCTCTTACCTGTCTGTTAAGTATGCTATTCTCTCTCTCTCTCTCTATCTATCTATCTTTTACCTGTCAGTTGAGTGTGCTATTTCCAGAACTCTAAGCCCTTCCTTCTCATCCCACCTCTCTCTCTTACCTGTCTGTTAAGTATGCTATTCTCTCTCTCTCTCGCTCTCTCTCTCTCTCTATCTATCTTTTATATGTCAGTTGAGTATGCTATTCCTAGAACTCTAAGGCCTTCCTTCTCATCCCCTTTCTCTCTCTCTCTCTCTCTTACCTGTCTGTTGAGTATGCTATTCCCAGCATTTCCCATCTCATCTCTCTTTCTCTATCTCTCACCTGTCTGTTGAGTATGCTATTCCCAGTACTCTAAGCACTTCCCATCTCATCTCTCTCCCTCTCTTTCTCTCTATCTCACCTGTCTGTTGAGTATGCTATTCCCAGTACTCTAAGCCCTTCTTTCTCATCATATTCGTAATCATGTTCTACTTGTTGGTCTGACTGGTACGGAGCTACTTTTAACCAGTTATATAACTTTCGGCAACAAGCCTACAACAACCAAATGAAAGAAACATCATTAGAATCCATATAACCTTTTCATGCCAGAAAAAAAGAGCAATGGTCCAAAATAAAGCTAAATGATTGGTTGGTTAGTTAATTTTGTTTTAAGACACATTTTTGGCAACTTGACATGAGACAATTTTCCATATTAACCTCAAGAACTTATGTAAACACAAGTTTCACAATTAATATATAGGTAAACAACATTGACCTGTCCGTTTGACCTTTCATTACGAATATTCATATAGCAGGGTCCACCTAATATATGGGTAATGTTAAGATCCAAGTAAATACATATACAGTACACAGGTATACTCTATGAGGTGAGTATATCTCATGACTGATGTATACAGAACACATGTGTTACCTATACACTAACGTACTTGGTCCCTAATAAATATTTAAATGAAAGGTCAAGCGGACAGGTCAAAGTTGTTTACCTATACTCTGGAAGAGAGCTTGTTCCCACAAGGAGAACTTTATACAATGAAGCAAGCTGCTAACAAATAAATTGTTGAGCCAGGGATATTGCAAACCCAGGCTGCTCAAGGCCCTAAAAAAGTTTTATTTCCATCATCACAATATTGTTGATAAGTATAATGTCTTTGTATCCAACATTACTGTAGGAGCCACTCTATTTGTGACAGCGAAATACCCTTCATATCCATAGAAAATCAAATAAATTTGAATAATGATCGATATTTTTCTCTTACTTGTACCTAGTCGTACCAGGAAATCTGTATGCGGATCCGCGATTAGCCCAAAATATATCTGCATAGGGTAAAACGTTGGTGCTATGGGGATTTAACATGTTGAAAAAGCAGGCAAATGGTGGATTCTGTTGCGCATATGACGTAAAACGTCACCAAGGATATCACTTCCGGTGTAAACATTGTCATTTTCGCATGTGTAAAATCCCCATATCGCCAACATTTTCCTTTCTACAGACATACTTTATGACAATCGCGGATGCGCATACCGATTTCCTGTTACGACTAGGTACAAGTAAGTGAAAAATATCAAACTATATTCAAATTTATTTGCTTTTCTATGGATATAAAGAGTATTTCACTGTCACAGTCACAGTCACAGTGGTTCCTACAGTACCCAAAATATCTCTAAAGTCCTATAGTTCCATGTTCCTTTCATTCCCATTTTTAATTACACACATGGCGGGTGTAGCTAGGTAAACATGAGGAGCTTACCCTTCCAAAACACCATGCCTTATTTCCCTGGTGATAATTAATGTGTTTAGTTTAATCGTGATTTGGACATGTCAAGTGGCTAAATTTGTTTTTGATAACACACACCTTTATTATACCATCCTTAGCTTCCTGGAGTAACTTTGCTCGTACTTCTTTTTCCATCTGCGGATACAGAATTTTGACAAGTGCACGTTCTACTGCTTGACTTCTCTGTAAGTTCCACTGATTTACTAAGTGACTGAACTCGTCCTAAAATTAATGAAAAATTAGTTGTAACATAAAAGAAACAGTCAAAAATGTGTCTTAATAAATAGAAGGGATTTAAAAACCACTAAACCCTTAAACCTTCTTAATTATTAAACCCTGTTCACCAGCAGAACCCTAAAACCCTCTCCACTATAGAACCCTTAAACCCTCTCCACCACAAAACCTTTAAAACCTCTCTACCACAGAACCCTCAAACCCTTTCCACCACAGAACCATTAAACTCCCTACACCATGAACCTTCTCCACCACAGAATCCTTAAATCCTCTCCACCACGGAACCCTTAAATTATCTCCAACACCAAACCCTCAACACCATGGAACCCTTAAATCCTCTCCAACACTGTACCCTTAAACTCTCTCCACCACAAACCCTCTCCACCAAAATCCAAACTCCACCACCTAAACCTTTCTACCACAAACACTCTCCACCATTGAGCCATCTCCTGCATCAAACCACTCTGACACCAAACCCTCTCCACCAAAATCCCATCTCCACCACAAACAATCTCCACCATTGAGCCATCTCCTGCATCAAACCCACTCTGAACACCAAACCCTCTCCACCATTGAGCCATCTCCTGCATCAAACCCACTCTGACACCAAAATCCCATCTCCACCATTGAGCCATCTCCTGCATCAAACCCACTCCGACACCAAACCCTCTCCACCAAAATCCCATCTCCACCACAAACACTCTCCACCATTGAGCCATCTCCTGCATCAAACCCACTCTGACACCAAAATCCCACCTCCACCACAAACACTCTCCACCATTGAGCCATCTCCTGCATCAAACCCACTCCGACACCAAACCCTCTCCACCAAAATCCCATCTCCACCACAAACACTCTCCACCATTGAGCCGTCTCCTGCATCAAACCCATTCTGACACCAAACCCTATCCACCCAAATCCCATCTCCCACCACAAACACTCTCCACTATTGAGCCGTCTCCTGCATCAAACCCGCTCTGACACCAAACACTTTCCATCATTGAGCCGTCTCCTGCACTCTGACACCAAACCCTCTCCACCAAAATCCCATCTCCACCACCAAACCCTCTCCACCACAAACACTCTCTACCACTGAACCCTCTCCACCACCAACACTCTCTTCAGGGTTAACCAGAAGTCATTCCATCCTAGAAAGTATCAACATCTGAACCCTTCACTTTCCAACCTTCTCTTCTCTGGGTTGTTCAAAAAACATTCAATCTGAGGGACTATGAACATCTGAACTTACTCTATGATAGAGTTGTCTGACTTCCTCAAAGTAAGTTGGAATACTTTCAGATTCCTCATCTATAGTAATACCCATAGTAATCAGTCCTTCTTCTTCAGCCTGAAAACATAAACACCTATATGTTAGTCTCATCATACAACAAAGCCATGTTCCTCAAAATATATAGCTTTTATTTTACTAACAGTTTCCCATTCTTCGGAGATTTTTTTCTGGCGACACAAGTAATCATTACTTCTCCTTGTAGCGAAAAGTGACAGATTGCCAGCCACGCCCACAATGTTCCAACAAAGGGGGCGGCATGCTTGATTTACATGCAAAAAGAATGAAAAATCAGCCTGAATAGTGTCGTTTAATGACGTCACTGACACTAGTATGTCATTAGTTGCCGTGATGCTGCTTTGGTACCATGATGGCGGCCAGTGTCGGATCATAATAGACGTTGCTGGCAATACGTCAATTTCAAGGAAATTCATATGGAATTTTTAAGAAAATGTCATTCTACAAATCAATAACACTTGTAGCTTCTTATAGCTATAAAATTAAATCTAAATTCTGGACTTTTCAGTGAAGGCACAACCTGGTGTTAGTTTAAGTTCTGGAGACTTTACATAAATACCCAATGAGGCTACTTATAGCACCAATTTCATGAAAGACTTACCCTGTGGAGTATTCCCCAAATCTTAAACTTGTGGCAGTTTTATTTATGGCAAACATTGCACAAATAACCAATGAGGCTACTCGTAGCACCAATTTCAATAAAGACTTACTACTGTAAAACAACTTTTATTCGCAGTTTTTAACTTTCGCGATACTGTAGATTACTTTTTTATCGCGAGAGATTTATTAACGCGTAATTTCGCGAGGACTCTCAGTCGCGAATTCAAATATCACGGGAATATTCCCAGAATCGCGAAAATTATTAAGTCAATATAAAACATAACGGCAATCGACTATGACCTTCATAAAAGTATGCCATATTAGATGCACTAAAGTTAATCGTAAACTTCGCTGTAACTTACAAGGTTACATTGACATTTCCAATTAAACTGGATTAATTAACATTTCTTTTCAACTGTTTAGAAACAAGTCTTGACAAAACTTCACCATAACTTACTAGGTTCTATTGAATTTTATCTTTAAACACTGACTGACGAGGCTGAATTAAAAATTCCTTTCAACTGTTTACAGTGCCTATGGAATATTAAGAGATGATCAACAAAACAAAAAGCCTAAAGAAAGTTCAATAACTATATAGCCACCACCAAATGGACGCGAAATTAAATATGAACCTGGACTGTGGACGCGAATACACGTATTCGCAAAATAAAGCTCAGATGTAAGTATGCAAAATTTGATACTCGCGATATAAAAGTAATTTACAGTACTCTTACCAAAACCATTTCGGGGCTATTAATTTTTGTGAAATGGACTATAGCTAAATATTTGGTGTAAGTAACACCATTGTCACACATATTTTTGCAACAATTTACTTTCATGATTATTTTGTCCTCGTAAAATCAAAGTTTATCGCCTGCAAATAACAGCTGGTCAACAGTACATCTATGTGGAGTTTCAAGAACAAATCATTCCGCAAATCTCTATTTCTAAGAACAAATCATTCTGCAAACCTCTATTCTAACTAGTGACGGTTTATTCCTAAACTTTACACAAAACTAGCCAATAAGGCTCCTCCCAACTCCAATGTCATGACAGACTTACCATGTGGAGTTTTAAGAACATGTCATCCCTCAAGTCTTTAACTGGCTTGTTTTTCACGTATTTCACTGGAAAGCATGGATGAGATTCGTCTATCTCCTATACATGTAAAAAAAATGAGATCATATTTATAACAGTGGACAATATACAAAATTGTTAGATTAACAAGACATCACAAGAGATACTACCCTCAAAATGGAATAACTCTCACCCCTTTGTTTCTAATCCCACTCAGACATTATGGAGCATGTGGCCACACTTCCTTGTCGGAAGTTCACATATTTAACTAAATTTGCCAGTTTTCACTGTTTTGTGATGTAATGTGAACGTACATGTACATCAGAATGTTTTGTTTTTGATACAACAATAAAAGTAAATTCCTATTAAATATATATAAAATATTGGTCCCATCTGCTGTGCCCTCAACTCAATCAAAGTACTGAAAGTACTAAAATTCGCGAAAGATTAGAAAGACAGGGAGTTCAGTGTCTCCATCAATGTAGTGTCAGGTATATGAAGTTGTCAGGTAACTGAAAGGAGGTTGTTATGTTCACCTTGCATTGCTCCCAAGACAACATAGCGGGTTCATGTAGTGTGCAATGTGCAGACTATGAGCATGGGGCTTTTAATATTCACACATTGGACCAATATTAAGGATTCATGTAGGAAATAGTTCAATCCGAATAAATGCATGTATGGAACCATCAAGGATGGTCAAAGTTACTTCCATCGTCATGGAGACCCTAATATTAAACAAGAGGTCCATGAGCCTTAATGCTCACATGCAGCTGAGTACATATCTCAAGCAGAGGTTCAATGGTCATTGACATTAATTAAAGAGAATGTCCAAACAAATTTTCAGCAGTAAGGGCCAATTATATGTAAGGATTTTTTGCAAATTTATTATAACATAACTAGTCATAAGAGTGCTACATATAACATATCTGAAATCTAGCTACAATATATTGTTTATAAACAACTAAAAAGGTAAAGAAAAATTTGAACCCATGACCTTAATCTAAATATCGCAATGAATATTAGGTCAATACCTACAATTTAGAAGCCTATTCAAAAAGTTTATAGTTTTTGAGATAATTAACCATGTCAGTATTTGTTTGCATCAGTGACCTTGACTTTTAAACTCATGTCCTTCATTCATATATCAAAATGATCCTTAGGCCAATACCTACAATATTCTAACATATATGCCTATACAAAAAGTTTATAGTTTTTAAGATAATTAATCATTTCAATATTCATTTGCATCTATAACCTTGACCATTAGACCTATGACTTACATTCATATATCAAAATGAACATTGTGTAAATGCCTATAACATTCTGATATACATGCCTATATAGAAAGTTTATCATTTTTGAGATAATTCACCATTTCAGTATTTGTTTGCATCTATGACCTTGACCTTTGAACATATGACCTTCATTCATATATGGAAATGACCGTAAGGCAAATGCCTACAATATTCTAATATACATGCCTACACAAAAAGTTCAAAGTTTTTGAGGTAATTAACCATTTCAGTATTCGTTTACATCTATGACCTTGACCTTTGAACTTATGACCTCTATTTATATATCAAAATGACTGTTGTGCAAATGCCTACAGTATTCCAATACACATGATGATGATGCCCATACAAAAAGCTTATAGTTTTCAAATATATTGACAAATACATTAATTTAGCAATTTCCCCCTCGAGTACCTTGCCATTATCTCATTTTGGCCCCTAAAGCTACAATATGTGCAAATCTAAAACTAGGTGCCCATAGTGTTTTACATGAAATATCTAAGTTATATCTCTTGTAGGTTCAGAGCAGATGATTTTTAAAGATTTTCACAAATTTCCCCTTTATGGGGCCCCAAGGGGACATAATCCTTGCATTTGTGCAAATCTGAAAACCCCTTACTTGACCATTACTGTCAAATATCATCCAATTTGGCTCTGTAGTTTTGGAGGAATTGATAAAAAATGTGAAAAGTTTATACATGACGCACATCGGACGAAGATAGATGGCAATTGCACATCTGAGCCTGTGGCTCAGGTGAGCTAAAAAGTTTATACAAGACGGATGAAGATAGATGACAATTGTTCATGAGCCTTTGGCTCAGGTAAGCTAATAAGCTTCTGATATCTTTCATGTCATAATTGAGGATACTTTTTAAATAAATCAATAACTTGAAAAAATTAACTACTATTTTATTATTATTTATATCACCAGAGTTGTGTTTTAAGAATTCGATAATTTTTGGAAGACTTTTTATTCCCGAGACCAGCATAATTTTAGTAAATCTTGTAAACAACAATTTTTTCAATCGGGTGGCCGTTAGGATCCCCGCTGACTGGGTTTGACAGGTGACCCCTCTACAAAGGTTCTGTACATGATAAAAATGTAGTTGACAGATGACCACTCTACAAAGGTGATCGCTATCCCAGATTTCACTCTAATCAATTTATAATTTTTTAAGGATGACTTCACGGAATGCTTTGAAAAACGGGAAAAGCAGTATGATAGCACGAAATTCCAAAATTTTTGTCTTAATATGGGGAGACTCCTCACATCAGCAGGGATTGAGCTTAACTTTTCGATGAGCCATACAATGAACTGTCAAGAGTGATGGTTGATCTGAATATATCAGGCATATACATTTGGATTATTCTATCCCTTGCTTTACTTTTCGATATTCAACATCTGCAATTACATTGACGAATGGTTTTGCAGAAAATGTTGATCAATGTCAGTATAATTTCGGCAGATTTTGATTTATGAGCAGGAACTTGTTTTGCATTACTTAAGGCTTGGGCCTGTTTGTGAGATTCAGAAATGTCATGTTTATTTACACTGTCAAGTTTATAAATAGTGCAACCCTCGGTAAATACAGATTTTTTTCCTGTCGAACTCTACACAATCGGCACACTTCATTCCGTCCTGCGTATCATACAACCAAGGCCTGCCATCTTCCCATAACTTTTTATATGCTCCGATGCGTTTGGACTTATCATACTCTTGATAGTACTTTCGTTTTTCCGCAGATCCTTGTTTAGCCTTTGGAGTCGATGCTCCTAAAAATTTCCACATGGCAGAAAGCCGGAAGTATCATTTTATACATAAATATCAGAAAAGGAAACGAAATGGCACCGTATTTGAATTCCGGTCGGAACACCGGTCCATTTACACTTGTTAACTATATAATACCCATTTTTCAATTTTACTATTATTGTCGCCAGTCAGAAATAAACAGGAAATCGGTAAACGGATCGGAATGTCAAATACACCGAACTGAAAATTCTAATCGCTACCTGGCAGCCTTGGGCGACCTGTGTATGATACATTTATCGCCCAGAGCGAAAAACTGGGCGCCCGTTAATCTCAATCCCTGATCGGGAGGGTTGGCCTGTATGATAAAACCATTAAAAGTTAATTACTGCTAAAAATAGCTAACATCTGGGTCAAGAAGACGATCTCAACCAATCAGATTTCAGATTATAATATATACAAGGAAAAAAATCTGTTGACCGGGAGGGGGGATCCACGTGACGTCATCAACATATTCTATCCTCAAATACAACAAAATGCAGCGTTCTCTTTTCAATCTCGTATCAATTTCTTACTAAATCAATATTACTCAATAAATAAACCCCATTTACATGACAATTTACCCATCAAATCCATAGAAAACAAAAGTTATTGAAATTTGAATTATCAAGATTTGATCAAGAATTGATCAAGATCTTTCGCGAATAAAAATCAAACAACATTAGGAAATGCATCTAGTTTAATAATAGTAAAAATATGTGGCGAGTAACATTTTTCCTCTGGCTAAAAATGATATAAAGTTTACTAGCCAGGTGGCCAGTAAAAATAACTGCAATCAAAGTTTTTCTTTGCTTTTGTGATTTAAATGACTAGTATATTTGCAGTAGATTTTTATGGAAATTTAATATTTCCAACTTACCTGTGGTATTACATTTTTGATCTGCTTAAAAATGATATAAGGTTAACTAGCCAGAAGGCCAGTAAAATCAGTGCTTCAGATTTTTACAGATAGTGGGCTACAAGGGCCCACCAGGTCCAATAACAAGAGGTCATTTTTTGTTATAGTGGGTCATGTTTTGACACATAATTAAATGTTATGTCACGTGACTGAAAGTGAAAGTCGGCACTTGACATCTTCATATAATGCACTAAAACGATCTTGTCATCTGCTGATTTATATTTTGTTAACCTTTACAATATATTTTAAACTCTTTCACCTCGATGATTCATTTTATGTGCATCTACTTCTCTGCACTTGCGTTGTTTTAAAAAATGTGAATAGAGTCGTCTGCATCTCGTAGCCATGGTTGCCGCTAGTATAATAAATGAACGACAACGTCCGAGGTCATAACAAGTTTTATTACGAGTTCTCCCCCTTTGAATATTAATGTTAATAACCGACGCATAGAGGGAAGAGAAGGGGCTTGTCGGAGTCCTGTCTATATGCTGATTATGAGATAAACAAAGTCGCTTGAGATTTTCCAATAGAAAACGAAAACAGAAAGTCAAATCGGAAAACCCCATGGAATCGAATATGTAGTTTTGGGAAGAAATTATTAACGATCAATTTGGCTAAGAAAAACTATGCGCCATGTGTGAATTCATTAGAAGCAAATGTTATGCACCATTTTTTAAAATCCTGCGAGAATGACACGGGCGCGCACCGTAAATCTGAAGCTCTATAAAATATAATTATTGCAATCAAAGTTTTTACATGTACTTTGTTTTTTGGGATTGTGGTTTGAACATTGACCAATATATTTGTGGTAGATTTTTATAAAAATTAACTATTTTAAACGTACCTTAACACCTTTCTTGGTAGGATATATTTTTATTTTGGCTCTTTCAACGTATGCCTGTCGAACACATTGTCGTACTAGAGGATCATGGGCAATCTGCATGGCTACCATATGTCGAGCACCTAGCAACACATCTTCTTCTGTTTGAAACTGACTATAAAAAGAATTAGAAAAAGACTATACTGTAAGTCCCATTTTAATTCTTGATATCCAAAGTCTTCATTGGCTATTAATTGCTGTCCCGAGAAGTTTTTTCAAAAAGTAACCTTTTTTTCTTTTTTTTAGCAAATTTATGTCAAAAATACATGCCCTTAAAAAAGGACTATTTTTTCCATAAATTTTGTAAAATTGGATACTAAAAATTTCAACATGAAGTAAGTATGGACATTTAGTAAGAATCTAGGTTTCCACAAATTTAAAATTATTAGTACAGGTAGCCAAATTTCCAAAATTTGTGAAAAAATAGTCCTTTTTAACGTATTTTTCACAAATTTGCTAAAACAGTTACTTTTTGATAAAAATTCTCTGAAATTAGTAGCCAATGGCGATTTTAGCTACCAGGAATGGAAACATAGAATAATGAAAATAAATTATCGTCAAATTGTGTAAAACCAGAAAAAGTCTGCACTGGAAGCCTGAAAATTTAACTAGATTAATTTAAATTTGGCACCAATGTTCCGAATGAAGTTCCAAAAACTGTTTAATCTCAGTTTTTCCTCCAATCTATTGGCAAAACTGAACCCCTTTAAAATACCACAGTATTTTGACGTTCCAAAACCTGTTACTGCTATGGGTTTTTTTTCCCACTGATTTATCACTAAACCCCTTTAAAATACCATATTTGTCTGAACAAAAGGTGACGATAAATTGAGGTTTAACTCTACATTAAAATTTGCTGGGTTTGAGTTTCTTTACTGTGTCAATGCCAGAGCAGATCACAAAGAGGGAAGACTAATGTAAACATATTTATTTTCGTGGTGTACTAATTTTCGCTTATTTCATGGTCATTGGTTTTGTGCGAAAATTATATTATACTTATTGTGTTATGGTGCATATTAAAAATGCAAAAATTAAACTATATGTATTGTATATGTCCAGGGATTTATCAAGGGCCTATTTAGGGCCGAAATTCGGCCCCATTCCCAATGGAAAAACATTGATTTTTTCCCAAAATGGGCTGAGAAAATTCCCAATTAGAAAATCGTACCAGATACATAGCTGAAGTCTGGCCATAAATGTAGCTGCTTTTCTCAATCAAAAATGATGTCAAGATTTTCCCAAAATGAGTATTGAGTTTATACTTATTCCCAATTTTTAGTTTAGGGCCTTTTCTCAAAAGACCCTGATAAATCCCTGATGTCTTAATTTCCTATACCGCGAAAATAAATACACACGAAATTAAATATGTTTACAGTACAGTCTCACCTGCCTTAAAGACCACCTCTATATAAGGGTCACCTGCTTAAAAAGGCCAATAAAATTGTATCCAAATTGTTCTTTAATCATATTATTTGAACCTGTATATAAAAACCACCTGCCAATTAAGGCCACTTGTTCCCTTGGGTAGCCTTTATAGACAGGTTTGACTGTACATGAATCAAGACAGATAAGACACAGATCAGTATATACCTGCAGCAGAATTCTTTAGCCATTTCTAACGGATCTATGGGGTACTGTTCTACCTCGTGTCTCTGGTAATTATCTCGTAAATTCTCTCCAAACTGTTCTGGTGTCAAACCCAGTTTCTGTGCAATATCATCTGTAGTAACAAAATAAGAGAAAGGATTACTGAAAATCAACTTTTTACGATGGCAATTTATATTTGCAATACTTAGGAGATACTCGCGAATCTTAGAAAAGCATTGAAAACTAGAATTGTCTCTCAAGAGCCAAATACCCCCCCCCCCCCCCCCCCCCCCCCCCCCTCTTTCCAAAAACCACCTGACCTTGACCTTAGACTTATGCAAATAAATTTGGTATGCGACATGGTATCATGTTGGTTTACAATTGTGAAAAGTTTGATCAAAATCCATCCACAGACATGGAAAATATGGAGCTGACACAACAATGGGACAGACATCCAGATAAACAGACAGACAGACAGGGTGATTCCTATATACCCCTGAATCTTCGTTTACGGGGGTATTATAAAGTTCATCATGAATTGCAAAGTACTAAAAATAATTTAATGTCAGCAAATGAACAAATTCCCAAAAGACCACTTCCAAAGTTCTCTTCCAAAAGACCCTGCAGCGTTCATTTCTAAATGCTGAGTACTTGGAAAAAGAAAGAGTCACTTATTAATTTCAAGTCTTGGGTAAGACCCCAACTGGGATTTGAACCTGCCCTCCCACAGACTTGTAAGAAACAACTGAGCTTCCGTAGTGGTTTAACGAAAATGGCATTTACAATCAATTACAGTTTATAAAATCATACAGTTGTCTAAATGTTGTGAAAGGGCTTGACAATTGGTTTTGCCAGTGCATCACATGATCAACAGCCCTTAACATTAGTGCTGTGTTTAGGTACATCACAAATTCCCACATTAAAGTTGTTTCTATGGGGTAACAATAATTTAATGTGATTCCATATCCAATGGTAATAATCGTTCCATAGGCGTATAACCTAGTACATTGGTGAAATCCATACTACTGGTCCATGACATAAACCAGCACATTTTCCCCAATACAAGTACAAACTTGACGATTGTTTGTGAACTAGAACAAGTTTAAGTGATCCATTGGCCAAAGACTACCGGAATCTGATATTGGACCATTATAAAAACCTATTAGTCCATGAACAGTGGGGTGGACCTGAACTTGATTTTAAGGTCAATGAGTCAGGTACTGTAGCTAGAATAATGTAGTAAGCAATTCATTGACCAACGATAACTTGAAGCTTATTTTGGACCAAATCATTGGGGTGGGCCAGTGCATGATTTTTAAGGTCAATGGGTAAAGTATTGAAACTAGAAATTCAAGAGATCAATGACCAAAGACTACTTAAAGCTTATTTTGGACCAGCAAATCTATGGGGTGGGACAAAACTTGATTTTCAAAACTAACAATTACCTAATTTATTACTCTGGCAAATGGTATAGCCTGTTTTTCTGGTGGCTTGTTTGATCATTTCCTGTTGTTCTGGTTGATCATCAGGTCCCCGTTCTGTTTCTTCCTCGCTTCTTTTCTGGACCTTTTCTGCATTTCTCATTTTTGGAATGTCTGCTCCGTAGTATAACAGAAAATGCTGGTATGAGTCTCGTAGTTCATCTAATGTCTGACACTGCTTCACTCTATTTAAAGAAAAAAATTGAACAATTGAAAGATTTAAGTAGCTTACTGAACAAAAATTTCAAAACTTTTGAAAATCAAGAAATTTCAAAACTTCCATTAGCAATTTTGAATATAAATCACCAGATACAGGGGTCTGACAGGCCACATGTAGACATTAACGACCAACTGTTGGAGATTTGTTTTAGAAATGAAAATGTATTTAATAACCAAAATCAAAGTTTGAAATGAAGTTAAGTGCAAGGCTGAGTGGGGGTGGTAGGAGGAGTGAAAGTGATAGAAAGACTTTGGGTGGTAGGTGGAGTGGGGGTGGTATGCATAGTTTATATTATATAATAAATATCACTATATCACTATTTAAAATTGGACATGTTGTTTTCAACCACAGGTTGACATTATTTACCCAACAAAACCACTGACAAATAAATGTACATTAACTTGAAATATGTTATAAAATACACTACAAACCTGTCAACATCTTCATCAGTAAGAGGTCGTACATTCGACTCCAGAACTTTGTCAGGGTCAGAATTTGTTTCAAACTGGTAATTTTGCATTTTCTCAAACAGTCGCACCGTGTTTTGTTTCCTTGTTCTTAGCTGTGTCCACTATAACAAAACATAAGTATATTATTACTGGTCATTTTGTAAAACCTCTCTTAAATGATAAAACAATGTCAGCTCAGATGGAACAGTGCTTGCTCTATGAGAGGGAGGAGAGGCCATATAAAATTAATTCCTAGATTTTCATTAATTTTTTTTTTCAAATTGGGATGGGGGGAAGTTTTTTTTATTTATTATTTTCAGATTTCAAAGAAATAACAGTAAAGACAACGAAAAGTGCCTGAAAGAAACTTTATTAAAGAACACATTAAAAATAACTAAATAGAAAATTCTGGGACAGGCCCACAAAAGTGGGGCGGGGGGGGATGAAAATTTAGGAATTAATTTCATATGGCCTAAGGGTTTGAACACAGTCATCAGGTTTGACCAAGACTTTAAATAGACAGTGACCATTCTTTCACCAAGCACTCGGTATTTAGAAATAAAAGTCACTGGATCTATTGGGGGAGATCTTAAAAAGCCCTACCCTGACACAGGGTAGGCGTGGTATGTTCATGAATCCTCCCTACACATTGCCCTGACTGCCCTTGAGTACAATGCAAAGATCAAACATTCTGCTACTTCCCCATAGCTGGTGACATGTCAATATAAGTGAAATATTTTTGACTGGGAGGTAAAACTTCAAACTGGGAACAAAAAAATGCACCTTTGCAGTGTGCTCAGGGCAATGTGCATAGATGGTTTATCAACACGCCACACCTACCTCAACATACAGTCATCTGTTTTTAAGAGAGAGAGAGAGAGAGAGAGAGAGAGAGAGAGTTAAAGAATTTAAAATCCATACCTTTTCATCCCATTCCCAGACCTTCCATAAATCATTTATATTCAGATCAGATTCAACATATTCCTTTCTGTAAAAGGCTATAAAAGGAACCTGTATAAATATAAATACATGTAAATTAATATCAGGTATGAAAAGTAATTTTTACAAGTGATTTTGAAAGGTTTTTAATTCATGCAATCAGTACCAAAGCTCATGGTGACAAGTAAATTCAGTGAATTAGGATTCCCTGCCAGCAGGTTCCCCAATCTTTCTTTATATGATAGAGTGTGAATTTTAAAATAATTTATAGTCTGCAAAAGACGTTTATGTGCATTACATTTCCTTACCAAAGGACAAAATTCAACTCCTTGTAGTTTCTGCAAACACTTCAACAATGTTTTGATCATATTTCCAAAAGGTCAAAGGTCAAGGGTCAAGATCATATGCTCAAATCTGATCACATAATCTTTAACTTTGCCACCTCGCTTTGTCCAAAAAAAAAACTTTCTGGGTTTTTTTTTTCAGCCTTCTTTGATTTATCACCAAACTCCTTTATAACAGCAAATTCTGACTATCAGAACAAATACTGGTGATGAATCAAGGCTATACTGAATATCTATTAATTGTTACTACATACCTCTAAATGTTGATTTCTCATAAAGTTGATTGCCTCTCTTATTTTGTTGATCATGCTGGGTCCACGTCGACCAAAGTTAGTGTGACTTTCTTGTTCTAAATAACCCTGAAAATAATGAAAGCATGTGTTTGTGAAACACTTTTAAGTAGGTCAACATTTAAGGACAAAAGGCAACATTTTTTCAGAAATTATGAAATTTTTGTCACAGGGAATAAAACTGCTAAATACATGTATGAAAGCCAAAACAGACTGGAAAAACAACTTTTGGTGATCATCCAAACTTCTGGAAAGGACAAAACAAGAAATCTGTGAGCTACGGCTCACTTAGTATACCCCTGCTTTAATGGTTGGTTGAATGTTGCTTAACCTCGCATCAGCAATTTTTCAGCTATTCGCGACGAGAACTATTTAATTAATCTCTATGGATTAATCTATGAACAATTTTGTGGATGCATGTGAAGTGCGAGTGTGTTGTATGGTCTGCCTTGTACTAGCGCGCACTCAGGGCGACTTTACTGTGCTAGCTCACAGAGTCAGTATGCCGCAGACGAGCGTACCACTCCCCCAGTCTATTATACTGATACCAGGTAAATAAGTAAAGGCCAACGGCAAGGAAAATTCACTTTCCCACATGTGGCCAGAGTGGGACTCGAACTCAAAGCAGTGAGAGACCCTGGATTTGAAGACTGACGTCTTATCCATTATGCCACCGTGCCCTCCCCCTGCTTTAAACTTCAATCATTGATCATTAATTTTAAAAAATAAACTAAGTCTGTAAACAGAAAGTATATGTCTGGCAGACTTGAAATTTAAACTTGCAGTATGGGACCTCATACTGAACTCAAATACAAAATTTTAAGTGACTGTGTTCAGTAGTTGCTGAGAAAACTTACAAAATTTTTGTCTCGTACAGATGGACAGATAGAGTTGAGTAATGGTTTTTAATGTCCAGTCAAGAATATTTCACTTATATCAAGATGTCACCAGCTATAGGCGAAGGTGCAGAATTTTGCCCGAGTGTTGCGCTGATGGCATTATGCAGCAGGGTTCTTTATTGTGCCACGCCTTAACACCGAAGCTAGTCATTTCGTACCATAACCATTTCGTACCATGAGCATTTCGTACCCAAATTTACCATTTCGTACCCAACTCTGTCCATTTCGTACCATGCCATATGACCAATTCGTACCATAACCATTTTGTACTATGACCATTTCGTACCCAAATTTTCCGTTTCTATGGTACGAAATGACTAGCAAATTTTTAATAAAATAATGCATTTAAAATCTGCACATGAAAATACTACCATTCGTACTTTATTTTAAAATATAATGACATTTTGTTAAAGTGTTAATTATATTAATTAGCCTAATATGAAGAACAGGAAGAAAAGGACATTGATAATATTCTCCACTTTATCATTTGGAAATTTCGTGACCCGGCCTTTAATTTGTTTTTGATGTGATGCCCCTAGTTCAGCAAAACACATTGTTTTTTAACATAGATTCTCAAAGTCCAAGCGTTTTTTATTTGAAGATGTTCGAGTTTTCAGTCATTAAAGATCTTTACTATCATATAAGAACTACGTTGAGAGAGAGAGAGAGAGAGAGAGAGAGAGAGAAAGAAGAGAGAGAGAGAGAGAGAGAGAGACTTTCACTATGATACGAAATTAATTGTAGGAATTGGTAACACTTCACTATTATGTGGTACGAAATGGTAGCTATGTATTAGTAATGTATGGTAAAATGGCTTGAGTATATGGTACGAAATGGTCATGGTACGAAATGGGCATGGTACGAAATGGTAGTTGCTATGGTACGAAATGGTCATGGTACGAAATGACTTAATTCCTTAACACAGGACCCCATTTGATTTAAAGAACTGCCTTTCATTTCCTAATGCCGAGTACTTGGTGAAAGAACAGTCACTACCCACTTTCAAGTCGGTTCAGAGCCAGTCAGGGTTCAAACCCACTACCTCCCACTCACAGAGCAAGCACTCTACCAACTGAGCTACCACAGTGGTCACACGGATGGAAGGACAGAGGTAAACCAGTACACCCCATCTTCTTGGAAGCAGGGGTATAATTAAACTATATTAATGTAATGAATGCAGGGATTTATCAAGGGCCTATTTAGGGCCGAAATTCGGCCCCATTCCCAATGGAAAAACATTGATTTTTTCCCAAAATGGGCTGAGAAAATTCCCAATTAGAAAATCGTACCAGATACATAGCTGAAGTCTGGTCATAATTGTGGCTGCTTTTCTCAATCTTCAATCAACTCAATACATTAAAAGCATTAGATTTAATCATTAATGGCACCAAAAATTATGTCAAAGTTTTTCCAAAATGAGCAAAAAGTTGATAGTTTTTCCCAATTTTTAGTTTAGAGCCTTTTCCCAAAAGACCCTGATAAATCCCTGAAATGCCATCTTTTCAACATTATTATTGTTTTCACAGGTGGTATAATATAGTTATCTCACCTGTACAGAGATTGTGGGTGTGGCAAAGGCTTGTTTATATATCCATTCCGCCTCCTCCGCAAGTTCTCCATCCTCTGTGGGTTTGACTGGTATTTGTCGTAATTGGAAACGTTCAGGCATGTCTGTTGTTCTAATCTCATTGTCAAGATCGGTGAAGAAACCACGTTCAAGCTCCACTGGTTCAAAAACCTGAACACAGAACAATAAAGCATCATTAATAAAGCAAAGCGTCAGAGTTTCCAATTCACCTAATATACATGTATTGAAATAACTAAAGGCTCCCAGGAGCCTGTATAGCTCATCTAGGTAGAGTTGTTGCAGAATGAAAATCAACAGATTGTCTAATGTTTAAATAAATGCTTGAAATTTATTACACAATATTTATTTCTATCACAAAACTTCAATATTATTTCCTTTCAAAACTAAACCATATTTCAAAATTTTGAGACAATACATACCAAGTATCATCGACTTTTCATGTAAAATGTATTTTGTATAAACCAAAATCAGGTACATTCTGTCCGATGGTCATATTTAATTTTAAGTAAGATGTTAAATAAGTTAGATTTACATAGATGGCGTTAATGTCGATGTGACTGATACTTCAAGCAAAAAATTGTCATCAAAATTGAAGAAAAAGAATCGATCATGAGTTTATCCATGCAGAATAGGGAAATCTCACCCGAGGGGTTGAATATTTCTGTCATAGACTCGGCAAGCCTCGTCTCCGACTGAAATATTCAACCCCTCAGGTGAGATTTCCCTATTCTACATAGATACTCATGATAGATTCTATTATGCCTTCAGTAAGTACAGTCATAAAGTTTTTTCACACATATGTCTTGAAGCAAACAATCTCATATCAAACTTCCATTTCACTTTTTCCTGCCACATTTTTTAATTCCGCGTCTAGATACTGAGTCTTAGTCTACTTCATCAGCACTTACATCAAATATTCCTTTTTTAGCACCTTTCTTCCTACCAGCTTTCTTCGCTCTTTGGCGACCTTCACTTTCCTCATCTCCTTCTTCTGCAGCATACTGCAATTAAAAAATAGACAATCAAATTCAGTGAAACAGGATCCCCTGTATGAAAGTATTTTTTGGTGATTTGCACTTGTGTTCAAAGGGCCATAACTCCCAGGCAAATGAGCAAATAATATCGAGTTAATGATATATGCATCTTCTATGAATGTTGATGCTTTGCACCAAGTTTCATAAACTAGTGCTTCATAATTTCAGAGAATTACTTCAGGCAAAAAGTGTCGGGAAAGATGGAAGGGTTAAAGTTCGAATTTGATTCGTGATTTACACTTATGTTCAACAGGCCATACCTTTCAGGCAAATGAGCAAATAAAATCGGGTTAATTATACATGTGCATCTTTAGTTCTATGAATGTAGGTGAATTGCACTAAGTTTCATAAAACAGTACTTCATAGTTTTGGAGAATTACTACGGACAAGATGTGTCTGGACAGATAAAAGAACAGAAGTTAGAATTTAACATTTCTCGATCTTTCTTGTAAAAGTGGGAGGTCGTGGGTTTGATCCCTGGTTGGGTCTGGCCCAAGAGTTGAAAGTGGGTAGTGACTGTTCTTTCGCCAAGCACACTTTCATTATGAAATGAAAGTCGCGGTTCTTTCGCATGGGAACTTAAAAATAAACAAGGTCTCATGTCACGGTGGACTTGGCACGCTAAAGAACCCTGCTGTATAATGCCATCAGCGCAACGCACAGGCAAACTTCTGCACCTTCACCCATAACTGGTGATGTCTTGATATAAGTGAAATATTCTTGACTGGGGCATTAAACACCATTACTCAACTCAACTCTTTTTTCATAAAAATAATAATCCTAATTTCTTGTTGCAAAGGTTGCGAACAATATCATGACGAATATGAACTTCCATTAATAGAGAGAATGCATTCTGAGAAATTGAGACCAACCAATGACTGACACTTTAATTTAAGCAATCAGTCTCTAAAACATCAAAAGGGTTATACAAGCACTGTTCAGTGACCTGAAAAACATAACAAGATGCAATTACCATTTTCCTTAAAAACCCAGATTAAGGCTATATAAAATTAATTCCAAGATTTTCATCAAATTTTTTTCATAATTTGGGCGGGGATGAATTTCATTTTTTATTTTCAGATTCAAAAGAAATAACAGTAATGACAACAGAAAGTCCCTGAAAGAAACTTTATTAAAGAGCACAACAAAAATAAACAAATAAATGGGGCAGGACGAGCAGAAATGAAAATCTAGGAATTAATTTTATATGGCCTAATCTCAGACAACTATAATTTTTTTTTGGTTTTAACTTTTCTTAATTTTTATTAAGAGTACATTTAATGCTAGCTACTAACTCCTCAAATGTCTACCGACCCTGTAGCCAACAACAAAATCAGTATGATACAATGATCAATAATTACCTCCTCAAAATCTTCATCATCTTCTTCTTCTTCATCATCATAATTCTCAATATCTTCAAAATCAAAGTCCACGCCAAAAATATCCTGAGCTTCTTGTAATGCCCTTTATAGTATAGTAAATAGAATTTACAAATTAACAATGGATTTCGCCAGTGTACTATATACAGTCTGACATCCTTATCTTGCTCAGTCTGTTTCAATCATTTCCAGTTGTAAGTGTCCTCTGTAGCGGCCACAGGTGGCTTACTCTTTTTCAAACAGAGGTGTCTTTAGCGTGAACTGAGACACGGGACCTCGTTTTTAAGTCTCATCCGAAAGAATATTCTAGTACTTTAAGCTTTTTACAGCTCTAGTATGGACAGGAGATGAAAATTATCTCAAAAAGTTTCCAAGTCCTTGGTAAAGTTCGTACCCACAAATCTTGACTTAGAAAGCCAGTGACAGTCCCACTCGGCCATGTCCGCCCATGATCATGATGATACCCCGAACGTTTTGCAAAACAGTTGTTTCTAAAGGATATGGGATCACATCAGTTGACATTTCTCTGTAGAAACAACACTACTGCAGAAAACTTAAATGTTTTCCAAATTATTACGCACATACGTTAATGAGTATTTATCATATGGTACACTCACTACACTGGCGAAACCCATTATGGAATTACATCCATATACACTGATACAATATACCATAGATAGGTTTTTTTTCACAAATTTTCAACTATTAGTGACGTTTCCAAAATTTGGGAAATATAGGTTTTTTAAATGTCTTTTTTATTAGATTATTATCAGTATTGCAGCATCAAGCTTGTACATACAATATATAATTCTTCATGTGGCAGACAAAAAATTTAAAAAATAGAAAAAGGAAGATAATTATGAAGAATTTTAAATCCTGATTTACATGTACCGTAATCCTTCTATGTATTCGGCCCCTCTATGTTTTCGGACACCCCAATTTTGAAATTTCAATAATTTTCAAATTTCCTCTAATTTCGGACGGCAATTTTTTGCATCTAAATCCGGACACGATTTTGCTGAAACTCACCCGGACAACACGGGGTACATATTGCTTATAATTTATATTGAATAAAAACAAGAAGAAACTATGTTCTTTTGTTGTTAATTTACATTGAAATGTGTTATTTTTATGCGTCTGTTGCGTTGTGTATTTGCGTGAGGGAGTCATGATTGTAACTTGGAGGACATGTATTTTACGATGTATTTACGTTTTAAATGTAAGCTCAATGAGGCCATACCTGTATTAAGTGCTTTAATTTTCTTTGAAAGTGAAAGTTGACTGAAATTTAAACTCTTGGCTACGAAACATTGTACGAGACCAGAAGTTCTGTCAGTACACAAATCCAACATCAAAGACATTTTTTCAGGAAGTGACGTTATCAATGGATTTCATTGGATGAGAAAACTCATGGAATTCCCTCTGATTCAGTGCATGTCAACTATGGGAATTGCCGATCCTCCGATACTTTCATCTGTCTAAGAACGGGAAGACAGACATTACAATGTATTTATTTTTTTTTTTGAAGATGAAAATTGTTTGAAATGTGATTTGAAACAATGTATTTATAAACTATTTTGTTCCATGAGTGATAAATTTGATTTTTTAAGAAAAGCTGTATTGATCACGCCGAACCTCATTCATATATGTCCTGGTTCTTAGCGTACAAAAATATTGAATTTTCTTGAGTGAGAAATATTCTTGACTATTATGAATTATTAAAATTTTAACCGTAGACAGTGACAGAAGACGAAGTGTGATCACGGTGAACCTTCACCATTTGGGAATTACTGACTAAGATCACGCAATTTACTTACAAAAAATGGTGTCCCTCGATGTGTATTGCACATTGGATCATGATTATTGGTCAACAAACACTTCAAATATAACTTTTTTTTTCAAGGCTCTTGTAACGGCTTTTATATTCGAACAGTTGCTGTCCGAATATAAAAGCCGTTACAAGAGCCTTGAATTTCAGGTCTAGCTTACGATCAGACATCAGGTGCAAAATATCGGACAACTCTAAATATTCGGACACCCCAATTTTTTTAAGTGTATCATTTTCATATTTCCTCTAAGTTCCCGGACACTTGAAAATAAAATTATTAAAATTCGTCCGAATACATAGAAGGATTACGGTATTTGGATTAAATAAGTAATTGTATAAATCTGATTCTAATGTGTAAAACTTACGAATCTGAGTGAATTATGTGTTTCTTCTTCTTGGTTTTCTTGATAGGCTGGCCCTCATCATCCACAATAAAGTTGTCAAGCTCTGTAAAGAAAATCAAGCATTATACATTAATTTTTAAAGACAATATTTTTTGCCACTGTAGGGGCTCGAACGCACACCCTTCGACACCAACTCGCCTAACATAAGCCTCTGTGTTTACACTCAGGAATATTAATAAGTTTACTGCTACAATGAATATATACACATTAATTTTTAAGACAAAAGAATATCAGATTGCTATTGTAACTTTGCTTGACACACTGATTCAACAACAAAGATGATAGATTTCTCTCACTATCAGGGCTCCGACAGAGTGACTTTTTTTATTCTAGGAGCAAGCCTGGCTCCTTACAGCCTAGCTCCTTATATGAAAATACTAGGTGCTGGCTCCTTATATGAAAATATTAGGCGCCAATTAAAACTTTTAGGTACCAATTGAGACTTTTAGGTACCAATTGAGACTTTTAGGGGTACCAATTGAGACTTTTAGGTACCAATTGAGACTTTTAGGTACCAATTGAGGTACCAATTGAGACTTTTAGGTACCAATTGAGGTACCAATTGAGACTTTTAGGTACCAATTGAGAATTGAGACTTAGGTACCAATTGAGACTTTTAGGTACCAATTGAGAATTGAGACTTAGGTACCAATTGAGACTTTTAGGTACCAATTGAGAATTGAGACTTAGGTACCAATTGAGACTTTTAGGTACCAATTGAGAATTGAGACTTTTAGGTACCAATTGAGACTTTTAGGTACCAATTGAGACTTTTTGGTACCAATTGAGAATTGAGACTTTTAGGTACCAATTGAGACTTTTAGGTACCAATTGAGACTTTTAGGTACCAATTGAGACTTTTAGGTACCAAATTGAGATTTTTAGCAGCTTAGACACCGGCAATAAAATTAATGTGATTTTATCCTAAAAATAATCTAAAAACACATTGTATGCTGTATAATATCAAACATTTATTATCAATCAATCATCAGGCAATGGATATATTGCCTGGTTTTTTGGGAGCATCACACATACTTGCCTTGAAAAAGCTATCAATACACATTGACAGCCACTTCCTAGCCATGATTATTGTTTTATTCAGCACACTTTTAACATTTCGTATATATACATATAGAAAGATCCCCTCTATAAGTCATGTGGAAGGCCGAGGAGTGCCGGAAACACTTTGTCAATATGTAAAACACAAATAGAAAAACGGAATCTGTCATGATTGAGAATTTTGAACCTCCGAAAAAGCATTAGCCAAAGTGGTGACTTATGAGTAAAATTTGGTCACCAATGGAAAAAATTGGTCGCAACTTTGAGCCCTGACTATACATGTACACTGATTGATTTTTACAAAGAAATAAAAGTCACAGGGTCCGTTGGAAGAGACCTTAAAAAACCCATGCCCTGTGTCATGGCAGGCATGGCACCCTCCCTATACATTTCCTCAAGTGCAACTGCAAAATTAAGAATTTCTGCCACTTCAACTATAGCTGGCGACATCTGGATATAAGGAATATAAATATTCTTGACCGAGATCTTAAACACCATTACTAAACTCGACTCAACTTACCATCTTCTTCCTCGGAGCCTTCCAGATCCATCTCTGTATCCTGGGTGTCTTTAACTGTCTCTGCATGTTCTTCACCTTCATCTTCGGCGTCTGTAAACAATTCCTCAGCGATCGCTTTCCTGTCTCTCTGTTCGTCCTCTTCTTTATCACTATCTTCATCATCAGACACAACTCGAATACGTTTAAGTTTCTTTGTCTAAAAAATAAAATCACAATTTATGATTGAAAGGGTTTCGCCAGTATACCACATGAACAATACCTCAAAATATTTTCGCAGAATTCAATAGAAAACTATGACATCACAAATTCTTGAAAATTGTTATCTTTTAAAGGAAAATTTGAACTTTATCAATTCTAGATACAACTGAAACACAATTAGAAGATACCATGTAATACAGCACCTATTCCAAAAAATTGTTTTAATTTAAAAAGTTTTAGTGAACCGATATTAGTACTGTATGACAAATAAAAAGAAATTTATTCAATTTGTGCATTTTGAAAATTTTAATCCAATTTGTAAAAAAAAAAAGGTGCCACATTTCAAAATTGACTGAGAATTATTTCAAAGTAAGGATAACTTTCTAAATTTTAAAGAGGCTGATAAAGATAGACATAGAAGAAATGGATTTTGGGACTTCAAAATAGTGTGGCGATAAGTGAAGAGACAAAGTTATAGAGGGTCATTATAACAGGGTTACACTATAAATGTACATGTTTCTCTTGATTATAGTATGAAAACTGAACGACCTCATCTTTTTCAATCATAATATAGAATTTTGTACACTTACCGGGCGTTTGACTTTTATCCCTAAATTCTCCTCAATCAAGGCCAAATCATCGTCTTCCAGTTCATCATCCTCGTCCTCCGAATCTTCATGTTTCCGCTTTTCTCCTCCACTTTCATCACCACTTTCGTCACCTTCTTCTTCCTCTTCATTTCCCTCATCAATAAAATCTGCCATTTCTTGTCTGATCTTCTCTTCATCTTAAATAAAGACAAGAAAAAAATATTTTCAATCCTTTAGCATATGCACATGTATTGAGACTGGTGTTTAGTTTAATAGCCTAAAGTGCCATTTTACTAGTGATGGGAATTGGTTGGGTTTTCATAATCGATAATCGGAACTACTCAAGTAACTAATTATCGGAAATAATCGATTATGTAATAAATACATAGAAAATAAACATTTGCTCATTGTACAGACGACTGAGACATTTCAAATTACGACATATTACAGTAGCCTACCTTTAAATGCATATTCCTTCCTACATATTTTACAGGTTGCACTTTTCATATTTAAATTTTCTTTAATGGCAGGTAAAGCTGCATCAACTTTTTTGAAACCAAAGTACTGCCATACCCTGGATCTAGTTTTAGATCCAGGGTACGGGAATAACCCATCTACGTGCATGTCAGCCCGTGTTGTTTTTTTTCTTGTTCTCTATCCGTAGTTTCTTCCCGCCAAAAAGAGACCGATCATCGATTATTCAACCACATAATCGAGCGCTTAAAATCAGCCACAATCGATCGATTTTCGATTATAATCGATCATCGGCACATCACTACATTTTACAGATCAACTGCAGGGTTCTCTCTTACGTTTTTAAGAAATGACATTCTGATCATGGTATTTCAAGTGGTATTTAAAAGCCCTTCATTTTGAATTTGGCATGTGTCACATTATCTTGCATTACCCCTTGAAATACATTAAGCAGAAATGTCATTTTTTACATCTACAATTTTTTTTTCAATAACTATTTTGTAACTTGGCACTATTTCTTCAATATCTGCTCGTTTGAGATAGGGTTTTTAGTGAGATCGGCGTATCTCACACGACCATGTGACCCCCTGTGTGGGACATGATGTAATATTGCGGGAAAATTGATACACATCAAGGTTCATGACCCCAAATGTCTGTCAAGGGAATTGCAATGCAATTGCTTCTGCATGTTTCATCGAAGAGAGATACAGTCATATTGTAAATATTTGTGAATGGAGCTGGAGTCCTTCCAAATTGTACAAATAATACCATTAAAGTGATAGAAAACTAAAAAAATACTGTTTTTAAAGCTGAGATTTTGAAAATTGTAAAAATTGGTAAAGTGATTGAAAAACCATAAGATTTTTGAATTGTGAATGGGGCAGAATATTGGCCCCAAAATGATCCAGGGAGGCCCCTGTAATGCAACCCTGAATATGTATGTTACATTACATTGGTAATGCAGCCATGAATATGTACATAACATTTCATTGGTAATGCAGCCCTCTAGGTTTCCATAAATTTAAAATAATTAGTAGCCAAATTTCCAAAAATTTTGAAAATATAGTCCTTTTTAAAGTATTTTTTCCACCAATTTGCTAAAATAGGTTACTTTTTGAGAGAATTCCTCAGAAATTAGTTGCCAATGGCGATTTTGGCTACCAGGAACGGAAACATAGAGCCCTGAATATGTAAATTTCATCACATTGGTAATGCAGCCCTGAATATGTACATTACATTGGTAATGCAGCCCTGATTATGTACATTACACATACCATCCTCCTTCTTCTTCATCATCCTCATCATCAGATATCGTCATTGCTTTTTTCTTCTTGTCTTTTTTCTTTTTCTTCACTTTACTTTCGCTTTCTTCATCATCAGATCCTGAGCCAGGATCCGAACCCGAGCCCGATCCCGACCCCGAACCTGACCCAGAGCGATGTCTTGCTCTTCGACCAACTTCCACATCACTCCCGCTCCCACTTTCTTGGTCAGATACTTCAGCTTCCTCTTCAAGAAAATCCATTATTTACTGCATCAGGGGAGACAAATCAGACCTAGATGATTATAAATCGACAAATATTTAGTATAATCCTTAACCATTCAGGTAATTTGATTGGAACAATTATTTCCATGATATGGAACCATATCTGTACCATGTATTCCTTTAAAAATTATGTTTATCCAGTTGTTCATGCGATACTACTGTAGGAACCACTGTGACTGTGACAGTGAAATTCTCTTTATATCCATAGAAAATCAAATAAATTTTAATAAAGTTTGATATTTTTCGATTACTTGTACCTAGTCGTAACAGGAAATCTGTATGCGCATCCGGGATTGTCATGAAGTATGTCTGTAAAAAAGAAAATGTTGGCGTATGGGGATTTTACACATGCGAAAATGGCTATGTTTACACTGGACGTGATGTCCTTGGTGACGTTTTACGTCATATGCGCAACAGAAGCCGCCATTTGCATGGTTTTTCAACATGTTAAATCCCCATAGCACCAACGTTTTTCCCTATGCAGATATATTTTGGGCTAATCGCGGATGCGCATACAGATTTCCTGTTAGGACTAGGCACAAGTAAGTGAAAAATATCAAACCTTATTCAAATTTATTTGATTTTCTATGGATATAAAGAGAATTTCACTGTCACAGTCACAGTGGTTCGTACAGTAGAATAAAATCCTATTGTTAAACTAAACAGGAAATATTGTTAAATAAAATAATAACTATATCATTCAAAGGTTCTTAGAGATGGCAAATATTAATTACCTTTCGTGCTAGATTTTAACATTTTTAACTGTAAACACAGATTATAAACATGTCAATGATGTCCCATAATGTTTGTGCAGAACTTCAGAAGTATTGGGTAGAGTTACTTCATAAACAGTTTCCTGTAAAAACTAAAGTTCAAGGGAATTACTACTTTTCTCTGGAAAATCTTATTCTCAACATGAAAAATTATTCAATTATCATTTTCAATACTATTATTACTAATATTAATCAAGAGAATATTAATTTTATACAATGTATGCATAGGACTACACTTAAATTTCATGATGAAAAATTGAATCGAAGACTTATCCATACCATGATGGGTATTATTCAAGTCACTAGGAGGGTCAAACAAGATCAGTGACTACCATACTGATAGCATTTTCCATTTAATTGATTAAGTTTGAATCGTCACTGATTACAAAAATATAAATCAGTTTTATCGGGACCGGTTATATCAAACGCGTAGAATTTTTATTGATGATGGCGACTTTTCGAAGATACATTTAATTATTGTTTAAAAATCACCTTGAATATTCCCGTACTTTTTATCAATTTATTGTTACACAGTTTAACTTAAATATATCCATAGTGTGGCATTGTAAACACATAGGTTAATGCAGGGTTTGGTATTCAACACGCTACATGATGAACCTCGTTTTTCTTTTTTCTCTGAAAATGGAGGACAATACCCACTTCCGCAAACTTTTTGAAAGACCATTTTTGATTGGACTATTGCAGTTTGTATTTTACCGCGATTATCCTATAGGCGTAACCTAGAGTAGCTCCTATAAACGATACATTATTGGCCAACATTATTTTAACAATGCATTTAAACTCATCTTGATTGACCAAAATTCAGTAAAATTGCTAATAATGGCCAAATGCTACGTGACTGGTGATATCGACCGGTCACCAGGATATCATGGCTTCTCAGTCATGAACCAAACTGCGGCGTGTCTTTAATAAACAACTAGATAAGTAAGTCATAGCTTTGAAAGATAAACGACAAGCAAACGTAAAAAAAATTCAATTATTTATTCACCCAACACCTCAGTACCAGCTTACGGGGTGGTATATATACCATGCAGAGCTGGACAGAGTCCGACTCGTACCAGAGATATATACATATACAAACAAGACTAACAACGAAGTTTTCCCGGTGTACCAAGTGATCAATACCCCCTGTAACATTTGTGCAGATTCTTTTGGAAAACGTTTACGTCGAATTTTCCAGACGTCATTTTTACGGGGAAACGTGAACTGATCAAAGTGATTCTATCGACATTAGAAGTACATGTTCCACAAAACTTTATAAGATATCACATGGTGGACTTGCGAGCTTCATTGAAAATAATTTCACACACTTATCGCAAAATAGCGATAACATGCGTGATTCAACTCAGTGAGCTTAATCATGCACAGACACCAATAGATAGTTCCCATGTGACGTTACGCCGTTGGCCTTTACTGATTCACCTGGTATCAGTATAATGGACTGGGGGAGTGGTACGCTCGTCTGCGGCGTACTGACTCTGTGAGCTAGCACGGTAAAGTCGCCCTGAGTGCGCGCTAGTACAAGGCAGACCATACAACACACTCGCACTTCATATGCATACACAAAATTGTTCATACATTAATCCATAGAGATTAATTAAATAGTTCTCGTCGCGAATAGCTGAAAAATTGCTGATGCGACGTTAAGCAACATTCAACCAACCAACCAACCATGTGACGTTACACTGTCCACTTCACAGGTAAAGTAGTGGCCATTTTGTAGGCATTTAGAAATTGAATCTTATTAATTCTTTCTAAAATAGGGTGTATAAAATTTATTGTCACATCGTTGTTATGGGGACAAAATCTTATAAAATATACCAAATCAAAGTAAAAACATTGGCAATTTCATAAATTTTAAAACTTTATTGATATCCCGATTACTTTTTGAAAAACAATAATTTAAAAATCAACAAATTTAGTTAAAATAGATAGATAAATGATATAGATTGCCCAACAAAATGGCGACCACTCTACTGAATCGTCTGCTAGAGGTCCATGGGAACTATCTATATAAAAGTGTTACCGGCATATAAAAGACACATTAAGTTAGCATGAAACTATAGAAGTTTGTTATTGTGTGGTTTTTTCTCTCAACGCCGATTATTAATAAGGGACACAAACACATCCCTAGTATAATGGGCTTAAAGAGGAACAGGTACTTGGCCAACTAGTTTGAGGGGTGGGTGGATTATATAGGAATCACCATGTCTGTCTGTCTGGGTCATATCTTCCAATTTCTTTGGACGACTGTCATAAAACTTGAAATGAGTAATCTTCATGGTCCGGGTTGTGTCATGACCGTAAAATAAGTTCATGGCGGAAAGGTCAAGGTCACGGAAAACGTAAAATGTTGGGGGGGTTTAGGTAAGATAAGAAATATTTATTTTGATCAGTGGGCAGAATATGAAGAATAATTTAACGAATCAAAATAAATGTTTGTCTTGAGACCGTTCTAGGTTTAATTTATTATTTTATGGACCCAACAATGATATATTTTGCTACATTATTATATCTGACAACCTTCTGAATTAAATGCATCTGAAATAAACTGAGTTTATTGCACTTTAAAATTTTCAACTTATTTTGAAACGCTAATGAAACACAAAAACAAGTAAACGTAACGCGAAAGAGAGTGATTTACAAGTTGGAGATCAAGTGCTTGTCAAACAACAGCAACGCGATAAGATGGATACACCATTTCATAAAGATCCGTATAAATTGGTTGACAAAGTAGGCAACAATTGTATTGTAAAGTCACCTGAAGGTGTTATGTATAAACGTAATAACACTCATGTTAAGAAATATAACGAACGATTATCGAATGAACTTTGTGACAATTTATCCGCGACCGAAATAGTAACAGATCCGGAAAACAATATACATACGGAACAAAGTGATACTACCGATGTTGAGGACGAAATACAGAACGGATCAAATCACGACGAACAACCGAAAATACCAGAATCTCCAGTGAAAAGACCAGCTAGAGAGAGAAAACTTCCTAGCCGTTTTAATGACTTTTTTATGGGATAGGGTATTTTGATGTTTATTTTCTTTAAGTCTCTTTTCTCTTTGTGTTGAAGTTCAATTTAAATGAAAGTGTGGAACATGAATAATTTGACTTTAATTTTTAAGCAAGTTTTGCAGTTAATAGTTTTCAATTTCATTCAGATTGTGTTTTAAAAAAATGCTTGTTTTGAAATTCGTGTATAGGACATTAGTATTGGAAGAACGTTTATATATCTTAAGAAAGGGGGGAATGTAGTGTATTACGGTCAAAGAGCACATAACTCTATTGTACATGTATGTATCATGTGATGTAATAACTACGTCATCATTATATGACGTCAAGAGTGGTACACGAGGTTCAGCCATTAAAGCAGATGTACACGACACTTGTGTTTAATCACGTTGTTATCGTTATAAAGTAGTTATACTTCAATAACTGGCATGAGTTTTCTTAAGCTTCGTAAGTTACGAATTTTATCGTAAACTTAAGTTTAGATTCCGTATCTTCTGTTTAAACTTATCAAATCCGTAAGTCTAAATAGTCAGTCTACGTAACTTACGAAGCTTAGTAAAACGCAAGCCAGACCCCAAATGCCTGTGAGGCTGTTCTTTCGTTCTTAATTATAAATTTGAAAAATAATTTCAAATTACGATAAAAACTTTAAGGTCTTATGAATTTAACTTGATCAAATTTTTTAATATATTTATGAATGATGACAACATCTCTCTTAAAACACGCCATCTCAGGTAAGCAGGTAAGGGCAAGTTAAGAACTGTTGTAAGATAACGAGGGGGTATAAAATGTGTAGGCGGGCTGGCAAAATCTTACACCCAATTTTCAATGATCTATATTTCAATAAATGTCCATTAAATTCTTATAATATTTACACATAATATCTGGCATGACCTCAATTTTTTAAATATATATTTTTGATTTTAAAAAATATTTGATATTTTTGAAGTTATTACAAAAAACATGGGCTACAATTTTTCAATCGGTAAAAATTCATCCGAGGCAGGATAACAAAATTTTACCACCCAATTTTCATTGATCTATATTTAAAAAAATATTCATTGGATTTTTATAATATTTTTCACATAATATAGGGCATGACGTAAATTGTTTAAATATATTTTTGATTTTAAAAAATATTTAATATTTTTGAAGTTATTAAAGAAAATACGGGCTACACTTTTTCCAATCGGTCAAAATTCATGCGAGGTAGGACGAGTGAGCTTTGAACATTGATCGATATCTCTCCACATAATTATGCTTGCCTATTACATTTTTCAACAAATACGCGGTGGATATATATCTTTAATAGCAACAAAGGGTATTTCCTATAATGGAGTGGTTTTCTTTTTATAAACGATTGTTTGTGACAGTTTATTGTTCTTTAATTGCAATAAGTACGCCGCCATCTTTGATCAAGGCACGACAGGTTCATCATTACACAGGAGGGATTTACAGAAAAATAACTTATGGCGTCGTACTTATAGAACAATCAAATGTCACAAACAATCGGTTATAATAAGAAAACCACTGCATTATAGGAAGTACCATTTGGTGGTATCAAAGATACATATCCACCGCGTATTTGTTGCAAATTTTAATAGGCAAGCATAATTATGTGGAGAGATATCGATCAATGTTCAAAGCTTACCCGCCCTGCCTCAGATGAAATTTGACCGATTGGAAAAAGTGTAGCCCGTATTTTCTTTAATAACTTCAAAACTATTAAATATTTTTTAAATCAAAAACAAATTTTAAAAATTTAGGTCATGCCGGATATTATTTCAAAATACTATATAAATCCAATACATATTTATGGAAATATAGATAATTGAAAATTGGGTTGTAAAATTTTGTTATCCTGTCTCGGATGAATTTTGACCGATTGAAAAAAGTGTAGCCCATGTTTTTTGTAATAACTTCAAAAATATCAAATATTTTTTTAAAATCAAAATATATTTTAAAAATTGAGATCATGCCCAATATTGTGTGAAAATATTATAAAAATCTAATAGATATTTTTTGAAATATAGATCATTGAAAATTGGGTGTAAGATTTTGCCAGCCCGCCTACACATTTTATACCCCTTCTAAGATAACAAACTACTTCCGGTTTAATTAGTTGGGATTGAAGTCAGCATGAAACAATTTAACCTGATTAGAAGAACAATTCCTACTTTAGGTGCATGCAGTAGGAATTCACTACGAGTTAGATGTGCATCTACTGTCACGAATAAACATGACACTGAAGAATTGCAAAATGGAGAGCAGTTTGTTCCGCCGTTTGCAAGGGCAAAAATTGGATCATTTTTCCAAACCAGACCAAAACTCGGAAATCAGTTTGAAGAGGACCAGACACTGAAAACTTACCTCAAACGGCATATGCCAACAAGTGTAATTAATTATATCTTGTTTATTCTGCAGTATGTGTTCTGACCTCTCTCTCTCTCTCTCTGGGCTACGGTGGCCTAAATTTTATGGATAAGACGTCGGTCTATAAATAAAGGGTCTTTCACCGCTCTGAGTTCCGCTCACACCACATGTGGGAAAGTGACTTTTCCTTTACTGGTTCACCCGTTGTCAGTATAATGTGCCTAATGGATTAGTAAGCTTGTCTGCGCTGTACTGACTTGGTGAGCTAACACCTTAAAGTCGCCCTTAGTGTGCGCTGACAGACCATAAAACACACTTGCACTTCACATGCATACAGGAACTTGTTTATAGATTAATCCATAGAGATTAATAAATTAGTTCTCGTTGAGAATAGCTGAACAATTGCTGATGCCACGTTAAGCAACATTCAACATCAACATCTCTCTGTCTCTGCGAAACAGTGGAGACAGTTCGAGACAAATAGGATATATAGTAGTCAATTTACCTATTATTTGGGGACAATATTTAGGTGTTTGGACAATGTCAGATGTTCCTAACTCTATTCAATTGAAAATATTAAAATAAGTCCTTCTGTCCATCTAAACACTTCTTGTCCGAGTAATTCACCAAAACTATGAAGCACTATTTTACAAAACTTTGTACAAGTATTGAAGTAATATGAGTGTTGGGTATTACCTGTAAATTACAGTAATATGAGTGTGGGGTATTACCTGTAAATTACAGTATGGCAGCGCGTGGCCTAGTGGTTAAGGCATTGGACTCATGATTCGAAGGTCGTGGGTTCGATCCCTGGACCGGGCGATGTGTTGTGTCCTTGAGCAAGACACTTAATTTCACGTTGTTCCAGTTCACTCAGCTGAAAAATAAATGAGTACCAGCAAAATGCTGGGGGTTAACCCTGCGATGGACCAGCGTCCCATTCAGGGGAGAGTCTTGTACTCTCAGTCGATTAACGCCACCGAAACCGGGATAAGCTCCGGCCTGATGGGCCTAATGGCTCGGGACAGACTTTAACTTTAACTAACAGTATGGCAGGAGCAATACGATATACTAGTATGCAAAACAGTGGTGTGCGGTATTATCCGTATACCGGTATAATAGTATCACAATACAACTTCATAATACATCAGGGATTTATCAGGGTCTTTTGGGAAAAGGCCCTTAACTAAAAATTGGGAAAAACTATTAACTTTTTGCTCATTTTGGGAAATCTTTGACATCATTTTTGATGTCATTAATGATTAAATCTAATGCTTTTAGTGTATTGAGTTGATTGAAGATTGAGAAAAGCAGCCATATTTATGACCAGACTTCAGCTATGTATCTGGTACGATTTTCTAATTGGGAATTTTCTCAGCCCTTTTAAGAAAAAATCAATGTTTTTGCCATTGGGAATGGGGCAAAATTTCGGCCCTAAATAGGCCCTTGATAAATCCCTGTACATATGTATCGCGATATGATAGATCTAAGCCGGTAATACCAGTATTTTTTAAAAGTCAAGTAACCTAATTTTTTATAGCTTATATGAACACACAAAGTACAAAAATTTTGATAATACCCATCCCTAATGCAAAATAAACAATTGATATACCACAGAAATACTAAAAGGCTGATGTTATTACCACATATTTTTATATCCGTAAAACCCTTTGCATGTAACTTAATACATTAATTGATAAGAATTAGATAGTCAAATTTAGAATCAAATCTAAATTTTGTTGATTATGAATTGATGAAATATTTAATTTAGTGAGACTTGTAAAAATAGCCTTCAAAAAATTGCTGTCTTAAACGATAGAAGATCCAACCATGTGGTAAAACAAAATGGCGGATCTGAAAATTTATTTATGTTTTTCATCAAAATGATGTATTATTTGACAAAATATGACAAATTTCTTTTATTTGTACTTTAATTATCACTAAATTGATGTATTAAAGTCATTTATAATATACAATAATTGCTCTCTAGGTATGTGGACATCCAGAAATATCCTACCTCTCACTAGTTTCTGTGAATTTCATTCGACGATGCTGGTCACGTGGTGACCTAATATAATCCATATTGGGTCAGGTCTGTTCATATCATGTCAGTATGAGAGTTATTTCCCCTGACCAACGTCAATGGCGCCCGCCTCGTAGTAAACACGTCATATTTATCACAAGTATTTACGGCAAATACAGACACTAGTAACGGTGTTGTGATATTGAAACAAAATATTTGATGTCCAAGGATAAAAGTGCAATTGATTTGTTTGACGGAAGCTGCTAGTAAGTCAAATTCATTATTATTTTCAATATTTTGTCAGACAGAATGTCAAACGATGGTATTTCTAACTCAGTCACCATTCACATGTCGCTGTGTGGATACATTCAAATTGGTTTTGTAAATAATTTATTGATATGATCGGTATGATATAAAAGTTACACAGTGTTTTAGTGACATAATATAATATATAAAGGGTTTGTTTGGAGCTATAGGTTACTAAAACATACAGCAGTGTCTCATCCTGAACTTCTCTCCGGTCTCCGTATATCCGTGTACTGTATGTTTGTTTAAAGGTATCCACCGTGGGTCTTCAGGGTGATCGGTAGGATATAATCGTTACACAGTCTGTTGGTAACCTAATATGGTTTATACAGGGTCAGTAAATTCCATATCTGGGCTCGGGCTTCGCCCTCGCCCGATATGGAATTTACTGACCCTGTATAAACCATATTAGGTCACCAACAGACTGTGTAACTAATATTATCACCCGACAGAAGGGTTGTCACCAGAGGCATTATTATTTTATTATACCAAAACAAAGCTTACTATGTAAAATGACACAAACAATATATAGATTTTAAATTAAATTAAATGCTGCCAGTTTACACTTTCAACCATCCTTTACTGGCGCTCGTCTGCATACTTTAGATTCCTCAGAATCTAGGTTTACCTCTCTTTCCGTTTCCATCAAATACATTTTTGTATGGCGTTTCACGATAGTGAACGCGTACTTTGCTATCGCTTTCTTCTAAGATATCGGGCTTCTTTGCTATGAAATTATAAGATAGGAGTACACATAGAAATAGTGCGCCTGGTAAATGAGCGTGAAAGAAATATATCTGTTTTATCGTGAGATATGTATTCTGAGATGGGTAATGCATTTGGTTACATATGCACATTTGCAATAAATTTTCGGAATACATTTCGGAATCTGGTAAAATATTGCAACGGGATGCATCCAATAATTTCTGCAATTTGGCGAACTGATCTCGTGTTTACAATAAAAAGTAGTCCGAGAAGTTTGCGTCCTAAGATGTAAAATCATAACTTTTTATGAAATAAACAGCAATGGCAGGTTGATTTAATTAATTCTTCATGAAATCTATGGTAATTTAAATTTATTTTGAAGGGTATGATAACGTATTTTGATGTTGAGGCAATTGTGTCATATTTTAAAACTGTTTATCGATTAGATTTCACTTTCGTGAAAGGGAGATAATTCGTACAGTGTTGTGTGCAAATGACATGTGGATTATAAATACTTCACCTTTAACATGAAACGGGAATATTGTGAGTGATAATCAGCAGTTTATTAAAACCCAGATATAACAGCAAATGATCCAGTTACATACAACCACTAGAATGTACCCCCTCCTAGTGACGGTAGAGTCTGCAAAACTCTACTTTCTCTCTATCCGAAATGACAAAACGATCGGGTACGTCTTTATGAAATTTTATTACTGATTGTCTTTTTCATATATTTATGAAATTATTATTTTCTACCATTTAATTTAGCAATACATGGTTTGGTACATTGTTTCTGTTTCCAAAAAACATCCGTCGGACTATGCATAGATAGGACAAAACTGAATACAACACAATGACATTGTTTTGTCAGAAATACAAATTATTTTCAAGGCTTGTGTAGCTTTGCAATATATTGCAATACAATGCCTTTCTTGCAAATAGTGGCAATACCCAAACAAGTACAAAGCATTTACATTAATAGGAAATGCACATATCATTATCCCGAAGTGGTTTGCTATTTTCCTGAGAGTTATGGCCCTTCAAATATAAGTAAATCACAAAAAGTGCCTAATGGTAGATGATTAATTCACTGAATTTGCTTGTTTAAGGTGTATCAAGACATTGAACCAGATTTAAAACAATTTGGAAGACGAGTTGCTACAGACATTTATGACCTTGGCCTACAATGTGATGTTGACCTTCCAAAAGTGGAACATTTTGATGCATGGGGTCAGAGAGTAGATAGATTGATCACCTGTCCTGCTTGGAAAAAGATGCATGATATATCAGCAGAAGAAGGATTAGTTGCCATTGCTTATGAAAGAAATCATGCAGAATGGAGGTAATGGTTTTATTGTTTTCGCCTTGAGCTGGTAGTGTTATTACCCAGAATTGCAGCCATTATTATAACTGTCATAACTTGCTTGTTTCCGTAGCATTATCATGAACAAATACGGTAGACAAAATTGCAAGTGTTTGTACTGTTAAGTCTCGCGTTAAAAGTTTTTCTTTTGATAAACAATTATTTTGTTCCTTTTGTGTCTGTTAATACACATGTAGTTATCTGAAAGCCATTTTGAAAAAAAAAAATCAGATTTTTCCCAGATGACCATCATCAGCAAGCAATCAAAACAAAACTTGAGGGACTTCTCATATATATATGATATCTAAAGAGCTCAATGATTTAGAAAGTTTTTTTTTCTTATATTGACTGATCTATTGAATGGTGTTTTAGGTCCACTGTCCCAGTCAAGAATATTTCACTTACATCGAGACATCAGTAGCTATCGGTGAAGTGGCAGAAACTTTTACCTTTGTAGTGCTTTCGGTGCTTTCAGGGCAATGTGCAAAGAGGGTTCTTTGCCTGCTATGACAAGGGGCTTTACTGATTTTAGTTAACTTGGAATCACCAAAAACATGGCTGAAAAAGTTTGCTGTGGGTAAATGTGTATCACGATATGTACTATATAATGCTTATATTTTGCTGTGGTTTTAATTGCACTATATTCGCGGTCTAGTGTATTCCCTGGAAAATAAAACGGCCACGAAAATACATGGGTATTTACAGTCCATTGATCTTGCTCATGTCATTTTCCTTTAATCAGATAAGATTGGGAAAAAATATGGCACTGCGAATACACTGGTCATCGTCAAAACGGGAAAATTTGACACTGTGAAAATGAATTAATAAACAGTATCAATTTTGTCTACTAACATGGTGGCCAAATCAATTTGGAATTGTGTCTGGCGAGTGGCGACCTAAAATTTGTAAATGGTGGCCAGATTGTCCACTTTAAATTTGAACTTTTGTGACCATGCAGAAAATGGATATTTTTATTTTAACTTTTGTGACCAGAAAACGCATATTATTTCTGTGTTACAGAATTTTCATAATACCGTAAATCGGGAAATTTTGGCCGCAGTTTAATTTTGGTTTATTTGGCACCCAACTTAAAAGTGCCAAAATTAAACACACCAAAATAATACATATTCTAAAAAAAGAAATGCCAATATTTACCTGAAAATCGATGTTCCGTAATAGAGCACTTTTATCTTAACTTGCCGGAAAACTGTCATATTTGCCGCACTTGTCTGATAAAAATTTATTTTTACAGATGTGAAAAATCACCAGTCGGACATTTTTTGTTTTCGGACATTTTCAATTTTACAACAGGAATATAAACGGACTAATCAGTTTTCCGTTTGACAAAAGTAAACTAGCGCTAGTCTGTCTGCCGGTCTTTAAAACCCTACCCGACTTCACTAAGTATATCCTGCGATATTGTCCTTACCGCGTGTTTACCTGTCATCTAACCAGGTAATTGTTTATTAATCAGTAAATACTTATGGACTTAAGTAGTCGCGTGTCTATTTCTTTTGTTTCCCAGTCGGAATCATCATATCTTTCTTTAAACGTGTGTTTGTTTAATTGTAAAATGTGTTGATTACGGAAGCCATAACGAGTGTCGGTCAAGGGTGAGGTATGTTATTACAGAGGTTCCACGTGGGGTGTTGAAAATTAACTACTACGCGCTTCGTAACTGTTTCATTATTAATGAATTGTCCCCTTGTACGGTACTTTTGTCTTTAACTTGTCTTTATAGTATATATATCGGTATTTCAATTTGTATTATCGTTATTTTATGAAACCCGGAAGGGTTAATAGTGCATTCCATTTCATTTTCTAATTTATAAATTACAACACTTCCGGTTTTTAATCAGCATAATCCGTTCGTCTTGTGGCTGTTTGTGAACATCTTATTCAGTAAAGTGCCAAATTTAAACACACCAAAATTAAACATCCACATTTTGGGAGAAAACCGCCAAATTATCCAGACGCCAAAATTTCCCGATTTACGGTACTGTTGGCATTTCAGGCAATATAATGGACACTTTACATCATCATTTCTGTTATTAATAACACTGATGTATGTACGTGATTGGAAGTCAATTTCAAAAATGTGCATTTTTGTTCTCCATACCTAAAAGATGCCTTAATTTCCCTTCATTTGGAAGAAAAGATTGCCTGGCCACTTGGAATTTCCACTGGCCACCTGGAAATTTAAATTGATGGCCAGCTGGCCACTTAGTTTTTAAAACCACTTTGAGGGCTTTATCACAATATACATGTATATCGTATGATCGTATCATAAGGCATAAACCTTGATATTTATCATATCATGACTTAAGTTTATTGTTGCAGCCCTATGTAAACACACTGTAGAGATGGTCTAACTTCTCTTTCAGTCGTCTCTACCAGATGTCAAAGATATATTTATACGCTCCTTCAGCAGGATTGTATTCATGTCCAATCGCTATGACAGATGGCGCTGCTAAGATTATAGAGGTTAGTGTGAATGTGGCGAATTTCACGTCCATCATTGACAATTTTGCTGTTTTTATGTTGTAGTCGATTACACCAGATGGTCAAAATTTACTTATGGAGCCCCTCCTCTGGTCTGTACTGGTGCCCTATTGCAATGTCAGATGGTGCTTCAAGACTCATGGAGGTATAGACCTGATTAAATTTTCCTTAATATTGTCTTTAATAAGCTTCCGCTTCATTATGCTTTTTACCATTTTGCTTTGAATATATTTATTATTGGGGCCTCGGTGACTGAGCTGCCTAAAGCACACATTTACAGATCATAGTGCTTCTATAGCTGCTTAAGTTTGAGTCAGCTCGACCAGATTCTGGTGTTAGAAAGTTTAATGTTCTAAGTGCTTAATTTTCCTCTGCAATCTTAAAACTCAGCTCACTTGCCAAATGTTTGTGGTTTTCTGGCACTCTGGTTTTCCCCACCATCTCAGAACTGATTGCCTTGATACAAATGATAGAATCTTGACTGGGGCATAAAACTCCAATTCTCCACTCCACTCCATCATCCCCGAACTTGCCACCTTGATATAAATGAAAGAATCTTGACTAGGGCGTAAAAAATGCCATTGCGCCACTCCACTCTTGATTACAGATAACTGTTACCATGGTTATGTGATGCTTATGTAGGAATGAATTCTATATCCACAATTATATGGCTATTTCTAGATTAAGGAGGGGCTTTTTGTAAGTATTCAAAAGGGCACATTTACAGATGACAGCACCTCTCTTCACAAGTTAGAATTCATCTCTAGCAGAACCTGAACTGTGAAAGTTCATTCTCAATAAATTGGCTTTGATACCAAAACTAGGAAAATTTTTACCAGCCAGTGTCGTTGATATCCAAACAGGGGAATGTTTATACCACAGGGTACATACAGGCCTAGAAAATTTTGAGGTTGGCCCTAAAATTGTCCCTCTGATTGGGTCATAAATATGAAAATAAGACCCTAAAAGACTGTAAAAAGTCCTTAAATTTAGACTTCAAATGTTTTTAAAATCCCTGATACCAGTCAGTGTCTTGGATATTGTAAACTTAGAAAATTATGCGGCAGTTTTATTTGTGTGCGATACATGGTAAGGTTACAGTGCTAAAATAAAACTGTGGCTAAAATTTATCAATGCTCAATTGATGCAGATTTAACACAGCCCCCACAACACTCTTTTGGTAAACATAAAGTACTGCTAAAGCTTGTGTCTTTTTAGCCAAAATAACAATCCAAAATTCATATACATGTACAGCCAAACCTGTCTAATCAGGGATTTTTCTGGGTATCCACAGGGTCCGGTAAAGGGACCCATTCCCAATGCAAAAAAAAACATACATTTTTGCCAATTCTGTAGTAAAAAATTCCCAATTAGCTATGTTTATCAATTTTTTAAGAAAAAAAATTTCACAAGATCATCAACATCATATTCGGAGGATATCTCGTTCTGATAACGATTTCAATCTATATTTACCCACATTTTGCTGGATGATTTATATAGAGACAAAAGAGACAGCGCTATTTTGCTGTGAACACTGATAAAATTTGTTAAATTACCAGTATTCTAGTGGTCTAGAATTTCTAATATGTTGTTGTGATTTTTCCCAAAAGTACATTTTTGTTTAGCATTTTCCCAATTCCATCCCAAGGTCCTTTTCTCAAGCAGGTCAGAAAAATCCCTGCTAATAAAGACCAATTGTGATTAAATTAACTGGCCTTTAAAACCAGGTGGTACTTATATAGAGGTGGTCTTTAAGGCAGGTTTGACTGTATAATTTTTGTTTACCAAGAGAGTAGCAGTAATGTAACATGATTAATTAGCTAAGTACTGTATTTCCACAAATTCAGTGCACATGGAAAATGCAAGATTAAAGTCGTATTTTACAACAAATCACAAAAAATTGTCAAAACTTAATATACTGACCTAATAGGAAAAATATTTTTCATTCATGAAAAAGTGCACTTTATTCTGTACATAGAGCAATTTTTGAACTTTTAAACAAAACAACAAATGAGGTGCGCCAAGCGAAAACCAGGCTTATCGTCTATGACGTAATAATGAGAAAAATGACGTCAAAAGATCCCGCATTTTTCATGCCGTAATTTTAGACACGGAGCGCACTAAAATGATAACGTCGTTCACGTTTGCAGATTCTTTGTCAAAAGATAGTTTGTTTCTGATGAAATCAATAGCGAATCTAGCAAAATTAATAGTTAAAATATTCACAGAATTTGAATAATCGGATATTAAACCAAAATAGACAATTCCCATGTAGATCTACGTACAATACATAGCCGACACGACTCTATGTTTATCCATTCAAATTTTATTTAAAAAAAAATACAAATAACTAAAATATTCGGAATTTCCAAAAGTTATAATGAACAGCTATTCATTAGACTATCGGTGAAAATACAAATAAATAAATAAATAAATAAATAAATAAATAAATAAATAAATAAATAAAATTGTAATACTATTGAATGTAAAACCGGACCAAGATTAAAAAAGTCGACTACAAATATACGGATAATATTTTATTTACTCCAAAAGATTTTCCGTCTATCGTTAACTAGTTTTTTTTTAATTTTATTTCTATTTATTTCATTTTTTAGTTTTGATGATTTTATATATTTAAACGAAAGTAAAATACAATACACACAGATCTAGAGAGGGTTCCTCTATTGCCAAAAATCTTAGCTGTTTCATAGTGTTCGGAATTCTCAGCAGTTTTAAGTCAAAGAGAGACAACCCTTGGCAAAAGGTTTTTCCAACTAAAATTCTTAGTGCCGAACTAATGCAGTGTTCTGGCCATTTTAAGAAAATGTGTAACTATCTCTAATTTATTTTGTTTTAAATTAGAAACATGTTCGGAATGAGGTGCACCCTCTCTATGAAATAGGTCGCTGTGAGTTCGAGTCCCGCTCAGACCAAATGTGGGAAAGTGAATTTCCTTGCCATTGGCCTCTACTGGTTCACCTGGTATCAGTATAATGGAGGGGGAGTGGTTAGCTTGTCTGCGGAATACTGACTCGGTCTCGGTGATCTAGCACCTTTAAGTCGTCCTGAGTGCGCGCTAGTACAAGGAAGACGATACAACACACTCGCACTTCACATGCATACACGAAATTGTTCATAGATTAATCCGTAGAGATTATTTAAATGGTTCTCGTCACAAAGAGCTGAAAAATTGCTGATGCGACGTTAAGCAACATTCAACAAACCAACCAGTCTATAAAATAGGTGATTATTTTTGGTAAACTACCTATCTTATTTTTTCAATTTCTTAGCATGGTCATAAATTAAAGATTTAAGTTATCTTTATAAGTTAAGAACCCCCTCTCTCTCTCTCTCTCTCTCTCTCTCTCTCTCTCTCTCTCTCTCTCTCTCTCTCTCTAGTCGATCATGTTAAAGCTCTATTAAAGTTTCTATTGGTTATCATAACCAATATTTTCAGCCATTCACGACAAGATATGTTTTCTTTGTAATCGCAAACTAAACTCATATTCAAATGGTGAGTGACTTTTGTGCAATGTATTACAGCCATCGACGGGATCCTGATAGCAAGACGAATCTCTTCTATTGCCCCCTATATTTCCCATCTGGTAACACAAAACAAAGCATCCATTTTAATGAAAATCCATGTATATGATATCAGTCAAATAACCATTATTATACCCCCTGCTTAAAAAGTGGGGGTATATAGTGATATATACGTCCGTCCTTTCGTCATTCCGTTACACCTTAGGGTACCTATCTCTCATTCGCAACTCCTCCTAAACCCTTCAATGGATTTTCATGAAACTTTCACACAATCTTTGTGAAATAATGTAGATGTGCACCTCCTATTTAAAAATTTGATCCGATGGATTTTTGGGAGCGGGGGGTATTTTTTGTGAGCTTGTGGCTCACAGTTTTTCAAGTTTAAACTTGTAAACATTCAAGGAGCTCGAGTCCCATGTTCAAAAGTTCTTTTTATAAAACTAAATTCACCGAAAACTGATGTATGTTATAAATATGAATGTTTTAGAATGAACAATGCCATCAATTACAGTAATAAAATAGTAATAGTAAAATCTTCCAAACATTTACGACGAATCACGAACATCAGCACCTGAACAGACAAGACATCTGTGAGCTACTGCCCATTTAGTGTATACCCCCGCTTTTATCTTGGACCATTGGCAGTAAATATAAAAAATAAACTTGGTAAACAGAAAGATGTCTGGCAGACATGAAATCAGTACTTGCGACAAGGGAACTCATACTGAAATTGCATACAAAATGGCAAGTGGCTGTAATTAGTAGTTGCCGAGGAAACTGTTACTATTTTTTCTTTCGGACGGACGGAAGGGCAAGCAGCATACCCCCGCTGCTTTGAAGCGGGGTATGAAAATGGTCAAGATAGAGTTGAACAGAAAACTATGAGCGACATGAAAGATGCCAGACATATGTATGAACCCGTTGAACCATTGTTAAACAAATGTTCATTATGACTTCGGCTTTTCCCAACCCATGACACTTCCACATCAATCCCAATATAATATTTGCCAGACCATGAAAACACTCAACCGTTTAAACCTAAATATCTCGGACCACATGCTCACATAAATGCGTTAGGTACTTTTCATTCATAGATATGAAAGTTATAATCTAAAGTTTTTTATTACACTCAAAATCAGCACTCGCAGCAATTGTTATGGATGTCTCATTATTTTCTTCATTGTAATGAAAAACTGACAAAGATGAGTGAAATGATGTTTAAGCTATCAGATGCTAAAATATATAAACAAAAACAGGACTATGGAGGAGGAATTAGCATTTGTAGAACAGAGATCAGAATACGAAAATGCAATCATCCTCAGAACAACCGTACATCTAGTACTACATTTTTTCGTTGATAGCCTTAATCATATTGTTAACAAATTAAAATCATGATGCTTATTCGAAAAGTAAGCAGAGCATTGTCACAAGTGATTGGATAAGGTCCCTGGGAAAGTTATGTAGGAGGCGCGATTTTATATATGGGACAGTAAGACAGGCCGATATGCATGTCGATTTCTGTATACGCCTTCAAACTAAGTGTGTGTACGGGGTATAATAAAATTGATAAACTGCGCAATGGCTAAATTTCATTTCGTGATACAAGTGTTGTGTCCAAAGGTGTGTGTGTGTGTGTTCTGGGCTCGATAGTTGACCAGACATACAGCTCAGTTGGTAGAGTGGCTAGTATCGGAAGGTTTCGGATTAGGTTTTAGTACCGATTTCGTTGTTGCATTTACCCGTTCCTGTTACTTTAAGGGCTCGCTCTACCGTTAAAATTGCCGAATAACAGATTAACTTTCGATTTAATGTAGTTGAATAAAAGAGGAAGGAGATAATGTGATGGACCGCGGTCGATAGGTGACCTGGTAGCTCAGCATTCAGCTAGCTATAGTGTGGGAAAAGTCTTGTGTTAGATTCTCGGTTTGGCCGCTGTATTTTTCTCTCTTCTCCTGTCTTACACAGATACATGTATTAAGTGTTCTAATATGATTGAATAAAAAGTTTTGTAAATGATAATTTAACGAAATAAACATTCATAATTGTACATATTTTCATTTATTTGGGGGACTTTGCCATATCAATGACCTTTCCCGTTTTATGGTACACCCGAATTTTTTCATCTTACACGTGTGTCTTTGTATATCTTGATTTCGCGGCGAGAAATTTTCGCGATTTTATATCTTTGCACGTGAAAATTAATAAGTTTACAGTACTTTATGTAAATACTCAGACACACAAGGTGATTGTTTTCTTTTTTCTTAACCTGTTACTTTTATTTCTGAGCTAGGGTGATATATTAATCCAGTTGCATATATACTTCCATAAACTACAATGTCAATAATCTTTCTTTTTATTTGTTTAATCAAGACTTATGTGATTCGGAAGCAATAAGTGTATGGACATTTTTGTGAACAAATCTATGTTACAGCTGAGAGAGAGAGAGAGAGAGAGAGAGAGAGGGAGAGAGGAGGGAGGGAGGGAGGGAGGGAGAGAGAGAGAGAGAGAGAGAGAGAAGAGAGAGAGAGAGAGAGGGGGGGGGGGGGGGTGGTCAAGTTGTAGTAACCACGTGGAAGAACCTAGATGGGTTTGGATAAAGATGGGAATTGGTTTTAAAGTAAAAATAGACAAAATGTCTATCAATCTCGAGTCAATTTTTGTTTCTCCCGATATGGTACAAGTTAAAGATTACACCAATATAATGAAGGAAACATACTATCAGATTGTTTATCTGGGGAAACTTGACCTATTGGACTTACCTTTGACAACAGTTCCCTTTCGGACATAATTAGCAATTTGTAAGGGACCTATAGAAAGATTTCACTTGCCACTACTAAATGTTGAGGAATGAAACTTTACTATTATTTGATTACGTTCATTAGACACTTGTCAATCAACAGAATCTTTAGCATTACCACGGTAATTTGTGCAATTGATTCAATTCTTCCTTATGTTGGACTCATATGGAGCATAGTACGAACTATTGTATTATTTAGATATACAAGTTTTAAATAGCGAAATGAAATAAGACATGTCGTAAAGTACTGTATGTGTATAACAACGTTATTTTGACGGACGTTACTCACACATAACATGACGTTATTAAAATGTAAAATTTTGAACGTCGTTAATTATCGACTATATTTTAAACGTAAATTTAAATAGGTTCTAGGTAAAATATTTCCAAAAAGTTGGTATTTTTGGAAACTACAATAAAAACTCTTTAAGAATATGAATTTATCTCAAAATCGAAAATTTTGACCATAAGCCTGGTTTTCGCTTGGCGCACCTCAAATACACAAATGTATGACTATGTCAAAATTATCCCTTCTGTACCTTCTTACTTGGAACAACTATAAACTTTATGTCATAATTGGAATATTCATGAAGAAACCCAAACAGCAATGACCTACCTGACCCTAAATGCCCTGATGTAATTTTGAATGAGGCCCAATTGGTGTATATGCTTGATAAATTTCCCAAATTTTCGCAAAATTTCTCTATGTACAGGAGAACTGAACAGTAATGTTTTTAATCAAAAATATAATTTGGTTAGGTCAGTGCATTTTATTTTAAATGCATTTTATTGATAGTTTAACGGAAACATTCTAAAATAGAAGAAATAAATAATAAAAACCATGTGCCATCAATTTATGGAAATACAGTAGAAGTAGAAGGACTGGTAGTGACTACTGAAGTTTGATAATCAAAGCCAATAATCAGCGTTGATTGATTGATTGATTGATTGATTGATTGATTGATTGATTGATGTGGTTGGTTGGTTGGTTGGGTGGGTGGGTGTTTGAGTGCGTTGGTGGTTGGTGGGTGGGTTGGTTGGTGGGTTGGTTGGTGGGTGGGTGGGTGGGTTGGTTGGTTGATTGGTTGGTTGGGTGGGTGGGTGTTTGAGTGTGTGGGTGGTTGGTGGGTGGGTTGGTGGGTGGGTGGGTTGGTTGGTTGGGGTTTTTTTTTCTCTGTCAAGAATATGTATTTCACTTGTATTGAGATGTCACTAGCTACCGGTGAAGTGGAAGAAATTGTTACCTTTGCAGTGTTCTTGAGGTAATGTGCATGTGGGGTTCTTGAATGTGCACACCTGCCATGACACAAGGCATAAGGTTTTAAGGTCTATTTTCGCTAAAAATAGTTATGTGCAAATGTTAATAGTTTTACAGTATACATGTATTAATAATAAATTTGTGTTTAAAACATATTCCAGGGTTTTGCAGATTATGTCCCTTGGTTGAAAGACCGTGCATTTACCCATTTGATATCTCGTAAGCCGAGTGAATTCTGGACATCTGGACAGTGGATGACAGAACGTAGAGGAGGATCAGATGTTGGTATGTCTATATGTCTTTATTTCTTCAAGGCCACAGTGACTGAAAAGTTTTTATAATCCTTCAGTGAAAACAGTGACTGAAAACTATTTATAATCCATCAATGCAACAGTGGCTGAAAAGTAATGCAACAGTGGCTGAAAAGTATTTATAATCCTTCAAAGCCACAGTGGCTGAAAAGTATTTATAATCCTTCAAAGCCACAGTGGCTGAAAAGTATTTATAATCCTTCAAAGCCACAATGGCTGAAAAGTTTTAATAATCCTTCAAAGCCACAGTGGCTAAAAAGTATTTATAATCCTTCAAAGCCACAGTGGCTGAAAAGTATTTGTAATTATCCAAAGCCACAGTGGCTGAAAAGTTTCTATAATCCTTCAAGGCCAAAACAGCTAATAAGTTTGTATAATCCTTCAAGGCCAAAACGGCTAATAAGTTTGTATAATCCTTCAAGGCCACAGTGGCTGAAAACTATTTATAATCCATCAAGGCCACAGTGGCTGAAAACTATTTATAATCCATCAATGCCACAGTATCTAATAAGTTTTTATACTCCTTCAAGGCCACAATGGCTGAAAAGTATTTATAATCCTTCAATGCCACAGTGGCTGAAAAGTTTTTATAATCCTTCAAAGCCACAGTGGCTGAAAAGTATTTATAATCCTTCAAAGCCACAGTGGCTGAAAAGTATTTATAATTCTTCAAGGCCAAAGACCAGTGGTGCTGCAACTTTTGCAACTGCTTTCTCAGTGAGCCTGAGTGCACACTAGTACAAAGCAAACACACTGCCATTCATGGTCACATTTGGATAGCCTAGTGTGATCTGGCTGACACTAACACCACAGTTCTGAATAATAAATGTACAGTTTGACATAATATAAGAGTACAGTATAACCTGTGTATAAAGACCACCCATGGGACTGAGCAAAAGTGGACTTAATAGACAGGTGGACTTTATATAGAGGGTCCACGTATTGTTATGAACATGTATTGTTGATACTAGTGTACAAATGGGTAAAAATCTGTAGTATCTATTAAAAAACTTTATTAATTAATTTGTTAAATATTTTAATATAGTTTTATCATTGATTATTCAGAAAATAATTGAAAAATGTATTTTAATCTTTATGGGCTATACATATTACATGTCAATAGTTAAGACACTTGAATAATCATCTTTGTTTTCTTAAGAAGTAGGAATCACTAATTAAACAATAGGTATAGAAAACACACTACCTGTAAATATTAAAGACTATTTCTACCTTTTGATCTAATGGCTTCAGTCTCCGACACATGAATAATGACTTTATTAATTTTTTCCTCAAATCTTTATTTATTATAACTCAAAACTATACACTTTACAACAGAAAATTGTAAAATTTTGTATTTCAGTATAGATTTACACTGATAAAATATTTATAACTATAATAATTATATATTTCTAATCTTCAAGATTTAAGAATTTAATAATTATTTGATTAAAAAATTTTGCTCAAACTTTTAGAAATTATAAAATTTTAAAAATTAAAAAAAATTGATTGAAAAAGTGGACTTTATAGACAGGTTCAGTAGTCATTTGGGACTGAAAAGGGTGGACTCTATTCACATTAAACAGGTGGACTTTATATACAGGGTCATTATATAGTAAAATCCATTGGGGATACTTCAGACCGGTTGCTATAGACAGGTGGACTTTATACAGAGGTGGACTCTATAGCAGGTTATACTGTATTAGTATTTTACCCCTTAAACCTGTATGAATCCTAGTGAACTGTCTTAACAAAAGAGATGGTCTATGGTGGCCAAGTGGTGAAGGCATTAGCCTTCAAACCCAGAATGTTGGGTTGAGTTGAGTAATGGTGTTTAACGTCCCAGTCAAGAATATTTTACTTATATCAAGATGTCACCAGCTATAGGCGAAAGTGCAGAAATTTTGCTTATGCGTTGCGCTGATGGCATTATACAGCAGGGTTCTTTAGTGTGCCAAGCCCACCGTGACACGGGACCTCGTTTATTTTAAGTTCCCATCCGAAAGAACCGTGACTTTCATATCGTAATGCCAAGTGCTTAGCGAAAGAACTGTCACTACCCATATTCAAGGCAGTATTATTTTCTTCCATTGGATTTGAAATCATATCACATTTTTCCATAAAAACAACATATTTCAGGAACTTGTGACAAAAACATCCTGCACATAATTAAGGGGTGTTGATCACAGGTTCAGTGGTGACCCCCATTCAGATAGGGGTTTTCCTTGCCGTAGACCTTTACTTGGTACTAGTTTAATAGACTGCATGGTCTGCAATGTGGCATAAAACAACATAAATAAGTTTTTCTCTCAAAACAATCTAACATGAATCAGGTGTTCAAAATTATGTTTTGTAATGAAAGGTAAATAGTCCAGGACATTTCACCTTTATTTTTGGCAGGTCCCACATAAAGTTCTGAAAGTTCCATATAAACATTGAAAGATCCCTGTGCAATTATTACAGAAAAAGTAAGATTATCGTGGTAGAAATGGCAGGCTCATTGGCATTGGACCCTGTGAACTTTCTTTGAGAAAGAAATCAATTTTTTTCCATTTTTTTTAGCTAATGGCACAGAGACCCTGGCAGTGTTACAGACAGATGGAAGCTATAAGTTATATGGGTACAAATGGTTTTCCTCAGCAACGGATGCTGATATAACCTTCACCTTGGCAAGAATTGTTGACGACATAGGTCAAATTGTAAAGGTATTTATCTTGATATCTCTCTACAAAATTCAACGCTAAGTAAACAGCCAGTGATTTGTTACATGTATTTAAAACCACCATTTGGGAAAATTTTCACTAGGTTACAATTTGATTTTTTTTAAGTTAGGAACATACATACATCGTCATGTATGTAATACAAATAGATTCAGTTTGTATAAACTGTATCACTTGTTTAAGTAACGTTTTGTTGTCAAATTGGGAAATTTTAGTCATTTTTCTCCAGGGGAAACTACCTTTATTTGGTAGTTATTCAAGGCAAAGAAAACCACTGACACCTAAATCCCTGTACAAAATTCAACACTTGGTAAACACCCAGATAAAACCCTCGATGGCCAAGTGGTATAATACACTGGCTTATGGATCGGAGTTCATTTCACTATCTAGGTTCAAATCCAGTCTGAGGGAGGCACTCAAGGCTTGAACATCGTTCCTCCATGACGGTAGGTCTGAGGCTACACAATGTGCTGCATTTCAGGTGTTCCAGCCTGCAACATTCCGTTCTACTTCAACCATGCATCGCTAAGTTGTTTTAGGGCAACTGGCCTAAAGCGCGTGTTTAGGGAGCACAATGCCTACAGATCACAGTGCCTCTTACAGCCTAGGTTTGAATCCTACCCGAGACAGATCCCAGTGTGAGAAGGTTTATCAATCAATTTGCTTGCCAAAGTTCGGTGAGCACTCCGGTTTCCTCCAGCTTTTCTGAACTGACCCCTTCAATTATAAGTGAAAGCAAAAAATTAAATAAACACAAACCATTGTGATATTGTGATGAACTGAATGCAAGTCTGATAAACTGAAGGCAAGTCTGATGAACTGAAGGCAAGTCTGATAAACTAAAGGCAAGTCTGATGAACTGAAGGCAAGTCTGATGAACTGAAGGCAAGTCTGATAAACTGAAGGCAAGTCTGATGAACTAAAGGCAAGTCTGATAAACTGAAGGCAAGTCTGATGAACTGAAGGCAAGTCTGATGAACTGAAGGCAAGTCTGATGAACTGAAGGCAAATCTGATGAACTGAAGGCAAGTCTGATGAACTGAAGGCAAGTCTGATGAACTGAAGGCAAGTCTGATGAACTGAAGGCAAGTCTGAAACTCTTCAAGAAGTTGGGGTTTTTGCCATAAAATTCTCAATTTTCTAAATTTTATTAACTTTGGGTCTATTTTGTCATTTCAGGGGACTAAAGGATTGTCCTTGTTTTATCTAGAAACTCGGAAAGATGATGGAGAACTGAACAATATTTATATTCAGAAATTGAAGAATAAGTTAGGGACAAAACAAGTCCCTACTGCAGAACTACTGCTTGATGGGACAGTAGCCTACAAAGTGAGTAAAATAAAATTATGAGCACTACCCGATCACTAATTGACATATCGCTGGCCACAGTTTTCGGACAAAGGCCCGGCATGTTTGAATTACACACAAATAGAATGCAGACTCATCCTGAATTGTGCCATTTAATGACGTCACTGACACTAGTACGTCATTAGTTGCCATGACGCTGCTTTGGTACCATTATGGCTGCCAGTGTCGGAACATAAAAGGCATGGCGGGCCATACATCAATATGTTTATGGCAAGCAAACATGATTTTTGGTGATACAAAAAATAATCCAGAATTGCAAAAGTGGTGAAACCATATTTCCGATTTATGTTGTAAAATCAATGTGTATCAGTTTTATTCTTATCCTATATTTGACATTAGTTTTAACTAACTGATTATCTGTCACTTGAATATGTACTGAGTTGTCTGATGCAATCACTTACTGCAATATGACAGAATCATGTGTTATTTCTGACAGGCAACTAACTTTCAAAATCTATGGAAAAGATGGACCACTGCTGTACCTTAGTTGGTAGAGTGCTTCCTCCATAAGTGGAAGGCTGTGGGTTTGAACCGAAACCAGGTCTGACCCGACTTGGAAATGACTGTTCTTTCGCCAAGCACTCGGTAATACAGATTGAAAGTCACGATTCTTTCGGATGGGAACTTAAAATAAACAAGGTCCCTTGTCATGGTAGTCGTGGCACAATAAAGATCCATGCTGTATAATGCCATCAGAGCAACACAAAGGCAAAATTTGTGTACCATTGCCTTTTGCTGGTGATGTTTTGATATAAGTGAAATATTCTTGACTGTGATGTTAAGCACTATTACTTAACTCAACTAAAAGGTGGCAGTTTAGAACCAGCATCACAAGTTGCCAAAATAGCAAGTACATCTTAAAGCTTCTGATTATAACAACAGGAAATTACAGCATTAATGGTTTGGGTTTTGTTGGCTAGAAACATTTTAATTTGGCTACTAAAATTTTGCAACCATTAGCCAACAAGTTAAAACGATATATATATCAAAATTAATTATATTTTCTCGTGACTTTAGTTTAATATTTAGTTTAGTGACTTTTGTATACCGTATACATGTACACTCCTCTGTTAGTGAAAAAGTCTATTTTAGCAAATTTGTGGAAAAATACTTTAAAAAGGATTATATTTTCATAAATTTTACTACCCGGTACTGATAATTTGAAAACAGCAGAAACTAAGTAATTTTTGTATAATTTTGAAACCCACAGGTATCTGAAGAAGGAAGAGGTGTATCAGGGATATCCAATATGTTAACTATATCCAGAATACACAATGCTATGTCTGCTGTTGGAGCTATGAGGAGGTTTGTTAAGTAGTCACTGTGACCTAGATTCGTTTTGGAGTTTTAGAGGGTTATAGAAATCCTATCTTTCCTGCTTCACAGAAATCTTATGAAATTTGACACATGGTCTCGGATTTGTGTCATAACATTGAACCAAGGTCAGGTCAAGAAAATCAAGGTCAATCAATGGAGACTGACTGTATGAACATTATATCCATGGTTACAAAGATTACAGTTCTCAAGGATGTACAGTTTAACACTAATCTTAGATAAAGCACAGCTGCAGAGTGACAGAGATAGGGATAGTTATATGCCGAAATTTCTGCAGATAGATAGACAGCAGCTGCCGAAGGCTATGCTTTGGATATGCTCATTAATTTCCTTCCACTTTTTGGCAGGAGTTAATACACGAGTAACAAGTTAATATGAGTAACTAAAAGTAAATCCAATTTTCATCAAATAGATCCTAGATAAAAAAACTTGTAGTGTAAATCAATACAGCAAGCCTGTCTTAAAGGCCACCTCTATATAGAGGTCACCTGCTTATAAAGGCCAGTAGAATTGTATTTAATAATTGTTTTTTATTCATGTTATTTGAAACTGTGTATAAAGGCCACCTGCCCATTAAGGTCACTTTGTCTGGTTCCCTTGGGTGACCTTTATAGACAGGTTTTACTATTGTTTTAAATTTTGATGTTTTTCTTGGTCAAAATCATTGATGAAGAACTATTGTTAAAAATTGTAGTTTTTCGGTATTTTTAGAACAAAGAAGATTTAATTCCAACTTTTTGTTGGACAAATGATTGTTAACATGCATATCAAAGAATTTTGAAAAGTTAAATTAGATATTGAATGTGCATTAATTTTTTTAAGTCATTTTTTGTAGACCTACCCCCTTTTCTTCATGCTTTGGCTGACTTCATTGTTTTTTTTTCAGTTATAAAATATGAACATTTCAATACCCAAAAATACATAATATTTTCACACAACTTAAAGGGATCATAATTACTGTTAAATTCATGAACATTTTCCACCAATGTTTCATATTGTGGAAATTATTTTCAAAAGCAATTTCAAAGAGACTTGGATATTATAAGCTTATATCCTTAACATTTTCAGGATTGTAAACTTAGCCAGAGATTACAGCACTCGGAGAACAGCATTTGGGAATGTTATCAAAGATTACCCGTTACATATGCAAACTTTAGCTAGAATGGAGGTAAGTCTACTCACATGTGAACACTGCGGTAGCTCAGTTGGTAGAGTGCTCGCTCCATAAGTGGGAGGTCGTGGGTTCGATCCCCGGCCAGGTCTGACCTAAGACTTGAAAGTGGGTAGTAAATGTTCTTTCACCAAGCACTTGGCATTACGAAATGAAAGTCATGGTTCTTTCGGATGGGAACTTAAATAAACAAGTTCTCGTGTCACGGTGTGCTTACAGCATGCTAAAGAACCCTGCTGTATGATGCCATCAGTGCAACACACAGACAAAATTTTTGCACCTTCGCCTATAGCTGGTTATGTCTTGATATAAGTGAAATATTCTTGACTGGGACATGAAACACCATTAATCAACTTAACTCAACTCTACTCGCATGTAAACATTGTTCTTTCTAGAAGGAGCCACAGGGACATTGTTCCCTTATTTTACCAAAATGACTCCATTGTTAATGTGTTAGTGGGTCATATTTAACATTACATGAACGTTGAGAATTTAATGGCATGGTGTTTTTAAGTAAAGTTTTTTTTTAAATGGCCCCCTCTGAAAAATCCCAGAATGGACACTTGCATGTGAATTTATTTACATTTCCACAAATTTAAAATTATTAGCAATCAAATTTCTAAAATCTGTGAAAATATAACCGTTTTTCAAATATTTTTTTGATATAACGTTGCCCCATTGGCAAAATCACCACATGTGGGAAAGTGAATTTTCCTTGCCATTGGCCTTTACTGATTAACCTGGTATCCTTATAATGGACTGGGGGAGTGGTACTCTTGTCTGCGGCGTACTGGCTCTGTGAGCTAGCATGTTAAAGTTGCCCTGAGTGCACGCTAGTACAAGGCAGACCATAAAACACACCCGCACTTCTCATGCATACACAAAATTGTTCATAGATTAATCCATAGAGATTAATAAAATAGTTCTCGTCGCAAATAGCTGAAAAATTGCTGATGCAACTTTAAGCAACATTCAACCAACCAACCCATTGGCAAATCCATTTGATGCATTCTTGATAAAGGTAGTTTTTAATGCAGAGCCATTGTACAAGGTTTTGTTGTGTGATGTAGAGACAACATAAAAGTAGTAATTCCAATTTAACACAAAAAAAAAGATCATTAATTTAATTTTCATTTAGGAGACCTATAATTAGTTCAACTTGTCTGAAAATTCTAGAGAAAAAGGGACTTATTTAGATTAAATAGAGAGTAACTCATATGGATTTTTAAAAAGTTCTACTTATTCAGAAAATTCGAGATATTTGTGTTGGAGATAATGAGATTCAATCGTATGTGAATTTTATACACAACATATTTAATTTCGTGTGTATTTATTTTTACGGTAAAGGAAATTTAGACATATCGGAATAGTTAAATTTTCGCGGTTTTTAAAATATGCACTATAACACAAGAAGCATAATATAATTTTCGCTTGGTATTAATTTTTGCGACAAACAAACAACCACGAAATGCGCGAAAATTAGTACATTGCAAAAAAATAATACATTTACAGTACCTATTCTTAACACAACAGCCAAAAAGAATATCAATTAAATTAGATTTTATATTTAAATGCAAACTGTCATTTATCTAGTAGGAGTAATTTTTCCAAAAATAAGATACAATTTTACAACAAAGAAAATGTGGATTCTTATCCAATGTGGAGCTATTATTTAAAAACCTTAATTATGTCCTCAAACGAATTATACTGTATAATGCTTATAATTTGTTGTAGTTTTATTTTCCCTGTATTCGGGGTCCAGTGTATTCCCATGAACATAAAACTGCCGTGAAAATACAGAATTTTGAGGCGTTCAGTAAATGTTTCAGGTTCTTACCCACTTCCTTCCCTTTCATTAGTTAAGACAGCAAAAATATAACATTGTGAATACATTGGGCATCTTCAAACTGTGAATATTTGATACCGTGAAAATAAAGCAATACACATTAGTGTATACTCTATATGTCTTCTGCCAACATTTTGTCTGCCACTGTTCTCAAAAACTATACAACAGATCTTTATTGAACTTCACTGGAACAATCTTTGAGTGGAGTAGATGTTGTCACTGGCTAATTGTGTTTTGATTATGCCCATGGTTTAGGGATTTCCCCCTTTTGGGTTTGTTTGGGGGACACTTGTTAAATTGTATCCAATTTCAGTTATAAAATGTTTTATGTTTTACTCTGACAATGGTCTGTCCTCTTTTATTTACCCAATAGATTAGCTCATTTGGTAGTGTGCTCACTCTGTATGTGGGAGGTTGTGGGTTAGAACCCTAGCTGGGTCTGAACAAGACTTGAAAAAAAGGTATTGATTGTTTTTTCGCCAAGCACTTAGCGTTTAGAAATGAGTCACTGGGTCCTTTGGCAGAGACCTCTTAAAAAAACTGATATCCTGTGTCATGGCAGCCGTGGCACATTTACCGAAACCCTCCCGTTACTTTGCCTTGAGCACAATGTGAAAGTCTAAATATAGATATAAGTGAAATATTCTTGACTGGGATGTAAAACCCCATTCAATTAATCCCCTTCTGATACCTTCAGTACCTTCAGTGCTTTAAATTCTTTTCAGGTTGAAGTAAGAGGAGCAATGCTTTTAACTTTGGAAATTGCAAGACTTTTAGGGCGGGAGGATACTGGAATGACCACAGAGGAAGAAAAATTATTAATAAGGCTTTTGACACCATTAGCTAAATTGTATACAGGTAAACAGGTGAGTTTATACAGGTGTGGTTTGTACAGGTAGATTTGAAAGAAAAGAAAGGAAAAACATTATATTTCAGTAAATATAATTTGTATAAATTGCAAATTTTCTATTATGGAGACTGATAATGAGCAAGGAAGCTAGGAACCATAAGTTCTTAACTTTATTATATAAACACTCAACTTGAAATCTTATCTCAATAAACTAAAAAATATATGATTTTCAGTGAGAGGAAGATGGTACCCATACTGGGTAAAGGCAACTGAATACTTTTGAAAATTTTTAAGTCACTGATAAAAATTTTTTTAGTTTTACATTTTGAATAATCTTTTAGCCTTACTTTTGTGCTATATTTCAGGCTATGAGTGTGGTGTCAGAGGGTGTGGAATGCTTTGGTGGACAAGGTTATATAGAAGATACAGGTATACCTGGTCTACTTAGAGATGCTCAGGTATGTGACAAATAAAAATAAATAAATAAATAAAAAAAATATAAAAAAATTAAATAAAATAAATAAATAAATAAATAAATGAAAAAAATTTTGGTTTCTCAAAACCTATCATGGGGCTTCACAACTCACAGGGATGGAACTGTATCATGGAACTGGTTGGACTTTATAATTCCAAGTGCACCATGGGACTTATGGGACTTTATTCATGGAACTGGTTGGACTTTATAATTCCAAGTGCATCATGGGACTCATGAGACTTATAATTCAAAGTGTATCCTGGGACTTCATAATTCAAAGTGCATTGTAGGACTTTGTAACTCCATTTTCTACCATTTTTAGTTAGCTCCAATTCCAACCATCCCAATGTGGTTTCTTCTCCTGTTTATCTCCTATAGGTTTGACCTTCGATTTCAATTCTTTATCACCACTGCGGTAGCTCAGTTGGTAGAGTGCTCGCTCCGTAAGTGGGAGGTCGTGGGTTCGAACCCCGGCCGGGTCTGACCCAAGACTTGAAAGTGGGTAGTGACTGTTCTTTCGCCAAGCACTCGGCGTTACGAAATGAAAGTCACGGTTCTTTCGGATGGGAACTTAAAATAAACGAGGTCCCGTGTCACGGTGGGCTTGGCACGCTAAAGAACCCTGCTGTATAATGCCATCAGCGCAACGCACAGGCAAAATTTCTGCACTTTCGCCTATAGCTGGCGACGTCTCGATATAAGTGAAATATTCTTGACTGGGACGTTAAACACCATTACTCACTCACTCACTCAATTCTTTATCTGCCCTTGGGGGCCCAATCTAAAGTCTTTCCCTATTATTGCTGTTGGCTGTTTTGTAAGGGAGTTTTAATTTTTATTTATTTTTTTTTTCTGTCAGGTTTTAACAATATGGGAAGGTACTACAAATGTTTTGTCTTTAGATGTCTTGCGTGCCGTAGCCAAAACTAACGGCCAGGTGCTGGTAGCATTAAAGAATGATGTGCAGCAAAAACTGTCTAAAGCTGATAACGGCGACTTGCTGTCATGTGCCAACAAGATCAACAAGGCAGTTACATCGCTATTGGCATTTACAATGAAAAACCAAGATAAAATGGAGACGGCTGCTCGGGATTTTGCTTTTAATTTATCACAAATTTACATTGGTAGGTTCTGATAAAGTAAGTTGAGTAATGGTGTTTAACGTCCCAGTCAAGAATATTTCACTTATATCAAGACGTCGCCAGCTATAAACAAAGATAAGATAAGAGATAGGTGCCGGTGCAGGAATAGGTATAGGTGCAGAAATTTTGTCTGTGCATTGCGCTGATGGCATTATACAGCAGGGTTCTTTAGCGTGCCAAGCCCACCGTGACACGGGACCTCGTTTATTTTAAGTTCCCATCCGAAAGAACCGTGACTTTCATTTCATAATGCCGAGTGCTTGGCGAAAGAACAGTCACTACCCACTTTAAAGTCTGACCCGGCCGGGGATCGAACCCACGACCTCCCACTTACGGAGCGAGCACTCTACCAACTGAGCTACCGCAGTGGTTGACTAATAAAGTAAGGAGAAAAGATGCCATCCATAAAATATTATACATGTTCAAACTGGTACTAGTAGTCTTCACAAAACCAAGCTCAAAATATCAGAATATTCCTAGATCGATTTTTAATGAAAACAACTTTTTTGCATACATTTGGATCATTAAGTTAAAATATCACTTTCAAATACAGGAAAAATTTCAATTTTCCAATTCTATGAGCAAAATTTGACATGATGATTATAATGCAGTTCTATGGCAAATATAAATTTGTATAGTTATTTATGAATGGCAGTGTATTATGTTTCTGAGGTAAAATTGCTGGAAACACATTTATATTAGGGTACAAAATTAAGGATTTCAAACGAGACCTACCGACCCTATTATAAAAATATAAAGTACAACAAAGGTCCTAATATTTTTATACCCCCCGCTTAAAAAGTGGGGGGTATATAGTGATAGGGGTGTCCGTCCGTGTGTCCGTCCTTCCGTTACACCTTAGGGTACCTATCTCTTATCCGCAACTCCTTCTAAACCCTTCAATGGATTTTCATGAAACTTTCACACAATCTTTGTGATATAATGTAGATGTGCACCTCTTATTTAAAAAATTTATCCCGTGGATTTTTGTGAGCTTGTAGTTATTCTAGTTTATTATTGTTGTCTACTTATCAATCAATTGTGTAATAAATTGCTTAATTTAGTAGTTCCAGGCATTTAAATCTTGGTGAGGGTGGTGGTTGACCGAGTGTTCAATCAAGGATTTTTCAGAAAGCGTCCATTTTCAAAAATTTTTCTCTGAAACACCATGACATAAATATTTCTGCATTCATGTAATGTTAAATATGGTCTACTAAGGGCTTAACAATGGGGTAATTTAGGACAATGGCTGTATGGCCCCTTCTAAAATGAACACTGGGGGACTATAGTGTTTGTCATCTGTCTGTCCGACATCTCTTCATAATGCACTTACCATTCTGATTTTCATGAAAATTGATACGTCATTGACAAATTGCTGATTGCATGTAAAACAACATGGTTTTCAACATTTGTTTTGAGAAATTTTGCTTTTCCTTTCAGGTGCTTTGCTTGTTGATCATGCATCCAACACAGGAATGAAAGAAACGGACATTTACACCTGTAACAGGTAAATACAGTCACTAATTATTAAAGCAGACATTTACACCTGTCTGTAACAGGTAAATACAGTCGCTGATTAGTAAAGCAGACATTTACACCTTTAAATGCAGTCACTAATTATTGAAGCTAGACTGGATATACCTGTAGCCAGCTGAGCTATTAGCATATTTAAGTATATACACTACCATCCATAAATAACTATACAAATTTATATTTTGCCATAAATTTACATTATAATCATCATATCAAAATTTGATGGTAGATTTGGGTTTGCCATTGGTACCTCATAAAATTTCTGTGAAACAATTACAGTCCAACCTGCACTAAAGGCCACCTCTATATAAGGGCCAACTGCTTATAAAGGCCAGTAGAATTGTATCCCAATTGTTCTTTGTTCATATACAGTTGACTCTCGTTATCTCGAACTCGACGGGGAAATGCAAAAAGTTCGACTTATCCGGAGTTCAAGATAACCGATGTTAAAAACAACAACAAAAGGGAAGTAACTCGTACACGCCTACCGGAAGTCGCTTCCGGTTTTATCTTGTCAAACTGTATATTGCCGTTTTCTCCTATATCGTATGTATTCAAACATGATATATAAAAACAGCATTATTTATTATTTGTATTTATAATTGAGAATGTAGTACATAAAAAATCGGGAGATTATCTGTTACTTGTTATTAGCCGACAAATAGTGGAGTCGGCTTTGGTCTCCATACCAGTTTCGCTTTGTGTACTTTAATCACCCCAAGCTTCCGGTGGTATTGAGTAATGTTCACATCACACGCTTTCGGAAGCCATGTTTAGCTTGGCAGTAATTATAACACCTGATAATCACCTGGATGGTTTAATTGCTTATGCAAGGGATAATAATTAAGGGCTTAAGGAAATTGGGAGGTCAGTGCAATGTTGTAATTTTAAAATCAACACGAGGCCGACAGTCAAATATTTTATTTGTGTCGGAATGTGTTTTTTCTACCAAAAAATCTGTAGGCGCTGACAAATTTGATTTCTCAAAAGTTTTTGTTCGAGTTAACAAATTTAATTTTCCTAAATTTTTTGTTCGAGTTAACGAGTGTAATTTTCCTAGGATTTTCATTCAAGGGGACGAAAATATTGTTCGAGATATCCGATAATTCGAGATATCCGAGTTAGAGATAACCGGAGTTATTTTGGTTTAATAAAGAACAACTCTGTTTGGACTTTTTAAAAAAGTTCGAGATATCCGGTAGTTCGAGATATCCGAGTTCGAGATAACGAGATTCAACTGTAATTTGAACCTGTATATAAAGGTCACTTGCCCTTTAAGGCCACCTTTACTGGTTCCCTTGGGTGGCCTTTATAGACAGGTTTTACTGTATTTTCATTGAGATGGAAACTCTTTACTTCAAGATTCCCTGTAAAATGATATTACTCTGGTTAATTTCAGCTTAAATTTTTTCCAAAATGTTCCACACAAACATTTAGGGGTATGGATCACATGGTTTGCTGGCAAACTCCATTGAAATATTGAAGTTTAGCAGTATATGAAAGTGGTTTTAATGTATGCAATAAAGTTATTTTTCTTTAAAATAAATTTTCTGTGAATTTTCTGAAATTTCAAATTTCAGGAAAATACAAAAATTTGTGAAAAAAATTTAAAAAATTAAAAACAGTATTTTAGCTGAAAAACAAAGCTTTATCAGAATCTTTAATTTTGTTGAAATTGCCAGTCTTTAAGGATAGGTCATTTATATTTGTGGATGTCACTGTATTGGTTAATTAAGTTATATGCATATTTGGGCATATGTGCATTTGCATGTTATGAATGTTGATTGAATGGAAACCAGAATTTAGTAAATTATGATGACATTCTGTCATATCATAGCTAGTTTAACTAGAAAAACTGTGAGCCACAAGCTCACAAAAAATACCCCCCGCTCCCAAAAATCCATTGGATCAAATTTGTAAATAGGAGGTGCACATCTACATTATATCACAAAGATTGTATGAAAGTTCCATGAAATCCATTGAAGGGTTTAGGAGGAGTTGCGGATAAGAGATAGGTACCCTTAGGTGTAACAAAAGGACGGACACATGGACGGACACCCCTATTACTATATACCCCCCACTTTTTAATTATGTTGCCAGACAATTGGGGGAAAAAAATCATTCCATAAATTAAAATTATGACAAAATAAGGAGTTTTGACTGCATTTCAATTTATGGAAACATCATATATTTTTGTTTGTTTCGTTTCTAGATGGTGTGAGAAAGATTTATGTTCCATGGTTACTAACAGTGATGCTGGTCACTATGACAACTATAACACTGATTTAAAACTTGTTTATGATGGATATACATCCAAGGAATAACACGGAGAAACAACAGGACAGTGTGATGTTGATTTAAGGTGCTCCAGTCAGACTAGCAGGCAGGAACTACAATAGAAGACAAAGAAGCTAGTCATAATATACATGTGTATTACTCAGGTTTATTTTTACAATGGACTGTGATATATATTTTTAATATAAAATTTACATTTATGATTTTGAGGATTCTCTCTAAAATAATATGCATGACATAGTATAATGTACCTGATGATAACAGGGCTCTACAATGCGAGTAAAACACTTCGTATTTGCGAGTAACTATTTGTAATTGCGAGTGGTTTTATCATGTTCACTCCCCCATCTGCTAGGACAGTATCGAGTCAAATCCAGATGGTCCTTTTCATTTCCGACTATGAAATTATTCTTTTCAAGCAATATCTTGAAAGCACTTTAAATCTTAACACTGCAATTTGTAAACCTTTTTTGTAAAGTGCTTACGTGATCACGTTTTCAGGTGTCATTTTCATCACAAAATGGGCAAATATCTTTGTTTTTCAAGTCCGTTAGTATGAATATAAAATTGAAATACTTCGGGAAGTATACTGTTAGCAATAAACCAAACAAACTGTTGCATCTAAGATTGTCTACGACAACCCTATGGAAAACATAATGGTCATTAACGTTACCAGAATCTTAGAAAGGCAGTTGCCCAAAAAAACAGAGTTTGTAACCAATCAAACACGTTAAAAATTATAGGCTCTGAAATTTTACATGGTGCTTGTAGCTACCTAGATATGAAGACCCTGTCTTTTTGAAGCAACTGGTCTGACTTTTCGGTTGAAGTTTGCATTTTTAACACTATTTGCCGGTTTTCAAAGTTTTTGCTTTGCTTTTGGGATTGTGGTTTGAATATTGATATCACAAAAATGTAAATACTTTGAAAAAGTCTTAAAAATATTGACACCATTAAGCAGTGTTAAGAAATGCTTCTAGTCTAGTTGATTTCAACTGAATTGATATTTAGGAATAATAGTACTGCTAAATATATAAGTGAATTTTTTGCTCTGGCTAGTAACATCTAAAGTTTACTTGCCAGGGGGCCAGTAAAAATAATTTCAATCATAGAGCCCTGGATAATTCTTAAAGGTTGTGAGTTCCATGTACTGTACAAGAAGAAAAATTAGTGGCAAGAAACTTTCACACTTTTAATCATCTAATCTATTTTGCGGAAAGAAATTGGCACAGTTCCAGCTGTGGGGAAAGTGTACCAAAAGAAATAAGAAATGTTTATTGAGAAGATATTCCCTGTCCAAGAGTCACTGAAAATCAAATTATTATTATTATTTTAATGTTTCTTCTTATATTTTATAATTTTCTTGGCATGGGTTTCAAAAATGTTTTGTAATGAAAGGTCAAGGAGATTTTGCCTTTGTTTTTGTCCATTTGGCTGTTGAAAGGGGCAATGAGTAGGTTTAAAGTTTAAGGTACAGTGAATTCTGTCTTCAAAGGTCATGCAAGGGAACCAGAAAAATATACTTTATGGCCACATGTCCCTTATATAGAGGTTCAATTAGCATGAATATAGAGCGATTGGGATAAAATTTCACTGACCTTTAACAGTAGTTGGTTCTTATATAGTGGTGGCCTGTAAGACAGGTTTGGATCCAATGCCAGGTTGTTAGTGCTGAGCTCTCATGGTATTACAAGAGACTAATTTCAGTAATCTGATCATAGATATCATCTTTAATGGAGGTTTTCAAATGAAATACAAGTAAAAATTACGTTCTGTTTTGTTTGTTTCATAAAAAGTTATTTTTTAAGTGTTTGTTGACTAATAATTGTGATTCAATGTGCAACACAGTACCCCATTTTGTCTGCTAGTATTTATTACTTGTCTTTTGTCAGTAATACCCAAATAATAATGAACACATCCAATTGTATACAAATAATGAATAAATAATAAAAATAGGTGTTTGTTGTACACTAATAATAAATTATTAAAATAGGTGTTTATTGTACACCAATAATAATGAATGATAAAAATAGGTGTTTATTTTATACCAATTATAATGAATGATAAAAATAGGTGTTTATGGTACACCAATAATAATGAATGATAAAAATAGGTGTTTATTTTATACCAATTATAATAAATGATTAAAATAGGTGTTTATTGTACACCAATAATAATGAATGATAAAAATAGGTGTTTATTTTATACCAATTATAATGAATGATAAAATAGGTGTTTATGGTACACCAATTATAATGAATGATAAAAATATGTGTTTGTTGTACACCAATTATAATGAATGATAAAAAAAGGTGTTTATGGTACACCAATTATAATGAATGATAAAAATAAATGTTTGTTGTACACCAATTATAATAAATGATTAAAATATGTGTTTATGGTACACCAATGATAATGAATGATAAAAATATGTGTTTGTTGTACACCAATTATAATGAATGATAAAAATAGGTGTTTATGGTACACCAATGATAATGAATGATAAAAATAGGTGTTTATGGTACACCAATGACAATGAATGATAAAATAGGTGCTTGTTGAACACCAATAATAATGAATGATAAAATAGGTGCTTGTTGTACACCAATAATAATGAATGATAAAAATATGTGTTTGTTGTACACCAATTATAATGAATGATAAAAATAGGTGTTTATGGTACACCAATGACAATGAATGATAAAATAGGTGCTTGTTGAACACCAATAATAATGAATGATAAAATAGGTGCTTGTTGTACACCAATAATAATGAATGATAAAAATATGTGTTTGTTGTACACCAATTATAATGAATGATAAAAATAGGTGTTTATGGTACACCAATGATAATGAATGATAAAAATAGGTGTTTATGGTACACCAATGACAATGAATGATAAAATAGGTGCTTGTTGAACACCAATAATAATGAATGATAAAATAGGTGCTTGTTGTACACCAATAATAATGAATGATAAAAATAGGTGTTTGTTGTACACCAATTATAATGAATGATAAAAATAGGTGTTTATTGTACACCAATAATAATGAATGATAAAAATAGGTGTTTATGGTACATCAATAATAATGAATGATAAAAATAGGTGTTTGTTGTGTGAGAAACAATGACAAGTGATCAGCACACAAATATTATCTGTAATGAAAAATTTCAAAAATAATATATGAAAAATACATGTTTTATATTATAAAAAGTAATTTTTTTAAGTGTTTGTTGACCAATAATCATGATTCAATGTGACACTGTTTTGTTTGTTAGTATTTAGTAAATTACTTGTCTTTTGTCAGTTATACCTACAGTTGAATCTTGTTATCTCGAACTCGGATATCTGGAACTACCGGATATCTCGAACTTTTTTAAAAAGTCCAAACAGAGTTGTTCTTTATTAAACCAAAATCACTCCGGTTATCTCGAACTCGGATATCTCGAATTATCGGATATGTCGAACAATATTTTCGTCCCCCTTGTATGAAAATCCTAGGAAAATTACACTCGTTAACTCGAACAAAAAATTTAGGAAAATTAAATTTGTTAACTCGAACAAAAAATTTTGGAAAATCAAATTTGTCATCGCCTACAAATTTTTTGGTAGAAAAAACACATTCCGACATAAATAAAATACTTGACTGTGGCCTCGTGTTGATTTTAAAATGACAACATTGCACTAACCTCCCAATTTCCTTAAGCCCTTAATTATTATCCCATGCATAAGCAATTAAACCCTCAAGGAGATTAGCGGGTGTTATAATTACTGCCAAGCTGAACATGGCTGCCGAAAAGCGTGTGATGAGCGTGTGATGAGAACATTACTCAATACAACCGGAAGCTTAGGGTGATTAAAGTACACAAAGCGAAACTGGTATGGAGACCAAAGCGGACTCCACTATTTGTTGGCTAATAACAATAGCGCAATCAGTTATTGACAAATTTGAGTAATTAAAGAAAATCTTATAAAACAAAATGCATAATTGAATACATACGATATAGGAGAAAACGGCAATATACAGTCTGACAAGATAAAACCAGAAGCGGCTTCCGGTAGGCGTGTACGAGTTACTTCCCTTTTGTTGACGTTTTTAACATTGGTTATCTCGAACTCCGGATAAGTCGAACTTTTTGCATTTCCCCGTCGAGTTCGAGATAACGAGAGTCAACTGTAAATAATAATGAACACAAACAAATGTATACAAATAATGAATGATAAAAATAGGTGTTTGTTGTACACCAATTATATTGACTGATAAAAATATGTGTCTATTTTACAAAAAATAATAATGAATGCTTAACAATACAGATATTATTTAATTACAGAATAAACTTGATTGTAATAATAAACATCACAAAATCCTGGGACTTGTAAAGCACACCCATCTTCCTATTTCCACCATTTTACCTCGGACTTTTAAAGTACACCAATCTTCCTTTTTTTCACCATTTTAATTGGGTTCGCCGCTGTACCACGTGATACCTTCTAACGTGTCTGTGAAACGCTTGTTTCCAATGGACATGGAATCGCACAATATGGCGCTTTTCCGTAAAAACGACGTTATTCCGGGAATTTGTAACGTTGACGTTTTCCAAAATGTTCCGCACAAACGTTAAGAGGTATTGATCACGTGGTACGGCGGTGAACTCCATTGCATTTTATCCTTAGTATCGGTGAAAAAGTGATCGGCACTCAAATATCATCTTTAATGAAAAATTTCAAAAATAATATGATATATTCAAAAACACAGAAAACTCAACATTTCACAGACTGCTATGGTATTTATTATGGTATTATCATTCAACATATTTCGCCATGCTAGAATGGCGTCATCAGGAATAATAATAGTAAAATTTCACCGAGCTAATGTATAAAATGTGGTTTGTGCAAAGTCACGTGATTCTTATTGTTGCGGCTCATGATTGTAAAAAATTGGAAGTTGGTGTATTAAATATTGAAAATTACAGGGGAATTACTATATTTTATATTTGTTGTTATTTGTGAAATAAATAAGTAAAGTTGTTTCTTATTAATCAATTATTATTATTACATGTTGATGAATAAATAAATAAATAAATAAATAAATAAAAGACTAATGAATAGGTACTTTACATATTCTAGATTGTCAATTTACGTGAAAGTTCCAAAAATCCTGTGTATGTAGATCTCTCTATTCCATAAACAAGGCGGAAGTTCATCCAAACAAATAGTATCATCGTTGATATTGGTTGTAAAGTTCTGTATTGTTTCCTCTGAAGAGGACTCCAAAAGTATTAGATCTTTTGTCCAGTCCTCTGCTGAAGTGTCCGATTCTGCTAATTTTGACGATATTTTTATAGGCTTCGCGTTGACTATCGGAATAATGTTTTTTGTGGCTGGAATAATCCGGAAGATAGGTGTGGCAGTACAGCTTTTTGTTCTAGCTTCTGCCGGTGGTATCCATTTTGGGGGTTTTTTAGCTAAGGTTCTAGGTTTGTACGGTTCTTTTGAAATTGCTTTGTCCGTGTAGATATGGTCCGGGTGAGAACTACGCATATGTCGGCGGGTAACATCTTTTCTGCTGTAAGAGTTTCTACAAATTTCGCAATAATATCTGTATCCAATACTGGCATGCTTGTTATTCATGTGCCTTTTTAGGCTTGATAGGCTCGATAAAGTAGTAGAGCATTCCGTGCAGTTGATTTTGATGCGGCTATAGTTTGCTTTTTCTTTCCTTTCTGTGGTTTTTGTTCTTGCCATGTTGTGTATTCCTAGTATATCTGATTTAGTCCCAGTGGTTCCAATGTTTTTTAATGTTGCTATGTACGCTTTTTCCGTTCTTAGCCTGACGTTAATGTTGTTTGCGCGACACCCGTGATTGTGACGTCGTTAATATCATGATCTGGTTGTGAGTAGTGGCGGGAAACAGACTTGTATTGATTCCCATGTCGGATATCAAAGAAATGTCCTCGCATTCTCTCTCTGAGTGTGTTGGACGTTTGTCCTACATACTGCTTTTTACATTTTCTGCATTCTAAGAGATAGATCACATTGTGTGTGTTACAGTTTATGTGGTGGTTAATCTGGTATTTTTTATTAGTTGAAGTGCTTATCACATGTGTTCATACCCTCATAAAAGGGCAAATGTTGCAGTTGTGGTAACATGGTTTACTTCCTTTTTGTTGTGCCAATTTATTATTTAAAGCTGTGCTTACTAGCATGATAATACCATAATAAATACCATAGCAGTCTGTGAAGTGTTGAGTTTTCTGTGTTTTTGGATATAGTTTAATACTTCAGAACTCTTGAGTACACCAATTATAATGAATGATAAAAATAGGTGTTTATGGTACACCAATATTAATGAATTATTAAAATAGATGTTTGTTGTACACCAATAATAATGAATGATTAAAATACATGTTTGTTGTACACCAATGATAATAATGAATGATAAAAATAGGTGTTTGTTGTACACCAATAATAATAATAATGAATGAGAAATATACTAGTACATATTAAATGAATGAAAAACAGGTGTTTCATGTATTGAGTGTCTGAGTCTGCGGGAATAAAATTTGGCTCTCATCATATTAGGGTATGATGAATTTGGCATTGATGAGTGATCGCTCCAACTCAACTCGCTTGCAATGTCTTCTAACCACATAGTCAATGGCTGTGCTTTCCGAAGACTGTTGCGGAGCAGTATAAAATTGCTCAAGTAACGATTTTGTTGGCAGTATCTCGCCAAAAACCTTTTCAAATTTTTGTATTAATGAATTTACGTCAATATTTTCACCAAGATGCAGTAAATTATCTGCTGCTGTGCCCCATACGCTCCGTCGAATTCATTGTAAAATAAGTTTTTCCGAATGAATACCATTCCGAATTAAAGCTTTTATTTCGTAAACCCAATGGTTATAGATTACCTCGCCTTTTGCAACTGAATCACCAGAAAAGGTGGATACTCTTGGTAGGGCAGCGGGATAACTAGTCATAAGTGTGGTTTCGGGTGGTTCTGTGGTAGGTGTGTCTAGAGCTTCATTTAAAGTAGGGGCATCGTCAGTTAAAATAGATTTAGCTGGGACTAGACCATGAAGTATTTTGGCTTTTTTCCTCAGACGGAAGTGACTTTAAGGTTTCTACAGTTTTGATAATTGGGCCCATCTTGAGTTCTATTGGAAGAACTTTTGCACTTACCTTCTTTTTTTAAACCTTTTTTGTCCATAATTTATTGGCAGTTGGCTTCTAACTAGTCCCCAGACTTACCGACCACATAAATCTTATCTTTTCGCAAAAGCCTTTCTTTTTTTATCTTTTCCCACACCTGAAATATATTTTTTCTTTGTAAAATAATTTCACAGTAAGTGTCCACTTCTTGAAGATTCCGATTCCTCAGTTGCCCTCGGCAACTTGATATGAATCGTCTATATTCTGCTCCCGAATCTCCATTTTTATTTGATGCAGTTGCCCCAACACTCACTGACATAAGTCCAGCAATATCCATTTCTAATTCTATTGAAAGGACTTTTGCACTTACTTTCTTATTATTTTGAACCTTTTTGGCCGTAAGTTTTTGGCAGTGGTCTTCTAACTGGTCCCCGGATTTTAGAACCACATAAATTTTATCTTTTCCTGGGATAATTTTTTCAACTAATGACTCATCAATATTTGCGTAAACAAAGTCATTAACTTGCCCTTGGTCCCACCCCTTTTGGGGGCCCAGAGACCACACTACTCCTTTCTCTTAAAGACATGATACTACTATATATACAAGATAAAACTAAAAAGAAAAAATAAAAATAAGTGCTATGCTACACAGGACAAAGTAGTCAAGCTTATAAGCCAGTTATAAGTTATAAAGAAAATGGCTAAATATATAGCGACACGACGCATGAATTTAAATTGACAACCGAAACGGGGAAAAAAATATGCAACTTGGTTAGTTTTACAAAATTATGATCAAACGACAATTAATAAAAAAAATAAAAATAAAGTTATTATGAATTCACTAACAATTTAAGGAATTTTAGAAAAAAAAACGAATATGATAAAACATTAAATAAAATTGAGCACTGAAGCTTTATCGCTAATGAGCGAAATCTCAAACTCTTTTAATAAAAATAAATTGAAAATTTGACCTGTATGACCTTTGACTAACTTTATAGCTGTACAACTAGATTTCTAATATAAACATTCACAATACAATCAATTTGATAATGGCATGTTATATAGAATAAGTTTTTCTACTTACTCTGAATGTCCGTTCCAGTATTTAAAAACAAATAAACAAAAAGTTCTACCAGAATGGTGGAAACAACTTATGTCTTCATTGTTAATTACTACACCAGCTTGAGCAGCTATGTCGTGAACTAGTTGATCTGTATCTTCACCGGTCACCCCCTCTATACCTGATATGCGAACAGTGTTGTGACACCCATTTTGTTCAAGTTCGTCCACACTTTTTTGTAACATACAGTTCTCAGCTTTAAGAGCTTCATTCTCGTGCTTTAATGTATTGAGCTTTGTATTAAAATTAAGGGTTAACTTTTCAAAAGCCTTAGTAACTTCATTCAACAGAACGGAGCTACACATCTGCTGTACTGCACTAACAACCTGTTCGGTAATTTGCCGACTTAACATCAGGTAGGATTTTTTCGTTGACCGAATCTGCTAATCTCTGAATATCATCTTCAGAAAATGTCACATTGACACTGGGAACTGATTCACTTGGGATAGTGTTATTATTTGCAGTAGACATATTTGTATGATGTCTCTGTCTCTTTATTGGTTGCAAAATATCAGCAGACATATAAATATCTACAAAGTAGATTTCTTTTCGTGGTATAAATTCATAAAATAGGACGTAAACAAATAACAGGTACGGACAGGTATGAACAGTTTGTCATGGAGGAGTTGTTACTGGGTTTGCCTTTTGTCTATATAACAGGGTGACACTGTTCAAATTGCAAGTTAACAAGTTTCTTTATGAAAATGTTCAATTGCACATCTATCAGAGTTACCTTATAAAGTTTGTATGAAATTTTCACATCTCTGGGTCCTTTAGAACCTTTGAAATTTTTTACATATTTACAGAGATGTATAAGGCGTGTGTCCTGTCCACATGTCACAACCTTGTCCTTTTTGGAATTTGATGTTTTCTAGTAATATTAAAGTTTTGAAAATAAATTCTTGAAAAGATTTTCTTCATTAATCTGAGATAAAAAAAACAGCTAGTATTGTGTCTTATAGAAATGTCCAAATATTTCAAATAAAGTCCAACAACATGGCTAATGAAGTTCTTTTGTTATTTTCCAGACAAATACTATTTTCCATGAAAGTTCTTGATATTTTTTAAACACAACAGTTGAACATTCTTTCTGAATGTGCAGTCCTGACAGCTGTACAAGCACTATGTTTTTACCCAACACTTAATCGCACGTGAATTTTTTTCCGTAATTTTTTGGCAGTTGGCTTTTAACTGGTCCCCAGACTTAAGTACCACATCAATCTTATCTTTTCCCAAAAGCCTTTTCTTTTCTTACCTTTTTCCACACACGAAATGTATTTTTTCTTTGTAAAATAATTTCACAGTAAGTGTCCACTTCTTGAAGATTTCGATTCCTCAGTTGTTTTCGGCAACTTTATATGAATCTTCTCTATTCTGCTCCGTAGCTTTACATCCAAATGTCCAGTTTCCTTGTTTGTGATGATAGTCGGGGGCCCCACGATTAGCGCCCAAATTTGTAGTGGAATCTTAATTGTCCAGGCTAGTGTTCGTAAACCAAACACACCTGTAAAGTTCTTTATTAATACAATGTATTACAAAGATGTTTCTGGTAACTGTAAAACATGTCGGTCTGACAGCAGGTTGGAAACTGGACAAAATAGTAATAATGAAACTCAGTAATAATTAAATGATAATAATAATAATAAAACATCACAATTTAAATACATAAATTCAAACTGTATAGCATTTAACTTTAGCACTCTAAAAAGTAATTTACTCAATAAAAGAATTAAGCAATAAGTTAGAAATTAATACTTTCTAATTAAAACAATATTTCCACTTATTGAAGAACCACTGTGATAGCTCAGTTGGTAGAGTGCTCGCTCCATAAGTGAAGTGGAAGGAACCCTGACCCAAGACTTGAAAGTGGGTAGTGACTGTTCTTTCGCCAAGCACTGTATTACGAATGAAAGTCATGGATCTTTCGGATTGGAACTTAAAATAAACAAGGTCCCGTGTCACAGTGAGCTTGGCACAATAAAGATTCTTGCTGTATAATGCCATCAGCACAACCCACAGGCAAAATTTCTGCACCTTTGTTTATAGCTGGCAACATCTCGATATAAGTGAAATATTCTTGACTGGGACGTAAAAGACCATTACTCAACTCAACTTATTGAAAAAATGAAACAATTGTATCAAGTAAATTGAATGTTACTAATCAAGTTGCATTAAATGCAGTATAACATCCTGTAAAATATAAAACATGTATTTAATACATTGAACAATCCAACACTGTCGGTCTGATCCCGTGTCTGAAACTGGCAGAGAAGCCTTTCCTACCAAGAATTTGATACTGCGAGTACAGCATGTGGTGGGTGGTTTATTATTATTTTATAATTAAAAAATTAATACTGTGTTTATAAGATCGAGGGTTTAATTACTGATGATGATAACCAGTTCGAGGACAGGAGGGAAAAAGAAAATAATAGTTTGATCACAGATAAGATTTATGTTCCCTTAATGACAGGGTGATGATGTTAGAGTTGGGTAAGCACCTCCCGAATAGCTTACTATGCCTGCCAGGTGTGTAATCGGAACATTGGACAATGTGCCATCAAATATTTTCAGAGCAATCTTAGACACAGAGACATCAAACTTATCAATAAACAGAATCTTTAATTCCTGTTTATGTATTATTGAATTCATTAAACTCTTTGAATAAAATGTTTATGCAACTTGTACAAGGTTTAGGTACATAAATCTTTGACAGGGTACATGGGGCTGTGTAACCTGCCAAAACCCTGTATAACTGGTATTAACCCATGTAAGGCCCTCGATATACTTTGTATTGTAATGTATGGTACAGATATTAATGTGAAAAGTATTATATTAAATATATTTTGTTAAATGAATCAAAATTAATCCACATGTTATTGATGAAAATTATTTTGTTTATTCAATTAAAATATAGTCATATGTTGGTTATAAAATATATTTTATGTTAAAAGTATTAAATATATTTTATGTGAAAAGTATTAAATACATTTAATGTGAAAAGTATTAAATATATTTTGTTAAATGAATCAAAATTAATCCACATGTTGTTGATGAAAATATTTTTGTTTATTGAATTATAATAAATTTACTAACCAGATTTTGGACTTTAGCTTTTATTTACAATCACGGTTTTGTATTCTTTAGAGTTATTGCCCTGCCATGATGGAGCTGGTTCCCGATTAGAAATCCATGCTTGCTTATCTTGCATTGTCAAGGGTACCATCAAATATTCTGATTTATACTTGTAAATACTTACAATGAAAAAATGCAGAAAGTTAGTTTGTCTTTTTCACAGTATGTTTGGGTTTTGTACTTTATTTATTTAATTATTTATTTAATTATTTTTTTTTCTGACATTGTGGTAAAAATAAAACATTACGTTAAAACATAGATTAAATAGGAAATCGCTAAAAAAGTTTATGGAAGATTTGGGAACGTATAGAGAGTACTAAATTTGTAATTGAAATAGATATATTTGGCAATGGTCGATGCAACAAAGAGCATGACGCAATGTAAGTTAAAAACAGCTAGAAACAACTACACAAGTCAAGACCAGACAACCAACAAACATACAAATACATATCGAAATCCCAAAGCAAACGATTAACACTTTGCAATTAAAGTTAAACAACACAAACTTTTTTTTTTGGTATTTGTATTTTTTATTCATCATCCAAATATTACATTCGTCTACATTTTACACATTGATATAAGCACATAAATTAATACATATGAGACAGATTAATTAAAAAGAAAATTCATCAAATCCCAATTTTTTATAATATTCTCTTTTTTTCTGAGGCTATACATAAATGTAGAGGATAATTCGATATTCCTATAGGTTTTGATCAGCTGTAATGCACCTTCATAGTTTGGCATCGTATCCCTGAATTTACATAGATATATATATCGTTTAATGAGAAGAAAGCAAAGATTTACTATCTCACTTTGTGAAATAGTATATATACCAAAAATGAAATAAACGGCTTTTTTGTCAATTTTGATATTACCTTTGACGTTTAAATCATCCAGAAAGCGATACCAAACTGTTCTTACAATATAACATTCATAAAATAAGTGTATTAGAGATTCTCTAGTTTCAGAACAGAAGGTGCATAACTCTGTATCAATTAACTTACATCTGTAAAGTTTTGAGTTTGTAAATATTATTTATGGTTTATCTTAAACTGTAAGGACTGCAGTTTTGTATCATCAGTTATTTTGAAAGGTGAGGCGTATATTTCTATCCATTCTTTTTCTTTTATTTCCAGATTTAGTTTTTTATTAAAAGACTCCTGAACTTTACTTGGAGTTTCCATCACTGTTTCAATAAGTTTCTTGTAAATAGTTCTTGTAACTTTTTCATTCTTTTTTAGTAACTCGATATTCTCATTTGTCACTTGTCTTTCACGGGGGAGATTTCGCAGTAATGATTTCCATTGTTTTGGAATTGCATGTAATAAGCTTATATATTTCAGAGGGTTAATATGAAAATGATATTTTTCACTGCAATCCTTACAGTTCAAGAAAACACCGTGTTCATCTATTATGTCATTTATGAAAAATATACCATTATCTAACATTTCATTATACATAACTATCTTGTTGTCGACTTTAATAAGTGGATTGTACCAAAGAGGTTGGGATAATATGTCAGTTGGGGATGTGATGAAGTTTGAGTTATTAAGTTTTGCCCAACTTTGAAACACGTCCTTCCAAAAAGTACTAAAAGATAATGAACATTCTTTTATTCCTCCTTCACACAAAAATAAAATATTATTCCCCCCATATTTTTCTAGGTTGTCTAATAACAAAATTTTCCAGCCAGATACAAAAAGCGGATCAATCAGTTTCTTAATCCATGAAAATTTTAGCGCTCGACAGAATGATTCGATGTGGGGAACACGAAGTCCTCCGTATGCATGATCATTATACATTATTGTTCTTTTCACTTTGTCCATTTTTCCATTCCAAATGAAATTAAATATACAACTTTGAATTTCTTGTAAAATACTTTTTGAAAAAATTTGGATGAATACAGGTAAAGCTACTGTTTTAATAACAGTGACTTTCCCCATCAAAGAAAGATTTCGATATGACCAATTTGACAGAATATTTTTGAAGGATTTTAGTTTTTCAGTATAATTTTCAATATAACACATATCTAACTGTAAGTTAAATTTTATTCCAAGCAGCTTAAATTTTCCGGTGTGATTCCATTTTAGTTTTTTATTTGTGTTTAATTCTTCACCACATCCCCTCTTGGCCCCAATCCAGATTACCTCCGTTTTATCAAAGTTTGCTCTTAAGCCAGAACAGTCGCCAAAGTCGCCAATTAATTCTATTGCTGAATTCAGTGATTTCTCGTCATCTGCTAAAGTGAGATTGGTATCGTCCGCGTATTGGCCAATCAAATATTCAGAATCATTAATGTTGATCCCATTGATATTTGGGTTCTGTTTAATAGCCGCACTCAAGAGTTCAACAGATATTATGAATAAATATGGCGATAAAGGGTCTCCTTGTCTGACACCTCTTTGAACTTTGAAAAAATTTGAGCAGAAGCCATTGTACTGAGTACAGCTTGAGATGTCATTATAAAAGGTTTTAAACCATCTGATAATGGAATTACCGTATCCAAAAAACAAGAGAGATTTTTCAATAAATGACCATTCAATAGAATCAAATGCCTTTTCAAAGTCAAGGAGAAGAAGAATTCCAGGAATATTCTCTTCTTCAGTTTTTTCAATAATATCATGTACCAAACGTGTAGTTTCTCCAATAAAACGATTCTTAATAAATCCTGTTTGTGTTTTAGAGATAATGGGGTCTAAAGTTTTTTTAATTCGATTTGCTATAACTGAAGAGGCAATTTTATAATCAACATTTAAAAGCGAGATTGGTCGCCAGTTTTTTAAATAAAATTTTGATTTTCCTTCTTTTGGTATGCATGTTATTACACCTTGTCTTTGAGTGACCGAGAATTTCCCGTGAATATATCCATAATTTAATGCATTCGCGACATACTCTTTGACATCATTCCAAAAAAATTTGTAAAATTCTGTTGTAAATCCATCTAAACCAGGAGATTTTCCATTTTTCATTTTTGATAAGGCTTGTGCGCATTCCGAAATTGTAAGTATACCTTCTATTGAATCAGAAGTGTCAGAGTCCAATAAATTTAAAAAAGCATTTTCCTTATCAAAAAATAGTTTCTCTTTATCTTCATATGAAACATTTCGTGACGTATATAAGTTTTTGTAAAAATCTTTTTGAGCATTAATGATATCAGTTTGATCAGTTATTTCATTACCATCATCTAATATTAATTTTGACATAGTTTTTTCTACAAAGTTTCTTTTTTCCAAATTACAAAAATATTTTGTACTTTTGTCCCCTTCAACTAGCCATTTTGCTTTTGCTCTCATGATTAAACCCCTTATTTTTTCCTCTCTAACATCACTTAGCTCTTTTTCATTTTTTTCTATTTCATCCCTTGACACTTCTGGTTCTTTAGAGTATAAATATTTTAATTTATTTTCTATATGTTTTTCTTTTTCAATACTTTTTTTCTTTTTATGTGAGGAGTATGAAATGGTCTGACCTCTTAAATTTAATTTGATCATTTCCCACAATAATTGGTCATTTATTGAATATATGAGTTCATCATTGTCAGCCCCCCCATTACAAAGATAGTCATTACATGTACGATGAATGCAGTTCCGTGCGATATTTATGTATTCCTTATCATAGAGTAGACCATTATTAAATTTCCACGTTCCGCGACCCTTTTCATTATTTGTAAATTTCAAAGTGATGTTAACAGGAGAGTGGTCAGATTTGTAAGCGATATCAATTTCGGCATCAATTAAAAATTGTTGCAAATCGGCTGAGACTAAGAAGTAGTCTAATCTACTTAATTTTTGTTTTTTATCTTTTGGACCTCGCCAAGTGTATCTTCTAATACAAGGATAAAGCTCTCTCCAAACATCAAGTAAATCAAATTCAGACATCATTTCAAAGATTTTTTGTTGTGACTTGGGATTGTTTCTGTTGCTGTAGTTCAATGTATCCAGATCATAATTTAAAGGTACATTAAAATCACCACCAATAATAATTGAACTATTGCCAATGACATTAATGTTCGCAATCAATTTATTGAAAAATTCTGGTTTGTCTGTGTTTGGTCCATATATAGCTATCAGAGTTATTTTTTTATTCTGAGTTAAAACATTTAGAATAAGAAAATTTCCATTAGGATCTTTAATTTGGTCAAGAATGTCAAATTTGAAAGAATTACGGAATAATATTGCGACACCGCGACTGTTGCTGGCATAAGAGCAAAACTTTGCTTCATGTCCCCACTCAGTTTTCCAATAATTTTCCATGTCTTCAGTAGAATGTGTATCTATTAAAAATGAGATGTCGTAATTTTTCCTACATCTATCAAATAAATCTTTTCTTTTTAAGTAGTCTGAATATAATCCTCTACAGTTTAATGATCCAATTTTTAGATTACTCATAGCAAATATGTATGTTCAAATGATTTGAAGAAAAGGGATGCATTATTTATAGTAGTATATCTATATACCATAAGTGTAATTGATAATATTGGATGATGATTTATTCCAAGTGTAATTTTCAAAACCCCCCTACCCAAACTTCCATTCGTTTTAGGTACCGTTATTATTTTTGTAGTGGCCTCTTAGCTCAATAAATTAACAAAAAAACTAACATAACATTCTTAATGAAAAGTTTAACAATAGAAAAAAAAACCTCTGTTTTCTTAGACACATTTCAATGTTGGCGTATATATATCTAATTATATATACACACATACATATACACACATACATACAACACACACACAATATATATATATATATTAACCAGAGAAGCATAACAAATGCAGTAGACCTAGCTAATTTAATTATTGGCAAAAAACGTAGGGAATTTTTCATCTCTAACAGCCATCAACAGTTTTCCAAATTGGTTTTCTCCAGGTGTAAAAATATTCCCCGTGCCCCAAAAATTATGGGGAACATTGTGAACAATGTTGCAATTAATCGCATTGTGAAGAGAATGGCGAAATTCTGGTGAGGATTCAAATTTTAGGTACAAAATTTCTTTCATAATTCCTAATTTTTTGCTGTACCATATATATGAAGGGGCATTTCCGTATAAATTTTGATAAACGTTTAGCATCTCTAGCAGTTTCAGCTACGCGGATGTCATCCGCTAAATCTAAATAATGAAGAAAATAGATTTTTTATATTGATATAAGTGTTCAGCACTTTTAAAAGTTAACCCGTTTTCTTCTAGAATACACGGGTAAAAATTTGACAGAATACAGTGTTTTCCTCGAACAAGTACTTCTTTTTTCTGAGCTGAAAGCAGACAGGAATATTTTAACTAAAGTTTGGTGTATTTGCTCAAGAATGGGATCTATCTATATATATATATATATATATAGAGAGAGAGAGAGAGAGAGAGAGAGAGAGAGAGAGAGTGAGTGTGTGTTTGTAGGTCAATGAGTAATATGCGATGACCTTCCCTAATTTGCATATAATTCTCTCAACTCTGATTGGGTAATACATGACCCGGCCTTCCTGATTTGCATATCAGCGGAACCGGTATATGTTACAGTACAGCTGTTAGTTGTATTTTGTAATTTTAAAAATATATATATATAAATAAGAATCAATCGACTTCTGGCGACTCTAGAACACGTATGTATCCGCCTTGACGGATGAAAGTGTATTGGTTATGCCATTATATGCGGGGTAATTATATAGTATGTCACCAATCAGAAAATTAGGTCAACCACGTGTACATGGAAAATATAAACAAACAATAATTATTCATCATATGTGTATGAAAATAGAAAGAGAAATAGCATTTGAAACAAAAAAACAGATAGTTTTAAACAAAAAACATTCTGATGATCCGTTTTGTAAAGTAGTCAATAATTATACAGTTAATAAAGCACTGAAAGTCAAGAAGTTTAGAGTCTCTTTTTTCAGATTATTTCTTTTTGATAAGTTTCACAAACGGGTAATCTTTAATGTAAATCAACTTGGCTTTTTTTCACAAACACAAACTTACACTAAGGGAGTGAAGCCAGTTGCTCCGGGGGTTAAAACTTTCTGTTAAGCTAACTACAACTGACGCATGTGTAATCAATATTGAGAATAAATGGAACTTTGCAAAGTCAAATATATCCAGGGAAATTTGAAAAAAGGGATATCATACTAACGACATTATTGTGATGACGACCATAGCTCTTTGAGGCCCTTGATAAGCCTAGGCTTGAAATATCCCTGTGTCAACAATTTATTTGTAAGCAGCTTGTTCCGTTGTTTGAAGTTTTCATAGTGGAAACAACCTCTACCATAGCCTAATAATTTTGAAACAAAACACCATAAGCAGGAGAAGTAAGTATATAATTGCATAGAAAAGGAAAGCTAACAATAGAAAAATTGACGTTTAGGCGACATCTGTGTATTGCGGTCAATCAGCTCTTTTCTTATAATGAAGACTGATTTTTATTTTCACGAAAAAAGTTTTTCCTTATAAATAGAATGGTACATTTGTGTATATGTAATATTGAATTTATTAAACCCATTGAATAAATTCAATATTACATAAACACCCATGTAACAATATAAAGGAAGGCAAACAACTAAAATGGCAACGAACAGATAAAAAGGCAGTGATAATGTGTCAACAAACACCTATGGTGGTAACAGGAAATGACATCAAGTTGAGTTGAGCTGAATGATGGTGGTTAACGTTCTAGTCAAGAATATTTCACTTATATCGAGACGTCTCCAACTTAAAAGTGATTGAAGGTGGTGAAACCTTTCTTAAACGAGAGTGTACTGTACAGATGTGTCAAATGTTTAACATGAACTAACGATTAGGCGTGCGACAAAGCTCACCTGCCTAGTGACGGAGATACACGTAGCAAGTAATAACCAAAAAAGCTGCTGAGCTGTCGCAATATAGATAACAAGGGTACAAGAGGGCTGTCAATTAGGCACTTATACCTTAGCCCAGTGTTAAGCCTTGGACAGGTCTGTACGATGAGTTGTCCACGATCTGATGGCAAAGTATATATCGATTTTATTTTATAGTACAATCACATTTTCAGTGATGAAAAAACATGTTTTGAATGGGTCATGTGATGCAAACTTAGATATCTCACTTGATATACCGGTAACTTCAATAGACTTGAAATTTCACATGTGTTGTAAGAACATATTTTTTCATATTTTGAATATTTTTTGCAAATATTCTCTGTTTTTTAGCTCACCAGAGTCACCTGAGCCATAGGCTCAGATGAGCTATTGCCATCTATCTTCATCCGCCACGCATCGTCCGTCGTGTGTAAACTTTTCACATTTTAATTAACTCTCCAAAACTACAAAGCCAATTTTGATAATATTTGGCAGTAATGATGTCTAGGTGAAGGGCTTTCAGATTTGCACAAATAAAAGGATTATGTCCCCTTCGGGCCCATAAAGGGAAAATTGTGAAAATCTTTAAAAACCATCTCCTCTGAACTTAAAAGAGATATAGCTTAGATATTTCATGTAAAACATACTTAAGGCACCTAGTTTCAGATTTGCACAAATCATAACCGTAGGGGCCAAAATGGGGAAATGGCAAGGTACTTAAGGGGGAAATTGCTAAAATTAATGTATTTGTCAATGTATCTTGGAAACTATCATTTTTTTGGAATATTGTAGGCACAGTGGTCATTTTGATATATGAATGAAGGTCATAGGTTCAAAGGTCAAGGTCATAGATGCAAACGAATGCTTAAATGGTTAATTATCTAAAAAATTATAAATTGTTTGTATAGGCATGTATATTAGAATATTGTAGACATTTGCATAACGATCATTTTAATATATGAGTGAAGGTCATAGGTTCAAAGGTCAAGGTCATAGATGCAAACGAATACTGAAATGGTTAATTATCTAAAAAACTTTTTGTATAGGCATGTATATTGGAATATTGTGGGCAATTGCACAATGGTCATTTTGATATGTGAATGCTGGTCATAGGTACAAAGGTCAGGGTTATAGATGTAAATTATCTCAAATACTATTATCTTAAATACTATAAACTTTTTGTATAGGCGTGTATATTAGAATATCGTAGGTATTGGCCTAATGAACATTTTGATATATAGATGTTTTAGCTGTTTATAAATAATATATTGTAGCTAGACTTCAAATATGTTATATGTAGCATTCTAAGAACAAGACTTAGTTATAATTCAATTTGCAAAAAATCATTGCATATAATTGGCCCTTACTGCTGAAAAATTGGACATTCTCCTTAAACAATGTCATTGACCATTGAACCTCTGCATGAGATATGTACTCAGCCTCAGCTAGGCGAGCGTTAATGCCCATGTTCAATTTTTTACTTTTAATTTATATGAATAAATTTTAATAAACTTTTTTCGATAAAAGTTTGTTAAAAAAAATAAAACTTGTTTATTTGCAGTCTCGTTTTATAGGTGAGTATTTAAAAATACTATTTTTCAATCTGCATTGTTAAATTTTTAATATTCACTGTCACGGTGAGTTTTTTTTAGTTTTTGGGAGTCAAAATTTATAAATTAGCAATTAATTGAAAGGTAGCTGTTGCCCCTCTGATATGTTGATATGGCATATTTGACAGTTTCATTCATATAAGTCATTCATAAGTGGGTTCTATGAGGCGCCATTTCCGAATTGCGCATATGCAAAAATAGTGAATAAATATAGTATATTTATTCACTATTTTTGCATATGCATAATTCATTTATGGATATCCATAAATCAAATTTAACATGTGTAAAAATATTTAAGATATCCAAAAATAATTTTGCATATGCAAAAATCGAATTATGGATATCCAAAATTCGATTTATGGATATCCATAAATCGAATTTTGCATATGTAAAAATGCTGACTATTTTTGGATATCTAAAAATCGATTAATGGATATCTATAAATCGAATTTTGGATATCCATAATTCGATTTTTGCATATGCAAAAATAGTCGGTATTTTTACATATGCAAAAATCGATTTATGGATATCCATAAATCGAGAGTGCGAAATGATTTCTCCCCAAATATACAGTGCGGGACTGTTTTCCTATTTACGCGGGAAATTGTCAAGTAACCAGAAAAGCTAAGTCAACAGTTGCATTAAAGACAGACATCGTTGTGATTGTCTTAACTCTATCAAAATACGGTTACAGTCGAGATCTTCACTTTCAAAACATCTCATTGCGTTTAATATTACTCCGCTGTATCTAAGTGTTCGTTCTTTCCATTACTTTCTGTAGCAGCCATGTTGGATTCTAAGACGCGACGCGCGTACCGCGTGGGCACTGCAGGAAACAAAAAAAATCTTAAAATATACACAAGTTTACATGTTTAACAAAAGTCGATGAAAAAACGCATTTATAATCCATATTGTAAAAATATGATTTTTAATTGCGAGGATGAATATTTTTTATTAATTCAATGTACCAACAGTATTCACTTCGGATTGATATATGGGGAGAACTCAGTATTCTGGAATTTCCAAAATTTAATTTTGGATATCCATAAATCGATTTATGCATATGCAAAAATAGCCAGTATTTTTACATATCCATAAATCGATTTTTGGATATCCATAAATCGATTTTTGGATATGTAAAAATACTGACTATTTTATGCAAAATTCGATTTATGGATATGTGAAAATAGTGAATAAATATAGAAATGGCGCCTCATAGGGTTCTGATTGGCGAATACGTATTCAAGCAATAAGGTTTATTTGATTTTTAGACTAATTATAAGAAATTTAATCAAATTGTGGCACACAATTTACACAATAGCAGAAGTCCAAATGTTATAATAATTGGACTTTTGCCAATAGGAATTTTTTTCTCTCTAAATTGACCAAAATGTGAAAAAACAAATTTTCTCGGAAACTACTGTTAAGTTTGATCAAATCTGGGTCACTTTACCTCTGTAAATTTAATTTGATACGGTTATATAAGAATCGCCATATCTATCTGTCAGTCTGTCCGATCGTGATTGTTTGATCGCAAAGGAAATTTCACTTAAATATCAATATACTTCACCAGCTATAGGTGAAGTGACAGATTTTTTACCTATGCTGTGCATTCATGTCATTCTGCAGGTAGAGTCCTTAAACTTGTCACGCCTGCCGCGGCACGGGGCTACATTGACCGTTTTTTGAAGCCGTTAATAGTAGTAAGTTCAAATCAACTATCAGTTCCATTAGTACTTTGATTCTTTTTGCCTGACAAACTTGGAAACCGAGAAACGTTATTATATTATTATTATTATTATTATTATTATTAAACAGCAACATTCATTATAGGTATGTCGCTTCTCGCAGTTACGATTTTCCGGACTTTATCCAAATCGCGACCGTATCCATTCTCTGTTTATCGCATATTTACAACTTCCTACTAAGATTGAAAATGTCAGCCACCTTGCGCCATGTGGGTTGTGTTCGTTTACAGACTTTTTTGCGTGTTTGCCATTTTATCAAGTCAAATGTAGGCGTAGGAACTACTTTCCCTCACAGGACAAGGCCGTGCACGTTATTAAATCAAAAAGATTTCACAACTGCGAGGCATGACCTTCAAAAATCGGAAAGTAACAAGACACAAAATGATGAAAATGACTTTTTGGGATCGATAATTTAGAGGAGAATGCTAACGCGCTTGAAACTAAATCTCTAGAGAGAGATGAAATTTTTAGGAAGTATAATTTTTGTAATGATCGTAACAGTGAAGTCTATGAGGGAAATTCGTGACATTGGCCAACCGAAAATAATCGTGTTACCTTTCGGAGAAGTACGAATTGATGGACCCAAAACGAAACTCAAAAAGGAAAAGTCCATAAAAGTAACAGAAAATGAGCAGGCTAACCTTCTATGAAGAGTGAAATTTTAAACAGTGAAGAATCCAGTTTGCCTGAATCTTCTGAAGAAAAATCGATAGGCCCAAAAAGAAAGAAAAAGCAAAAATCGGTCATAGCAACAGAAAATGGTCAGAGTAATTCTTCTCTAGAAAGTGATATTTTAAACAAAATAGAATCCAGTTTGTCTGAATTTCTGAAGAAGGAATTGATAAGCCCAAAAAAGCAAAAATCTATCGAAGCAACAGAGCGAGTCCTCTTCTCTGGACAGTGATATTTTAAACAAGAAAGAATCCAGTTTGTCCGAATCTTCTGATTTTATTGAAAAGCAGTATTTGGAGATTTGGGGAAAAAACATTTCTATGACTGAGCATGAGATTATATCAAATGAATCTTCTAAAAAAACAAGAAAGAATCCAGTTTGTCCGAATCTTCTGATTTTATTGAAAAGCAGTATTTTGGAGATTTGGGGGAAAACAACATTTCTATTACGGAGCATGAGATTATATCAAATGAATCTTCTATAAAAAACAAGAAAGAATCCAGTTTGTCCGAATCTTCTGATTTTATTGAAAAGCAGTATTTTGGAGATTTGGGGGAAAACAACATTTCTATTACGGAGCATGAAATTATATCAAATGAATCTTCTATAAAAAATTCTGAAAGTGACGCAGAAATTCACGGAGATTTTTACAAAACAGACAATTCAGGAAAAACGGACACATTAAATTTTATTGATCAACAGTATTTTCAAAGTCCAGAAGTTGATCCCACAATTAGTAATCAATTAAATTTTGAAAATGAGACTGTTGGAAAAATTCTCACATCCAAAGGACTAGTAGTAAATGAAAATGAAGAAATACCCAAAAATGTTGATGTGTTAAAAAACGAGGATGTGAATTTTATAGACCAACAGTATTTTCAAGAATCTACAATATTAGGTTCAGCAGGGGACAAAGATAATACAGCAGAAAGTGAAAAATTGGAAAAACTTGGAAACTGCTCGAGTTCAGTAGATCCAAATTTAAAACAAGAATCAAGTTTGTCTAATTCTTCTGATGTCATTGAAAACCAAAATTTTGACAATTCTGTTCAGGAAAATAATTTCTCTGTGACTTCTACATCTGAACATCAACATCACTCGGTTTCAGAAAAAAATGTCTCTAAAAAATCAGAAGAAAAAAAGAAGGGGAAAAAGACGAATAAAAAAGTAAAAAGTGTAGAAGAAAAAACAGAAATAGAAAATCCTAAAAAGAATCGGAAAACAAAAGATAAAAAAGTAGAGGGTGTAGAAGAAAAAACAGAAATGGAAAGTCCTAAAAAGAATCGCAAAACAAAAGATAAAAAAGCAAAAAGTGTAGAAGAAAATACAGAAATAGAAAATCCTAAAAAGAATCTGAAAACATCAGATAAGAAAGTAGAAGGTGTAGAAGAAAAAATAAATACAAAAAATGCTAGAAAGAATACAAAAACATCACATAAGAAAGTAGAAGGTGTAGAAGAAAAAACAGATGCAAAAAATGCTAAAAAGAATCTGAAAACATCAGATAAGAAAGTAGAAGGTGTGGAAGAAAAAACAGATGCAGAAAATGCTAAAAAGAATACAAAAACATCAGATAAGGAAGTAGAAGGTGTAGAAGAAAAAACAGGTACAGAAAATGTTAGAAATAATACAAAAACATCAGATAAGGAAGTAGAAGGTGTAGAAGAAAAAACAGGTACAGAAAATCTTAAAAAGAATTGGAAAACAACAGATAAAAAAGTGAAACGTGTAGAAAATAAAACAGATATGGAAAATCCTAATTCCGCATATGCTGTGGCAATGAAAATAAGAAAAGAACAATCCATCACTGGTAAGATTAGTTACCATTATTTTAGAAGTTATTTTCTTATATTTACAATATTAATCCTTGGCATGTCTGCTAAAATTTGCCAAAAGACAAACATTCAATATTAAAGGCCCCGGTTTCACAATCATTCCTTAGCTAAGATTTTCCTTAATTTAAAATTTAGCAAAATTTCAAATCTTTATAATTTTGTTAATTTTCAAGATATAGGGGAATTTAAGGTGTCATTTTTAAGATCACTTCTAGATTAAAATAATTGCATTTAGTTTTGGCAAAAATATTCACCAGTACCGTACTTCCAAAAATAGATTACAAAAATTTGCTAAATTTAAGTTAAGGAAAATCTTAGCTAAGGAATGATTGTGAAACTGGGGCCTGTTTTTCATTTCTCATCAGTGAATGGAACAGTGCCATTGATTCTTTGACTGCATTTATCCCAGCCTTTTTGATGTGGTTTCATCCCGTCATCGCATTTAGCCCTGCCCAAAATTGGACTTGACAAGAGTTTGAAAAGTCATGCTAGTTTACTGAAATGTAAACAGTATTCTTGTCAATAAGTTTATGTTAGAAAAAAATCAGTGTTCACTTGGTAAATATACATGTATTAACATTGTCAATTTGTATGTTTCACTATGGAAACTCAGTTGGTATAGTGCCCGCTTTGTATGTGGGAGGTCATGGGTTCAAATCAGGCAGGGGTCTTACTAAGACTTGAAAATAGGTAGTGACTGTTCTTTTGCCAAGCACTTGGTGTTTAGAAATGAAAATGATAGGGTCCTTTGGAAGATGCTTTAAAAACTGATAACACGTGTTACAGCAGGCATAGCATGTTGACGAACCCTCCCTGCCACATTGTGATGAGTGCAGTGCAAAGGTAAAAGATTCTGCCATTTTACCTTACCATTATATATTTCAGTTATAGAAACTGGTGGATTAAATTTCAGATGAAGTTTGTTTATTTTATATTTTCCTATTATAAAAGGAAAATTACATCCACCACAGTTGATTCCTGTAACACACATATTTTTTTTGCTTGGCCTTATGATTATATATATATATATATATATATATATATATATATATAATATATATAATATATATTTCAGTTATAGAAACTGGTGGATTAAATTTCAGAGAAGTTTGTTGTTTTATATTTTTCTATTATAGAGGGAATATTACAGCCAACACGGTTGATTCCTGTAACACACATATTTTTTGCTTGGCCTTACCATTATATATTTCAGTTATAGAAACTGGTGGATTAAATTTCAGATAAAGTTTGTTTATTTTATATTTTTTGAATATAGAGGGAAAATTACAGGCACCCGAGTGATTGATGGTAAATTAGTGGACAGTAAAGGATACCGGATATTGAAGGATCAAGTCCAAGACCTATCCAAACTGACGGTAGAAGAAGTAACAGAAGTTTTATATGAAAGCATCATATACGATAGAGGTACATAAGCAAATATATGTATTTAAAATTATGAAAGTTTTAGTCGCCTCTGTCAATATTTATTTTTTTGGTCAATATCACACCATATACAACCACTAAAACGTCCATAACTGTTTTATTATATAATTCAGCCATTGTGACACTTCCATTCACGATGATTTCTCACACCTGTGGACAGGAAATCAAGCTATTTTGCCAGTTTCTTGTTTCATTCTGTATGAGACAGATCACACGAATAATCTCCCACATTCATTGCCATTTGGATCTCTCTGACTTTTAAGTTGGGTTCTACGAAAAACAACATGCATTCCGGATCACTTGGGCACACTAAATTGATGACAATATAATCATTTTGCGTGATAATGTCAACAAAAACCGATGACGTACACCAAATTTAATAAACACAGGATTTTTCAGAAATCTGTGGTATATCATGCGAGATCAAATGGTCATGTGTAACCATTTTAGCCACAATCATAAAAGATGGAATTGAGTAATTATATAATAATACCCTACCTCTCACTAGTTTCTGTGAATTTTATTTGACAATGCTGGTTATGTGGTGCCCTAATATAATCCATATCAGGTCAGACCTGTTCCATATCTAGTCATTATGAGAGTTATTTCTTCCAAGATCTATAATTACATCTCAGAAGTGTGAAACATTATACAGTTAAACCTGTCTATTGAGTCCATCCAAGGGTACCAGTAAAAGTGGCCTTATGGACAGGTGGCCCTTATATAGAGGTTCAAATACCATGAATAAATAACAATGGGGATAACATTTTAATGGCCTTTAAAAGCAGTTGACCCTTATATAGAGGTGGCCTTTAATGCAGGTTTGACTGTAATTAATAAATGAATAAAAAAACAACTTTTGTACCAGTTAATGTAAAAGAGTAAAAAGAAGTCTAAAAGAATTGTAAATATACTGGATGGCAACAAATTTGAGTTGAATAAACAGAATTACAGTTAGCATGCAGTTTGTAGATCATTCAGTGTTTTTGTTCGCATAATATATGCTCTCTATGTATAATATATGTACACTTAAATTCTGTTCTTTTTGTTTGTAGATGATATTATAGCTATCAATAAACCATATGGACTAGCGTCACAAGGTAAGCTTTAATTCTTTTATTTGTATTTAAATATTAAGCTTTTAAATACTTTAAACATATTTAATTTTGAATGTATTTATTTTCGAGGTATATTAGACATTTAGAAATTTAGACATATCTGCGTTGTTAATTTTTCACATTTTTTTTAATATGCATTATAACACAATAAACATAATATGATTTTCATTATTAATTTTCATGCAAAATGACACGACTGCAAAATTAGTAAAAATTAGTACACTTCGAAATTAAATACATTCACAATACATAATACAACCTACAAATCAATATGGCACCCCCTATATCACATGCTTTGTGTGATGACAAGTTTTGTAATGGATACCATATTTGCAAAAATTCAAGTATATGATAAAAATTTAAAGCATGGTAAAATCCATATCATGTGCCATATTAGTCTCAGCCTTCAACTGATATCAGGGATAAGGGAGGGGGTGTAAAAGGTTGTGTTCAACATTAGTGCCTCATTTTGGTGTGAAATTGAAAAATTTCATTTTTTTTTTTAAAGTTTCAAATTTTCAATGACAAAAAAACCGCTTGTCCCATCAGACAAGCATGACCACCACACTTTTACTTGTCCGCTGCCAAAATTGACTGGTATCAGACAATCTGACAACATAATTGCTGTGCCCTGAACAAGGTTTTACCGTAGTTGCTGTAAATCGGCAACAACTGTAAAAGCAGGTGACCCTTATATATAGGTGGCCAAAATGGACTGGTACCGGACAATCTGACAAACATAATTGTCATGCCCTGATCAAGGATTTTACTGTAGTTGCTGTAAATTGGCAAAAACCGTAAAAGCAGGTGACCCTTATATAGAGGTGGCCAAAATGGACTGGTACCGGACAACATAATTGTCGTCCACTGATCAAGGTAGTTACTGTAAATCTGGAAATTTTTTAAACATTTAATTTTCACGAGAGTCAGCATTTCAAGTTATTGGCACACATTTAATTTAGCTTCGTATGATGAGATTCAATGCAAATACAACTGGATATTATCACAATTAATTATTTGATTACTAAATAAATGGATCTCAACACTTGATGAAACATTAATGGTATTATTTATTATTTGGTCAACAGGTTTTGGTAGCTAGGATTGATTTTACAATGAATGTACATGAGCTAAAGTACAAAAAAAAATGGTAAACAATTAAATCATGTAATTATTTGCAAACATTTAAATTTGGCATATTGTTACTCTTGCAAATTCATACCAAAAATAAAATGAAAACCCAAAACAATTTGGAATATACAGTATACAGTCCAACCTGCCTTAGAGCTGCACACCTCTATATAATGGTCACCCACTTTTAAAGGTCAGTAGAATTATATCCCAATGGGGTTCGCCGTTGTACCACATGGTCAATACCTGTTAACGCTTGAGCGAAACATTTTGGAAAACATCAACATTACAAATTCTTAGGATAACATCATTTTTACGGGAAAACGTCATATTGTGCGTTTCCATGTCCATTGGAAACAAGTGTTTCACAGACACGTTAGAAGGTATCACATGGTACAGCGGTGAGCCCCATTGTTCTTTATTTATATTATTTGAACCTGTATATAAAGGCCATTGTTATTGGTTCCCTTGGGTGGCCTTTATAGACAGCTTTGACTGTACATGTACAATGTATATACTTTGATCTATTATAGGTGGCCCTAATATCCGTGTGAGTGTGGCAGATTTATTGAAACCGCTGGCTAAAAAGATTGATAGAGATCTTGAAACATTACATATAGTACACAGATTGGACCACGAGACCACCGGTATCATGTTACTAGCTAAGTAATTACATTTTCATTTATACTGCCTTTGGAAGAGACCTTAAAAACTAACGCCCCCCTAAAGACGTGGCATAATAATGAACCCTCATTACATATTGCCCTCAGAACACTGAAAAGGTCAGAATTCTGCCACTTAACCTCAAGTTAAAGAACCCTACCGACACCTTGCCCTGAGGACACTGCAAAGTAAAAACAAATTCTGCAACTTCACCTATAGCTTATGACTTCTCAATATGAACGAAACAAATCATTTAGTTCAATTAATTATTTATACTGCCATCCGTTAATTACCCCACTGTCAAATCGTTAATTTCTTTGTTGTCCCAATTTTTGGGTTTTTTTTTCATGGATACCCAAAGCCAAAAATTTACATGTCGGCAAAATCATATTCTGTATAAGAAGAAACATTCCCGGGGAAAATATTGATGATTTTTATGGTGACATGTGTACCGCATATCTATCTTATCAGGAATGTTTTCTTATTTCCCTTGGTACACACATTCCTTACAGTCGGAACAGTGGTGAAATTTCTTAATGCAAAATAGTTTAGAAGATAAAAATTATTAAAGTGTCTACTGCCAATGTCTCTTCTTATACACAGTACCGGTATATAACAAACCTCTTTTAACTGATAACCACAAACAACAAATTTTTATCACCACATCTATTTTATTATAACTAGTTTGATAGGTTGGGTATATAGGAACCACCATGTCTATCTGTCTGTTCTTCCATGTAAAATCGTAGCTGCTTTGGATGACTGTCATAAAACGTCACCTAAATAACTTTTATGCTCCAAAGGTGTGACCTTGAACCAAGGTCATATCAGAAAGGTCAAGGTCGTGGGGAAACAAAATTGGGGAGGGGGGGTAATTTGGCTCTCAAGAGACAGTTCTAGTTTTTTCTGCAGTATCCCTGCTCTACTTTTACCATGCCTGTAGTGGAGTAGAATAATAGTGTTTTATGCCTCTGAAAATTTCTTCACCAGTATTTCACCCCACCTAGGTCAATTGACGTATCGCGGACCACACCCACAGTGTTCCGGCAAGCGCCTGGCATGCTTGAATTACACGCAAAAAGAATGAAAACTCTGCCTGAATTGCGCCGTTTAATGATGTCACTGACACTAGTAAGTCATTAGTTGCGGTGATGCTGCTTTGGTACAGTGATGGTGGCCCGTGTCGGAACATTTTGGGCATGGCTGGCGATCCGTCAATTAGGGGTACAGTGAGGCACAGTTGATTTTGAGCACTTTAGTATTAATATTAAGATATATTCTTTATTGTTTACATTGCAGAACACCACAGGCTGCAGCATTGCTGAAAAGTGCTTTTAAAAAACGTGAAGTAGATAAAGTATACTGGGTTATTGTTAGAGGTGTTCCTAACCCAACTGAAGGTAGGATTTAACAAAAGTCCAAGTAAGATGTTAATGTAATGTTCAAGATAGTGTTTGCTCGCCACTGCAGTCATTGCGGTCCCTAGAAATATCGGGTCACGCGGTGAGAGGCGCTGTGATTCGTAAGCACTCATTAAGACCATTCGGCATCCAAGGCCCCAAGCTAGGACTTAAGTAGTCCCCCAATTGCAGTTTAATACTTGATAAAATTGAGTATTGGTGTTTTAATTTTTTATGTGTTTCCTTGTAAGAAACTACTGTGGAAAGAATAATTTTCATTGTGACCAATTTTACGTGTTTCAATAAAAAAAAAAAACAACAAAAATATGTTGTTGGGATATTACTTTGTGGTTTAAGAGATGAGTTGTGTAATGAATTTTTTTATGCCCCAGTCAAGATTCTTTCACTTATATCAAAGTGGTCAGTTTATGGATGGTGGAGGAAACTGGAGTACACAAAAAATCACTTAACAATTGACAAACTTTCTACAGGGTTCGTACAGGCTTTGAAAAGTCCTTAAATTTTGAGGTTTGCCCTAAAAAGACCCTAGAAACAAGTCTGACCCTAAAAAGCCCTTGAATTTTCCTGAAGGCCCTAAAAAGCCCTTGAATTTGGCCAGTTGGGTGTCTGTATTTCCATATTAAGTGGTTGCAAATAGACTGATATCAATAAATAATTAATTGATAAGTTATATTGAAATTTAAACAATTTAAACTTAAAGGTACCTGGCCCAACCGAACGCCCAACTTCAACCTCCACTTCAATTGTCGTTACTATGGACACGTACATTATTGTTTTAATTGGCTTTGCACCAATATTTTTTTGCTAACATTGTTCCTTTAATTAGGCCTTAAATTTGCAAATGAGACCCTGAAAAGACCCTAAAAAGTCCTTAAATTTGGAGTCCAAATGTCTACACGAACCCTGTTCTAACACTGGGATCTGTGTCGAAGTGGGATTTTAATCTAGACTGGTATGTGCATTGTTTAGGCTACTTGGCCATCATGGTTTGGGCAAAATTGCTATACAGTAAAACCTCGATTCATCGCCACTATTTGTTCAGTCAAATTTTGGTGTTATAAAGGGTTTTGGAGATAAATTAGGGGAGGCGGATAAAGCAAAACAAAATGGATTTTGGGACTTTGAAATAGTGTGGCGACAAGCGAGGGGGCACAAAGTTTTCGAGGGGCATTATAATGAGGTTTCACTGTATGTTAATTATTAAGATACCATTTCATTATACCTGATACTTATATTTGTGGGATCAGGCTGCCCAAGATAACACCGAAAATTGAGACACCACAAAAATAACCAATTTTATAGTATAATTACTTGTTTTGAATTTCCTTTAGACACTTTTTTTTTAAATGAATACCGGTATTCTCAAAATTTAAATGAAAATCAAGACACCACAAAAACAACCAATTTTATAGTATAATTGTTTTGAATTTCCATCAAACACTGTTTTTTAGAAATGAATATTCTCAAAATTTTAAGTGTTATTTTCTGTAAACAGGAGATGCTTATCTTTCCTGAGCACCTGGCCTCACTTCTCTAGTGGAAGTTCAAGTGTTGTTATTAAATAAATGTGTCAGTATTCAGAGTTTTTAGTTAGTTTTTTCCTTTTTGCTCCCACCATCAATATGGCCGTACCACATTGGAGTCATCAAGGTCAAAGTCAAGGTCACAGGGTCCCTTGACAGGTCTTTTAGATGTCCGGTCTTAAGTCACAGTTAAGGCTTCAGTAAATTTTAAAAAAAACCTTCAGTGTATATGCTAACAGTACAATTACATCGGTATACATTTCTCACACTTTCATCTCTAGCTGGTGATGTCTTGATATAATAATTAATCTTGAGTGGGAGAGTAAACCCCATTCAATCAATCTACAGTCAAACCTGTCTATAAAGGCCACCCAAGGGAACCAGTAAAAGTGGCCTTTATATACAAGTTCAAATAGTATGAATAAAGAACAATTGGGATACAATTCTACTGGTATTTATAAACAGGTGGACTTTATATAGAGGTGACCTTTAAGACAGGTCGGACTGGACTGTACATTGTATCATAAATGAATAGTGGGCATTTGTGTCATATTGACACTTGACTCAGTTACTCTTGTTTAGATTGTGACAGTGTGACTTTGACATGGATTGCTATGTTTGTTTTTTATTTCATATTTAGAAATTTTTAATTATTTCAGGGAGAATTGTAATACCCATGGCAGAAGGCTCTGTTGATGACAAAAGACGGGTATGTTTTTAGTAGACTTGTTTACATACTTAATCGCTTATTGAACTAATTAAAAATGAGAACCCCTCCCCGATTTTCTCAGAATGTCACAAAACAAATCAGCATGAGTTTTGCTCGACATGTCACATACATTATATGTTCTAGGTTGTCACAATTTTAAAATAATTACCGGTAGCAGCTAAGTTTTCAAAATTTGTGAAAATATAGTGCTTTTTAATTATTTTTTTCACAAACTTGTTGAAATAGGTTACTTTTTTTTTAACAATTTCTCAGAAAATAGTAGCCATTGGTACATTAAAACTGTGGTAGCTTGCTCTGTAAGTGAAAGGTCATGGGTATGAACCCATGCCGGGTCTGACCAAAGACTTGAATGTGGATAGTGACTGTTCTTTCGCCAAGCACTCGGCATTACAAAATGAGTCGCAGTTCCTTTAGATTGGAACTTTAAATAAACGAAGTCCCGTTTCACGGTAGGCTTGGCACGATAAAGAACCATGCTGTATGATACCATCAGCGCAACGCAGAAGCAAAATGTCTGCACCTTCTCCTATATTTGGCGATGTCTCGATATAAGTGAAATATTCATGACTGGGACATTAAACACCATTACTCTCAACCAGCCTACTTTAACACTTCATACCTCAATGAACAATTTAAAAAATGTCAATCTTTAAATAAATGGCATTGTATATATGTTTTACATTTTAATCTTGCAGATGGTTTTAAGACCAGACCCTGCTGACGATGAAGATATTAAACTTGTTACCAAGAAACGCTCCAAAGACACTAAAGAAGCTATAACCAATTTTAAAGTGATTAAATCCATGTATACGGCATCTCTTGTAGAATGTCGACCAGAAACAGGTAATTATCTCCCCTTGTAGAATTCCAACAAAGCTATAGAGATTAAATCAGTGTGTATGGCAACACTGGTAGAATGTCGACCAGAAACATGTAATTATCTCCCCTTTGTAGAATTCCAACAAAGCTATAGTGATTAAATCAGTGTATATGGCAACACTGGTAGAATGTCGACCAGAAACGTAATTTTCTCCCCTTTGTAGAATTCCGACAAAGCTATAGTGATAAAATCAGTGTATACGCAGGGGTCCTTACTTACTTAGTCCTCTTCGTGCCTGGGACACATAAGGCCTTTACCAAGGACCTCCATCTCTGTCTGTCAGGTGCCATCTGCTGTATTATGCCCCAAGTCCATCCCTGCTCCTTCATCTCTTTCTCAACTGATCTCCCCCATGTCTCCTTGGGTCTTCCTGTTTCTCTTTCCAGGTGGAGTTCATCTTAAGGCTATCCTTGTATATCTGATATTTCCCTTCTACAGACATGGCCGATCCACCTGCAGCATTTCTATTTTTTCTCTCGCAGGGGTCCTAGGGGTCCTACCATTACTATATTTCCCTATATTTCCTATAATTTAAACCTTTCTTATATTTTCCTATATACTAGCTATTGTCAGCATATTCTTATGCAGTTTGCTAGATTTCAGAACTTCAATTTTCCCAATCGTAAAGGCAGAAGGTAAGTATTCAAAAAATATAACAAAATCACTGAATGTTGGTTATTTCAATTCTTATATGACATAATTTAAAAGCATTGAAATAAAAGTCGAAACTCTTTTCTTGGAAGAGCATTTTCCTATTTATTTGCAAAAAAAGTAAAAGTCTTTGAAACAATTGGGCTGTTGATATTTTCTCCCTTGAACTAAATGATTTCATGACAATTACTACACAACCATTGATCATGACACGTAATGTGATGTCATAAGGTCAGTAAGGAAGTATGTCATTGAAATGTAACAACCATGGGTTATCATTTGTTTTACCATGATTGGCTTACGGGTACTTCATGTTTGATATGAAGGAAAACGCAGATTATGTTAGAATATTCTGTTGATAGTCAAGGTGTTTACAAAACTGGCTTTGACTTCAATAGTTTTGTTCATATTTATTATCCCCTCACAAACAAAGTTTGAGGATATAGGATTTAACTGGTTGGTTTAATGTTGCTTAACATCCCATCAGCAATTTTTCAGCTATTATGAATCTCTGTGGATTAATCAGGGCTCCAAGTAGGATTTGGTTTTCACTAGCCTTCTGGGTACCATGTTTTATTTTTACTAGCCAAGGCCAAAATTTACTAGCCAGGGTTAAATATTTTGGTCGCCAAAACAAAAGTTCCCCGTGATCATGCAATGATACAAAAAAGCTGAATTTGTAAAACTTTTAATTCAAATTGAAAGCATAGTAAAATTTGACAAATAACTGTGTGCCAGCGGAAGTGGCATATCATCACTGTCATCAAGATCCAGATCATAACAAAGTCTTCTGGCCATTCTTTGTAGGCCACCTTCATTTTTGTTGAAAACAATTGCGCATTCTATACATACAACCGAGAAAATTCATTACACCATTTTGCTAAAAACTTTGGCTCGCTTGATGCGGCAGTGGGCATTTGTTGTTCATTATCGGCAACACATTTTGATTTCGGAATGAATGGTGTGCCGAAACCGAATGAGGACAATTTCCCTTATGTCCTGCTGGCTCGTTTGGCCATGTTGTTTTCTATAGCAATGTGCAATTCGTTGTACGTTTGTATATTAGCAAGGATTATCATAAGTTACAAGCGTTTGTGTGACCTGCATAACACAGACGGGGTTCCTGTGTATATGAGCAGGGGCTATAAACAAACTGTATACAACACTAGCAGCCGAGGTGTACCAAATTACATTGTTTACATGATCATCTTTTGGCTAAAAACGATGTTTACATGATCATCTCCTGGTTATAAAACAATCTTTTCAGTACAAAAAATAAATTTTCGGTCGCAGCCTCTGTATTTATTGATCGCCGTTTGGCGAGTGCATCAGAAATTTACTAGCCATATCTGATTTTTAGTCGCATATGCGAGTAATTTACTCGCTACTTGGAGCCCTGTTAATCTATGAAGAGTTTGTGTTTGCATGTGAAGTGCGAGTGTGTTTTTTTGGTCTGCTTTGTACCAGTCCAAATTCAGGGTGACTTTAAGGTGCTAGCTCACCAAGTCAGTATGCCACAGACAAGCGTACCACTCCCCCAGTCACATAATTCTGACACGGGGTGAGCCTTTAAAGGCCAATGGTAAGGAAAATTCACTTTCCCACATGTGGTCTGAGCGGGATTCAAATTCACAGCAGTGAGAGATAAAGGATTTGACCTGTACATATGTATGTTACGCTTTTCTTGTCAACTTTATTTCTCAACAGAATTTAATGAAACTTAATACAAGTGTTTATCTTTGTAATATCTCAGACTGGTTTGTATTTTGTAACTGGGGAACCCTATTTGACAGAGTTATTACCCTTTGTTTATTTCAGTGAAATATTTCTGTCAGCACTCATTTCATTTTTTATTTAACCTCGGTATACAAGTATTACACAATACTCCATTGCCAGGGCATTAGTATCACTTTTGATGCCTTGTTTTAGAAACAACTTTCAATTTGTTGTGGTTTACAGGGTATACAGTGGTATAAAGTAATGAAGCAATTTATGACAGAATTGCCACTTTCCAAATCTTGTTTATACCCTGTTTAACACAACAAATTGAAAGTTGTTTCTTGCATTTACAATATTAGTTATTATTACAATATTTAGAATTTGCAAAAGGCCAATCGTTTTAGTATAACAAAATACTGGTTTTCATTTCTCATCTGCTGGTTTTGTCAGTGAATGGAACAGCCCCATTCAGAGCAGTTATCCCAACTTTCTATGAGGTCTTTTCATCCCTTTAGCACATTTAGCCCCACCTTTTTAGCTCACCTGGCCTAAAGGCCATGTGAGCTTTTGCCATCACTCGGCGTCCGTCAGTCCGTCCGTCAGTCTGTCAGTCAGTCAGTCCGTCTGTAAACTTTTCACATTTTGGCTATTTCCTCTGAAACCCCTGAACCAATTTTAACCCAACTTTACAGGAATGATGTATGGAAGGTCCTTTACTTAGATTGCCGAAATTTTTTTTGATCCGCCAAAAAACATGGCTGCCAGCGCAGAAGATAGTTTAACATTGGACCCTATGGGAAAAATGCATTTTTGACTCTTTCCTCAGAAATGACTGAAGCAAATTTAACCAAACTTTACAGGAATGGTGTAAGGAAGGTCCTTTACTTAGATTGCCAAAATATTTCTGATCCGTCAAAAAACATGGCCGCCAGTGCAGAATATAGTTTAACATTGGACCCTATGGGAAAAGCATATATGATATATTTGCTATCTTCTTTGAAACCGTTGAGCCAATTTGAACCAAACTTTACAGGAATAATGTATGTAAGGTCATTTACTAAGATTACCCAAATTTTTCTGATCCGCCAAAAAAAATGGCCGCCAGGGCCAAACAAAGTTTAACATTGGGCCCTATGGGAAAACGCACATTTTGGCTATTTCCTCTGAAATGACTGAAGCGAATTCAATTAAACTTTACAGGAATGATGTATGGAAGGTCTTTTGCAAAGATTGACGAAATTTTTCTGATCTGCCTAAAAACATGGCTGCCAGCGGGAAACATAGTTTAACATTGGACCCTATGGGAAAAACACATTTTGGCTATCTCCTCTGAAACTACTGAAGCAAACTTAACCAAACTTTAAAGGAATGATGTATTGGAGGTCCTTTACATAGATTGCCGAAATTTTTCTGATTGGCCAAAAAACATGGCTGCCAGCGCAAAAGATAGTTTAACATGGGACCCTGTGGGAAAAATGCATTTTGGCTATCTCCTCAGAAATGACTGAAGCGAATTTAACCAAACTTTACAGAAATGATGTATAGAAGGTCCTTTACTTAGATTGCCAAAATATTTCTGATCCACCAAAAAACATGGCCGCCAGCGCAGAAGATAGTTTAACATTGGACCCTATGGGAAAAGCATATATATGCTATTTCCTCTGAAGCTTGTGAAGCAAATTGAACCAAACTTTACAGGAATGATGTATAGAAGGTCCTTTACATAGATTGCCAAAATTTTCCTGATTGGCCAAAAAACATGGCTGCCAGTGCAAAAGATAGTTTATCATTGGACCCTATAGGAAAAACGCATTTTTGACTATGTCCTCAGAAATGACTGAAGCAAATTGAACCAAACTTTACAGGAATGATGTATAGAAGATCCTTTACATAGATCGCCAAAATTTTTCTGATCCGCCAAAAAACATGGCTGCCAGCGGAGAACATAGTTTCACATTGGACCCTATGGGAAAAGCATATATATGCTATCTCCTCTGAAGCTAGTGAAGCAAATTGAACCAAACTTTACAGGAATGATTTATAGAAGGTCCTTTACATAGATTGTCAAAATTTTTCTGATCTGCCTAAAAACATGGCTGTCAGCGCAAAAGATAGTTTAACATTGGACCCTATGGGAAAAACGCATTTTTGACTATGTCCTCAGAGATGACTGAAGCAAATTGAACCAAACTTAACAGGAATGATGTATAGAAGGTCCTTTACATAGATTGCCAAAATTTTGCTGATCTGCCATAAAACATGGCTGCCAATGGAGAACATTGTTTCACATTGGACCCTATGGGAAAAGCATATATTTGCTATTTCCTTTGAAGCTACTAAAGCAAATTGAATCAAACTTTACAGGAATTATGTATGGATGGTTCTTTACGTAGATAGCCGAAATTGTTCAAATCCGCCTAAAACATGGCCGTAATACAGAACATATTTTAACATTGGACCCTATGGGAAAAGCATATATTTGCTATTTCCTCTGAAGCTACTGAAGCAATTTGAACCAAACTTTACAGAAATGATGTATGAAAGGTCCTTTACTTAGATTATGGACATTTTTTTGATCCACCAAAAAAGATAGCTGCCAGCACAGAACATAGTTTAACCCTATGGGAATAGCATATATTTGCTATCTCCTCTAAAGCTACTGAAGCAAATTGAACCAAACTTTATGGGAATGATGTATGGAAGGTCCTTTACTTAGATTGACAAATTCAAATTGCGCGTTTCATTTACAATAAAGGCATAACACTTTCAAAATCTCGGAAGCTGAAATTTCATTGGACAATAATTGTTACGACAATGGGTCATTCACATATGCCCCTAAACGGTGTTTCCTCTGATCTCCCACTCCGTGCCTATATCAAAAATGGGGGAGCAAGTGAGAGATGTGATTTTAATCAGATTGAAAAAACTGTGAATGATACATATAGTTCTACAGTGATTTCCTTAGCCATTCTGTCTGATATAAACAGTGCATTTTTTCATCACTGGAATACAAATTTGCTTTACAAGCATTTTAGTCAGGTGAGCGATACAGGCTCAGCCACACTGAGCCTCTGGTTTGATGTCACAATAAATAATCGAAACCAAAATCAGACTTAACGTGAGGTTGACTGGTAATGCAAATTTACTGAAATGTCAACATTTGACGTCATTTCACCCCTTCAACGCAGTTAGCCCCGCCTTTTTTGATGTCACTATAAATAACCGAAACCAAAATCAGACTTGACAATAGGTTGACAGGTCATGCAAATTTACTGAAATGTAAACATTATTCTTGTCAAAACAAATAAAAAAAAAACCCAAAAAATAAACAAAAACAAAAAAAACTTGTCAATAAGTTTTTGTAAGGACAAAAAACTTGTCAATAAGGTTTTGAATGAAAAAATTACTGGTTATAAATATTACATGTTAAAAAAAATGCCTCCACTGAGATTACCTTTATATTTGGTAGATTAATGTAGCATTGTTAAATTTTTTTGTTTTTGTTTTTCTTCGATAGGAGTAAAGCATCAGATTAGAGTGCATTTAGCGTGGGGATTGGGTACACCAATTATTGGAGATCATAAATACACTTATATAAATAGGATAGCACCACAGGTTAGTGTAGAGCGAGAGAGCAAGTAAATTTTATCTCTCAGTCACTTATATCAAGCCACCACCAACTGTTGGTAAAATTGCAGATATTTATTTAAATGTCTTTGAAATTGTGTAGTGACAACTTTGTTTTTGTCACTAGGGGCCAAGACATAAAAATTAACTAAAACATTTCTAACAGTATTTGGATTTGAACCTACAGTCTTTGACTTGGAACCCCAGTGGCAGTGGTGGCAACACTGGGCTATTGTAGTGCTAGTATTTGAACCCACATTCCTTGACTTGGAACCTCAGTGGCAGTGGTGGCAACATTGGGCTATTGCAGTGCTAAGATTTGAACATACATTTCTTGCCAGTGGTGGCAACACTTGGCTATTGCAATACCGAGATTTGAACCTACAGTCCTTGACTTGAAAAGCAAGTGGTGGAAACACTGGGCTATTGCAGTGCTGAGAATCAAACCTACAGAGTTACTGGCTTTGGAAAGCTATTGATAGCAACACTGGGCTATTGGATTGCCGAAATTTGAACCTACAGTCCTTACTAGGAAAGTCAGTGTAGCAACACTGGGCTATTGGATTGCCAAAATTTGAACCTACAGTCCTTACTAGGAAAGTCAGTGTAGCAACACTGGGCTATTGGATTGCCGAAATTTGAACCTACAGTCCTTACTAGGAAAGTCAGTGTAGCAACACTGGGCTATTGGATTGCTGAAATTTGAACCTACAGTCCTTACTAGGAAAGTCAGTGTAGCAACACTGGGCTATTGGATTGCCGAAATTTGAACCTACAGTCCTTACTAGGAAAGTCAGTGGTGGCACTGGGCTATTGGATTGCTGAGATTTGAACCTACAGGCCTTGATTTGGAAAGCAATGGCAAAGCAACGGAAAGTGGTGGCAACGTTGAGCTATTTCATTCCTGTAGTGCCAACCTGAAAATTTTTAGATGTTGGGACATCATGTATTACTGAATATTAACATGTCAGATATTGACTGTCCCAATGTTGTGAATTGTGCCCTAGGGAGATGCAGAAAGGCTTTGAAGGCATTCTAAATTTACAAATTTTCTCAGGGGATGCAATCCAAACCCCCCACCAGTGGGAAGGCTTTGTTGACCTCCTCCCATAATCTCCCCACTTCTTTGGGCTAATTTTCACCAGTCCGTAGTGCTCAACCAAAGTCCCATAAAAAAAAGGACCATCAAATTTGGAAGGACTACCAGATTAAAATCCTTCCTCATCCTTTTGGCTACTTCAGAATTTTTCTTAGGGTCTTTCCCTGCTATACTTGTTGCTGGATTTAGAATACACGATGTTGACCTACAACTTACTATGATGTTTTCGTTTAAAATTTATTTGATGAAAACCAGATTACTTTTTTGTATTTTTCAGAAACTAACACCAGAGATTATGCATAGGCTTGGAATACAACAAAGTAAAGTCCGCTACATACCGATGCATTTACATGCAAAATCAATAATGATTCCAGAATTTATAAACGGACAAAATTTATCAATTTCCTGTAGATTACCACCACATTTCATAGAAAATATGAAAAAATTGAAGTTAAAGCCCTAAAATTTGATGAATGTGAAAGTCCTGAAATTTGACGTATGTGAAGCTCTGAAATTTGAGGTAACTGAAAGCCCTGAAATCTGATGTATGTGATAGTGCTAAAAAAATTATAATGACATTGAATGGAACTAGAAAAACTGTGAGCCACAAGCTCACAAAAAATACCCCCCCCCCCCCCCACATAAAAAAAAATCCATTGGATCAAATTTTTAGATAGGAGGTGCACATCTACATTATATCACAAAGATTGTGTGAAAGTTTCATGAAAATCCATTGAAGGGTTTAGGAGAAGTTGCGGATAAGAGATAGGTACCCTAAGGTGTAACGGAAGGACAGACGGACACCCCTATCACTATATACCCCCCACGTTTTTAAGCAGGGGGTATAATAAAACCTTTGAAATTGGTGGAATGGCATTGTGCTGAAACTTGTTATACCCTGGAAATAAAAAGAAATTCTGCGGTTATCGGTTCGCAAGATTCTCATGACCCAATGACATACCGGTAACCTATGTTAGGAGATATAAGTCAGCTTCACTGATAGTTCTAGGTCACCATGGATACAATATATTTGTTTTTATTTGTGGAAACATAATATTTTGTGTTGTGATAATTTTGCAAAGAAAAAGGTACTAAAGATACCATATACTAGTACATATAAACTGTAAACGTATTTATTTTTCGCGATGTACTAATTTTTGCTTATTTCGCAGTCATTTGTTTTGCACGAAAGTTGTTTTATACTTCATGTGTATAGTGCATATTTCAAAATCGCGAAAAATTATCTACAGGGATATGTCTTAATTTCCTATACTGCGAAAATAAATACACACAAAATTAAATACGTTTACAGTATACAAATGTATATTTTTCATACCCCTACTTTGAAGAAATGTGGGATACATTGGTTTACTTCCGTTGTTCTGTCCGAAACAAAAATTTTGGCTAGTTTTCTCAGCAACTACTAAACACAGCAACTTGAAATTTTCGTTGCAAATTCAGGTTGAGATATCATGCCTCGAGTACAGATTTCGAGTCTACCAGACATCAACTTCCTGTTTACCGACTTAGTTTGTTTTTTGACATTTGCTGTCAATAGTTGAAGTTAAAAGCGGGGTATACAAAGATTTCTTTGTTGATTTTTTTCTGTAGAAATGTCTCTGACAAGAATCAGGAATTCAAAATGGCATGAAATAAGTTAATATGTTTAAAGTAGTTAAAATTGTATGAACTAGACTGAGTGCTGATAATGTAATTAAATGTACAGTTATTTGAAATCATTATTATGCTAATATCCTTACAATAATCAGACTAATGGGGTTCGCCGCTGTACTACGTGATCCATACCCCTTACATTGAGTCGAACATTTTGGAAAACATCAATGTCACAGATTCCAAGGAAAAACATCGTTTTCGCAGGAAAACAACAGCTCATGCGATTCCATATCCATTGGAAATAGGTGTTCCACATAAACATCAGAGGGTATCACGTGGTACAGCGGCGAACCCCATTAGACTGGATTGTATACAACATAACTGTCATATTACATTAAAAAAATAAAAATAATAAGTTTTTATTTTATTAAAAAAATAGAAAATATTTTGTAGTCATTTGTCTTTAAGTATTGTGGAGTGGGTTAACTAAAAAATTTTAAACACAAGTCAAGTTACTTTTATCAAAGTGTGCAGTTCAGAGATGTTGAAGGTAACCTGAGTTCCTGGATAAAAACCATAGACCCTTCAGCAAGTAAACTGATAATTTCTCTAAAGCTAGGATCTGTCCCAATATTGGTTTCAAACCAAGGCAAGAGATGATGTGATCCGCAAGTGCACGCTTTACACCATTCGTCTTGAAGTTCACCTAGTTAAATGGAAGGTTCAAACGAGATATTGGTGTGACAATATTATGTCACCTGTCACTTTATTGTTACTGAAAGGCAGGAGTCCAACCATTCCTATATTTTCCTATAACAGTATTACCTATAATTTTGACCCTTTCCTATATAATTTGAAAAACCTATATTTCCTATATTTTGTTACTGGTAGCTTCAGGAATTCAGAATAGGGACATTTTACCCACTTTTAGTACATATCTGAAGCAAGATTAACATTTATGTGGTTTGACTTATAAAGCAGTAAGTGTGCTTTGCAGTTGCCAATATTTTAATGTTTATTAGTAAAAGGAGGAGAGGAAATGGCTGAAGGGGAAGGAAAGGAGGTCATGAATGTATATTTTATGTGTAAACTACAACTACAGTCCTCCAAAGCAGCTATAAGATATGACCTTGACACAATTTTACATGGATGGACATGGTGATTCCTATATAACCCCCTCAAACTAGTTTGTGCAGGGTATAAAGATGACCTGACAGTAGCAAAGGAGCATCAGGTGAGATAATACTGTAACCAATATCAAATTTACAGGGGTCCTTCCAGTTCTAGGGTCCAAAATTATAGGAGTTTTCACTATAATTACCGGTACAGGAATATATCTGCCTGGGCCTTTAAGGCAAGTTTGACTGTACTAATAAAATATTATTGTGGTATTTTTCAAGAATTAAGTTGTTTTCTGTCTGTTGTCTAAGTGACAAGACATATATGGGGTCATATGTGTCCACTCTCCAATACACACACAGGTTCAGATCCAGATCAGATGCAAGCAATTACCTTATTGGTCATAAAAATCTGGAGAAAAAAAGAAATAATTTATTTACAACATATAAATTATTGAAGAATTGTATACATCATTTGCATGATATAAATAGGAAAGAAATATCAATCAATTAACTTAAATCATGGGCTGGATCTGGTGCCTATTTGGTAATTACACCCTGTCTTATCTGGTATTTCTAGAAACCCATCACTTCACAAGTGTATTGTGAGTATACACATACTTGAACAAGCATTTGATGTTACAAAATAATTAAATACTTTCTAGATTATTAAAGATTTATTAGAAATAAATGTTGGTATACAAATTATACAAAATATAAAAAAGCAACATTGTATAAAAACACAACTACTCATTGCATGTTTTATATATCAATAAACTCGGGGTCAAAGATGTAAATTTTCTTCGTAATTATGCCCTGTTTACCACTGGCTCCTAAAATGTAAATCTATATATTTTGATGACAATTTGTTAATATCTAGTATCGGGGTTCGTACAGGCCTGGAAAAGTCCTTAAATTTTGAGGTTTGCCCTGAAAAGACCCTAAATACAAGTCTGACCCTAAAAAGCCCTTGAATTTGGCCAGTTGGGTGTCTGTATTTTGACATTAAGTGGTTGTGAATAAACTGATATATATATAAATGAATAAATTAATAAGTGGCATTGAAATGAGCAATTGAAAGGTACCTGGTTCTCCCGAACGCCTTATTTCAACCTCCACTTCAAGTGTTGTTACTATGAACTCATAAGTAGTTGTTTTTTTCGCCTTTGCACCGACATTTCTTTGCTAAAGTCCCTCTGATTAGGCCTTAAATTTGCAAATAAGACCTTGAAAAGACCCTAAAAAGTCCTTAAATTTGGAGTCCAAATGTCTGTACGAACCCTGAGTTTCATAAATCCCAGTAGTATAAGGCTACTCCGCTTATATGACGGGATGGGGTTTTCCTGTCATTTATATATTTCATATAAAAAAAGATAATCTTTTATATATTATAGATTTACTCCGGTGATAGGTGTAAAATATTATGAATAAACTTGGGTTAAAGGGTGTAAATTAGTAACATTATGATGCTATGTTTACCGTACCACTGTCCTTTGATATGTGTTTACTATCAGAACCACTGTGTTTGTGAAGGTGAATTGAAACATAAAATCCCCAACCTATCAGAGCCACTGTGAGTTGAAACAAAAAATTCCCATAGCATCAATGTTTTACGCCGCACAAAGATATTCTATGGTACCTGAGAATGCAGATAGAAATTTCCTCTTACAACTAGGCTCAAACAAATGAAATTATCAAATATATCGGCTTTTATTATACCCCCGTAAACTAGTTTGAGGGGGGTATATAGGGATCGCCATGTCTGTCTATCTGTCTGTCTTCCTGTCTGGATAAAATCATGTCAGGGCCATAACTCACAATTGCTTTGGACGACTGTCATAAAACTTCACATGAACAATTTTCATAGTCTTGAGGTGTGTCTTGACCTGACCTTGAAACAAGGTCATATCAGAAAGGTCAAGGTCATGAAACAACATTAAATGTTGGGAGTGTGGGGTATTTGGGTCTCAAAAGACAGTTCTAGTTCATATTTAATTGATTATCTAAGAAAATTAAGCATATTTCACTCACCAACACAGTAATTCTGATAGTAAATTGGCTTTTACTGATTAGTTCTTTGGTAAATTTTAATATAATACTTTGTTAAATGAAACTTAAATGTCATGATTAATGATTTTAATGACTTGATAACCAAAAATATATGAAGTTGATAAATCTGAGGTTAATGTCATGGTCAATATCATATTCAGTTTTACTATAAACATATTTATTATATAATCTATTCAATAAGCCATGTAATACGGTCATACAATAAAAATCGTATTGAATGAGTATGATGTCATAAAAGCATAAAAGTCAATCCAGAGTGACGTCACACAATTGACCTAGTTCACAATTGTTTGTTTCAATTGGCACTGTTTGTTGATTCTAATTTAAGCTTATACTTTTGTACTTTTCTTCTAAAAAGAAGATACATTGTATTTAAATTAAAAATGTTTGTTTTGTTTTTGTATCCTGCGGACAGACTATTACTTACTTTTAATATTTCAGCAGGATCACTTTTGGCGCATGTAGACAGTTACATGAATTTGTTGTGTTTCGGTCAATCAGCTGTTTTCTTACAATGAGAAGATGATTTTCAAATCTACGAAAAACTCGTTTTTATGGGATTATATAATAAATAGAATCTTGCATTTGTGTTTATGCAATATTGAATTTATTAAACTCGTTGAATAATTCAATATTACATAAACACTCATGCAAGATCCTCTATTTATTTTCACGGTGTACTTATTTTCGCTTATTCCGTGGTCGTTTATTTTGCGCAAAAATTAATACCAAGCGAAATTATATTATGCCAATTATGTTATATTGCAAATTTCAAAAACTCAAAAATCTAACTACATGGATATGTCTCAATTTCCTATACCGCGAAAATAAATATACTCGAATTTTAATACAATTACAGTAACTATCATAAAGAAAAGTCTGAACCTTAATTTAATATTTACTGGACTTTATAATAAGGATATATAAGTCTTATACATGTAGCCTATTACCTACCTACCTATCCTCTTCGTCCCTGGTGGGACATAAGGCCACATGTAGCCTATTACAAAAGGCAAAAGGCACTTTGACAAATAAACTGTCACTTTAAACAACATGAGAGTTTGTAACATAGTACAATTCAAAACCTGAAAAGTGGTATTTTCTTTTCTCACACATGAGACATGAAAACCCCACGTTTTCACTCATGTGAGATGTTTCTGTCTCACTTTAGAGATCAGATCACTTGTCTCAACCAACAATTTGTCAATGTCACAATCACCTACATACGCTTAATTGATGACGTCATTATCATTTTACGTGAGAAGGTCAACAAAATTGATTACATCATTCTCAGAAGGCACCAATGATGGCCTGAAAACGTTTGATGCAAATTTTGGTTTAGAAATCATGTTTTTATGCTGCAAATGTGTGAGAAAAGTTAACAGTCAGAACTATTTTTGTATCAAACTTGGATGAATATTTTTAATGTCTAGAACTCGCTAAAACTTGTTCTGGACAGGAAAATATTCATCCTCGTTTGAGATATCTCTGTCTTACCCTGTTGCAGGTGTTAGGTTCTTTTATTATTTTATAGAGAATTGTTTAAAGATATAGTAACAAAAACATTTTAAATATGATATGTACTGAAAAGCCTAGTTGTTCAAATCTGCGTTGACTTAACCAAATTGTTAGTGAAAATTCAAACTGTTTGATACAAAAATACAGTTTTGACTGTTTACTACGTCTCGATATAAGTGAAATATTCTTGACTGGGACGTTAAACACCATTACAGAACTCTTGGCTGTTAACTGCTTCCGTTTGATAATAACAATTGAGTACATTAACTTTTGAATAGAAATTTTAAAAATTTTGCCAAAATAAACTCCGCAAAATCCAGATTTTGGCTATAACCAACTGGTTAAGCCAACATAACTTTGAACAACTCGGCCCTGATATGATACTGCACTTTATGATGCTGAGAAAAAATATTTTCAGTATACATTGTATATACAATCAAACCTGTCTATAAGGGTCACCCCAAAAACCCAATAAAAGTGTCCTTAATGGGTAGGTGGTCCTTATATAGAGGTTCAAATAACATAGTCAAACCTGTATACAAAGGCCAGCCAAGGGCCCCAGTAAAAGTGGTCATTATGGGTAGATGGCCCTTATAACCAGGTTCAAATAACATGATGAAGACCAATTTGGAATAAATTTTAATGGCCTTTAATGGCAGGTGACCCTTATATTGAGGCAACCTTAACGACAAGAGTGACTGTACATAAAGGGGTTTGGGATAAAATTTTACTGTCCTTTAAAAGCAGGTGACCCTTATGCACAGGAGGCCTTTAGATCAGGTTTGACTGTATATTCAGAATTTTCATCATCTCGCATCAATTGTTAAAATAAATCCACAATGCAATCTAAGGCCAATGTTTTTATATCAACTTTTTTCAAAAATAGTATATAAGAAAAATGCTTGCTACAAAAATTAAAATATAAAACGATTTTAGAAATCACAATGATAAATAAATACTAATAATCAAAAAAACATTCTTATAAAATTTGTCTAAAATATGTTACTAAGTCTTAACAATCAAAAATGCATGCATTAATTACTTCAAAAAAGAGGCCCATGGGCCAGATCACTCACCAGACTACATGTCTACAATATCTTGCGGTAGTTAAATAGATTATATTCATAAATTAAAGGGCATCTTTACAAAGTTAGGGATTTTCATACCAAAATATTCTACTTGTTCTAAGAATGCTATATTTAATTATCTAAGGTTGATTTTTAATCTACAGTTTTAACATTTACAGTTCACTGATCATTGCTAAATATCATGAAATTTTGCCTTGTAGTTTAGAAAGAAATGTAAAAATATGAAAAGTTTATAGACACATGATAGTGTAAATGATCCCCAACTCTCGATCGGTGACCCTCTACAGTATGCCCATCAGAAAAAAAGCTGAATGACTGATTTTGATTCCTAATTTGGTGGTTTTTAGCCGATTTGGGCAATTTGTAAGACCTGTCGTAATGACACATGATGAATTAAACATACCATAAGTTTCAATATCTGGAAGAAAAAATTGCCAATGGCTACTAATTTCTAAGAAATTCTTTTAAAAAATAACCTATTTAAGCAAATTTGTGACAAAATACTATATTTTTTTTTAATCAACTTGAATTTGTGAAAACTTAGTTAAACATGCGTATATTAGGCTAAGGTGTTCTAAAATTTAATAACAATTACAATTATACATAAAAAAAAAAACAAGAGGCCCATGGGCCTTAACGCTCACCTGTGATCTTTGAACCCATGAGCTTCATTCAAATATCAAAATGATTATTTGGCCAATATTCTAATATACATCCCTATACAAAAAGTTTATAGTTTTTGAGATAAATAATCATCTCAGTACTTGTTTGTATCTGTGATCTTGACATTTGAACCCATGCTCTTCATTCATATATCAAAATGACCACTGTGCCAGTACCAACAATATTCTAATATATATGCCTATACAAAAAGTTAATAGTTTTCAAGATAATTAACCATTTAGGTATTCATTCGCATCTGTGACCTTGACCTTTGAACCCATGACCTTCATTCATATATCAAAATGATCATTAGGATAATACCTAAATATTCTAATATACATGCCTATGCAAAAGGTTTATAGTTTTTGAGATAAATAATCATTTCAGACCTTGTTCACATCTGTGACCTTGACCTTTGAACCCATAACCTTCATTCATATATCAAAATGGTTGTTAGGCTAATACCTACAATATTCTAATATACATGCATATACAAAAAGTTAACAGTTTTCAAGATAATTAACCATTCAGGTATTCATTCACATCTGTGACCTTGACCTTTGAACACATGACCTTTATTCATATATCAAAATGACCATTGGGCCATTACCTACAATATTCTAATATACATGCCTATACAAAAAGTCTATAGTTTTAGAGATAAATAATAATTTCAGTACTTGTTTACATCTGTGACCTTGACCTTTGAACTCATGACCTTTATTTATATATCAAAATGACCATTGGGCCATTACCTACAATATTCTAATATACATGCCTATACAAAAAGTCTATAGTTTTAGAGATAAATAATCATTTCAGTACTTGTTTACATCTGTGACCTTGACCTTTGAACTCATGACCTTTATTTATATATCAAAATGACCATTGGGCCATTACCTACAATATTCTAATATACATGCCTATACAAAAAGTTCATAGTTTTGCAGATAATTAACTATTTTGGTAAACTTGTACATCTGTGACCTTGACCTTTGAAACCATGAACTTAATCGATATATCAAAATGATCGTCATGTCAATACCTACAATTAACCAAAAATCCTACATCATTATCACCAGAAATGTTTAAAAAATAGCATTTTTTATCAAAGGTCAAAAACTAGGACATGACCTTGACCTTTGACCTTGACATCAATTGGAAGAAAATCGCAAGACAAGATCAACAGTGAAAACTCCATACAATTATCTACAGCCATTATGAAGTTATAACAATAAATGTCTCATTTTAAAAATTACATAATTTTACGCAAAAAACGCGTAACCTATTTTTCGTTCAATTTTCATGAAAAACACAATTTTAGTGTATCTAGGTATCCTGAATCCAAATATCCAATCAAAATTTGCCTGCACCTTTTGGTTTCAGAGAAGAAGATTTTTTTGTCTTTTGGCTATTTATAGTAACGGCAGCCATATTGTTGGGCGTGGTCACACCCCGAACATAATTTTGAAAGCCTGTTACCCAGGCATAATAATCACCAAGATTCATCAAATTTGGCTCAGTAGTTTTGGAGGAGAAGATTAAAATGTAAAGTTTACGCACGACGGACGACGCACGACGGACGACGGACGACGGACGACGGACGGTGATAGATAGCAATAGCTCATCTGAGCCTTTCGGCTCAGGTGAGCTAAAAATTCATAAAAACAAACAAAAAAGAAAGGAAAACAAAATCAATGACAAGCATCCTAAACATCCAGTAAAATTTCTACAAACATAACTAGAACAAGCAATTAGAAGATCATAAAGAGTAATTGTTGGCTAAAATGAAAACTACAATACTACCATAAGACAATACTATAATTATATATGGTTTGGGCGGGTATATTTCTAATTGCATCTTAACTTATATGACAAGCCACGGAATATATTTGCCATATTTTTGTCAATACGGGAGACACAGCCATATTTTTATGCTCAGTGTCAAAAGCTATGTTCTTTATTATATATGAAGTTATATGACAAGCCACAGAGTATGTTTTTAATGCTTCTATCAATAAGGACTTCATTTTAATATTTTTCCGATATACAGTATCGGCAGTCAATTTTTATATCTGAAGTTATATATAACTGAACTTGGGGTATATTTGTCATGCTTTTGTTAATATAAGCAGGATGGCAATGTGATATTGATTGCCCCAGTGTAAAGTATTAGCAATTATATCTGGTATTGTATCTGAAGTCATATGACTAGCCATACATTACTGTCATGATTTTGTAAATAAGGACAACATTGTCATATTTTTCTAATGAACAGTATCAGCAGTCAATTTTTATATCTGAAGTTAAATAAATGAACATAGAGTATATTTGTCATGATTCGTTCAATAAGGATGACATAGAAATGTATTTACTGCACCTAAAGATGTTTGATGACTGGCCAAGGAGTATATTTGTCATGATTCGTTCAATAAGGATGACATAGTGATATTTTTAGCGATGTTGGTATTGGCAGTTAATTTTTTATTGCATCTTCAGTTATATGACAAGCCATAGAATATATTTCTTATGTTTTTTATTATAAAGGCTGGATGACGGTACAATATTTTTTCCGTATATACGGTTTTTGCAGTTTAATATTTTATTGCATCTAAAGCCATGGAAACTAGCCATAGAGTATATTTGTCATGCTTTTATTAAACATAGCACTGCCGTGCTGCTGTACGGCGTAGCTGGAGTATATTTGTCATGATTTGTTCAATAAGGATGACATAGTGATATTTTTTCCGATGTTGGTATTGGCAGTTAATTTTTTTTTATTGCATCTTCAGTTATATGACAAGCCATAGAATATATTTCTCATGTTTTTTATTATAAAGACTGGATGACAGTACAATATTTTTTCCGTATATACGGTTTTTGCAGTTTAATATATTATTGCATCTAAAGCCATGGAGTATATTACTGTCATGATTTTGTAAATAAGGGCGACAATGTCACATTTTTTCATTGCACAGTATTAACAATTTTTTTGAATGAAACTAGCCATAGAGTATATTTGTCATGCGTTTATTAATAATATTAATATGACTAGCCAGCAGGATTCTTCCAAGTTATATGAATAGCCATGGAATATATCCGCCATGCTCTTGTTAATAAAGCAGGCAACATTGCAATATTTTTCCAGATGTAAAGTGCTGGCAAGTATAATTTTTATTGCATTTATAATACCGGCAGCTACATTTATTACAGTAAAACCTCGATTCATCGCCACCATTTTTTCAGTCAAATTTTGGCGTTATAAAGGGGTTTGGCGATAAATCGGGGGAGGCGGATAATGAAAAACATAAACAAAATGGATTTTGGGAATTCAAAATAGTGTGGCGATAAGTGAGGTGGCAAAGTTATCGAGGGGCATTATAACAAGGTTTTACTGTATATCTAATGTTATAACTTATAACGCAAGTCATGAAATAGATTAGTCATGTTTTTTTAATAAGGGTGAAAATGTGTTATATTTTCCATGATGTACAGTATTGGCAGTTATATTTATTTTTGTATCTAAAGTCGTATAACTAGCCAGGGAGTACTGATATCAGGGGTTCAAAATTATGTTTTGTAATGGAAGGTCCAGGACCTTTTGCCATTTTTTTTTTGGCAGGTCCCATAATAAGTTTTGAAAGTCCAATGTCAACATTGAAAGGCCCTTGTGTAATTATATTATCCAATAGAAAAAGTATCATTATCCTGGTAAACTATGACAGGTCCACCTGACTTTTTCAGTTTAAATATCAAGGGTCCAAATGTAAAATTAAAGGGTCTTGGACCTCGGACCTTAGGAATTTTTAACCCAGGTGATATGTCTGTCATGCTTCTTTCAATAAGAATGACGGATATTTTTTCGACAAGAAAAAAAGGCAGCATTTAGATTAAATATGTAAGAACTTGAAATGATTAACAATATCTAAATATGAATAAAAATGGCTACCATCTCAACACTGTTTCAGATGAGGGAAAAAGGCAGCATTTTTAGATTTAATATCTTAGAAATTGAAATTATTTATCATACATGTATCTATAAATATGAATGACAAAAAGCAGCATTTAGATTAAATAAGTGAAAAATTTAAATTATTACCAATATCTAAATACATACGAATGATAATGGGTACAATGACTCAGCATTTTTTCAGACAAGACAAAAAGGCAGCTTTTTTTTATTAAATATGTAAGAGCTTGAAATTATTAACAATATCTAAATATGAATGAAAATGGCTATAGAGACTCAACATTTTTTCAGACAACACAAGAAATGAGCATTTTTAGATTAAATGTGTAAAAAATTAATTGAAATTATTAACAATATCTAAATATGAACTAAATGGCTACAATGACTCAGCATTTTTTTAGACAAGACAAAAAAAATGAGCATTTTAGATTAAACATCATAAGTAGAACATTGCAATATAACTAAAACAGTGATTTTGTTTGTCTAAAATTACTAGCAAATACAGGTAGTTTCCTTAGGAAAAAATACTAAAAATTTCCTAATATGACCAATCAAAATTCCAAAAACTATAGTGTTTTCTCTACACACAAAATATAGGGTTTTGTTACATCTTTGAAAAAAGGAACGTAGCTATTGCAAGCATCTCATAATGTGGTTTGCTATATTTCAAAAATTCAATTTTTGCAATGGTAACCCTCTTGCTGCCAAATTGAATATCAAAATAGTAGTGACAGTGCAGAATTGAATTTCGGCACAACATTGGCAGTGCCAAAGTGCTGTTCATAATGCAAATGAATAAGACGTCAACAACAGGTTATGACATCATGTGTCATAATATATCATTAGATACATTTAGTTTGTATTCTCAAGAGTCGTAATTTGCATTTTTGTTTACTTTAGTGAGTGAGTAATAGTGTTTAATGTCCCAGTCAAGAATATTTCACTTATATCGAGACATCGCCAGCTATAGGCGAAGGTGCAGAAATTTTGCCTGTGTGTTGCGCTGATGGCATTATACAGCAGGGTTCTTTAACGTGCCAAGCCCACCGTGACACAGGACCTCGTTTATTTTAAGTTCCCATCCGAAAGAACCGTGACTTTCATTTCGTAATGCCGAGTGCATGGCGAAAGAACAGTCACTACCCACTTTCAAGTCTTGGGTCGGACCCGGCCGGGGATCGAACCCACGACCTCCCACATACGGAGCGAGCACTCTATCAACTGAGCTACCACAGTGGTATTTTGTTTACTTTACAAAAAAATTATAAGTATCTTTAAGTCTTGTACACAAAAGTTGTCAGTTCCATTGAATGGATATGTGTCATTGTGGTCTGCTGTTAGTAGAAGACACATGTCCGTTTGGCAGCAAGAGAGTTAAAGGCAGAAGGCAGTGTTTAAATAAAAATTAACAAAATCACAAAAGTTCTTATCTTCATCTGTGTTAACTGTGATTAATAACATAGTTCCCCTGTTTGATTTCTCATAATACAGATTGCTGTATTTCAAAAATTCAATTTGCTCAATATTTAAGGCAGAAGGCAGGTTTTTTTTTTTTTTTTTTTTTTTTTTTAAATATAACAAATCACTGTAAAAAACCAATCTTCATCTGTGTTAGCTGTGATTAGCGACGTAGTTGCCCTGTTTGATTTCTTGTAAAGTGTTGAATACGACATAACGGGAAAATATCATGTACAGTATCCTGAACCATTTTAGCTGACTCCAATGTGAGCACATCGCTCTCTGAAATATATTAAAAATATCAGTGAAATCACTTCTACTGACTCCAGTGTGAGCACATCGCTCTCTGAAATCTAGTAAAACAAATATCAATGAAAATATGTCTACTGACTCCAGTGTGAACACATCACTCTCTAAAATCTAGTAAAAATATCAATAACACAACATATTCTATATTAGTATAACACAGATGGACCTTTGAACAGTTCACCTGAGAAAACTGGAAACTATAAAGCACAAGTTTGAAGGAAGCTACATATCATCATACATTTTTCTCCAATTTCAGATTTCAGTGAAGATTTTTTGAGGTTTTGGTCCCCAAATTTCATCAAATTTTTCCCAATAGACGACTAAGTAGTACAATAGCTCACCCTCATTACTTTCTGAAGTCTAATACTCGCTCCTGGACATACAAATTCGCTCCTAAATTTTCAAGCTGGTTAACTTTTTGGCTCTTAATTTTTTAGAACCAGGGCTTACTCTGGTTGTGATGAATCATTTCATGCCTAATTTTTAGGATTTAAACAACCAAATTCATTGAATTAACCCCCCCCCTATGAATTACTCCCGAGAAGAATTTCGGACAGATGAAAGAACAGGAGTACTGAAACTTGAATTTAATATCCCGCTTTTTCTTTGAACTGCTGGGGATAAAAAGCATAACTTACCCAAGTTTTTAGAATTCCCCAGGGTGAAGATATGCACAGAATGTCAGAGAACATGTACGTAAATGGCAGATCTAATACCGAGATGTATTTCCGTAGAATATTAGCATTCTCCAGCTCAAATACTCTTGTTACTGTAATAGAATAATTTAAAAAAATATTGTTACTATCTATGTTCATTTCTAAAAATGGAATTTATAGATATTGTGAAAACATTACAAATAAGAACAAGAGGCCCATGGGCCTTAACGCTCACCTGTGACCTTTGAACCCATGAGCTTCATTCAAATATCAAAATGATAATTCGGCCAATATTCTAATATACATCCCTATACAAAAAGTTTATAGTTTTTGAGATAAATAATCATCTCAGTACTTGTTTGTATCTGTGATCTTGACATTTGAACCCATGCTCTTCATTCATCTATCAAAATGACCACTGTGCCCGTACTAACAATATTCTAATATACATGCCTATACAAAAAGTTAATAGTTTTTAAGATAATTAACCATTTAGGTATTCATTCGCATCTGTGACCTTGACCTTTAAACCCATGAGCTTCATTCATATATCAAAATGATCATTAGGATAATACCTAAATAGTCTAATATACATGCCTATACAAAAAGTTCATAGTTTTTGAGATAAATAATCATTTCAGATCTTGTTCACATCTGTGACCTTGACCTTTGAACCCATAACCTTCATTCATATATCAAAATGGTTGTTAGGCTAATACCTACAATATTCTAATATACATGCATATCCAAAAAGTTAACAGTTTTCAAGATAAATAACCATTCAGGTATTCATTCACATCTGTGACCTTGACCTTTGAACCTATGACCTTCATTCATATATCAAAATGATCGTTAGGATAATACCTAAAATATTCTAATATACATGCATATCCAAAAAGTTAACAGTTTTCAAGATAAATAACCATTCAGGTATTCATTCACATCTGTGACCTTGACCTTTGAACCTATGACCTTCATTCATATATCAAAATGATCGTTAGGATAATACCTAAAATATTCTAATATACATGCCTATACAAAAAGTTAATAGTTTTCAAGATATATTGACAAATACATAATTTTTAGCAATTTCCCCACTCAGCACCTTACCATTTCCCCATTTTGAGCCCCATGGCTACCATTTGTGCAAATCTGAAACTAGATGACCTAAGGATGTTATATATGAAATAAATAAGGTATATGTCTTGTAGATTCAGAGGAGAAGATTTTTAAAGTTTTTCACTATTTCCCCCTTATGGGGCCCCAAGGGGACATAACTCCTTCATTTGTGCAAATCTGAGAGGGCTTCACCCAGGCATGATGGTTACCAAGTTTCATTAAATTTGGCCCAGTGGTTTTGGAGGAGAAGATTAAAATGTAAAAAGTTTACGCACGACGGACGACGGACGACGCACGACGGACGAAGATGGATAGCAATAGCTCATCTGAGCTTTCAGCTCAGGTGAGCTAAAAATGGTTAAAAGCTGTAATTAGAACTTTCAATTAAGTCAAACTTGTGCACTTAGGTCATGAAGAGAGAATGAGAGAGAATGAGAGAGAGAGAGAGAGAGATATTCACAATTGTTATTATTCATGTAGACTTCAAACAATTAAAAAACACTAAACTTACACTCTGGTGAGAGAGAGAGATTTACAATTGTTATTATTCATGTAGCACTTCAAATGATTTAAAAACATTACCGATATATATTATCTCTGCTTAATAGTGTGTGCTTCTCTGTGTGTGTGTGTGTGTGTGTGTGTGTGTGTGTGTGTGAGAGAGAGAGAGAGAGAGTGTGTGGGTTTCTCACCTCGTGGTATTTTCCCTTCTTCACAAAGTTTTCTAAAATTAAGACAAAATATTGTTATAAATTAAAGTTTTCATTAATTTTGTAATTAATTCACACACACTGTGACAAAAAACTTTTAACAAAAGACATTCACACCATGTTGGTTCTGTTTTCCCTTTTCCCTTAGCCTAATAGACCAACAACAAAATGCTCTTGCACACAACAAGGGTATCAAAAACCAAAAACTCTTTTATTGGAAATGGTCCAGGGATGCAGCATTTACCTTTTCTTTATTGTCTGAGGATAAATTTGACTGAAATAATAATCTTTTTACATATAGAACTAGAAAAACTTACAAAAATACCCCCCCCCCCACCCGCCACATAAAAAAAATCCATTGGATCAAATTTTTAAGTAGGAGGTGCACATCTACATTATATCACAAAGATTGTGTGAAAGTTTCATGAAAATCCATTGAAGGGTTTAGGAGGAGTTGCAGATAAGAGATAGGTACAGACCTGTTTACCCTTTTTTTGACAAAGTGTAATCGGAGAGGAAAATCTCCAAAATAAGTGTAATTTTTGGGCTGAAAGTGTAATGCATTAAACGTTGTCTGGAAGTGATAAAATTACTACTAATAATATAAATTTGAGTAAATCTTTTATTATATAGTCATTAAAGACATGGAAAAACAGAACTGTATTGCATACATACATGCATAATCAATTCACAAATTATTTCACACATTTCATTTTTGGTTTCGGCAGCCGTCACCTGCCTTCTAAATGTTTTTTCACTGGATTCTTTGTTATCGATCTTTTCAAACGTGTTTTACCAAATTCTGACTCAGTTTTTTTTTTTTCAAAATCGTTGTGCAATTTCGTCTGGATGTGTTTTCTAGTCATACTTTCCCGAGTGGGCACAGGAAAAGTCGGAATTACACATGGCACAGTGAACATAACTTTCGCCCTCCGTAGATGGTCCTAAAAATGGCCATAGCGCATTATATTCAGTCTTGTATCGTTGCTTTGTATAGATACATTGTCTTTTTTTATCTTGTTCTTCAACATGAAGTTCATCCTCATGTGCACGTTTTTCAGCCATTGTTAAACACTAATCAACGTAAATTTAGTCGCAATTGGCCATTTTTACAAACAGTACATGTATAAGATTAAGGGCAGTAACTCTATGAGCACAGGGGCCAGTTTCATAATAAAATTTTAAAAATACCGATAAGTATATAAAAAAGAGTAAAGGGGAACAACGAATCGGATCTTTCAAGTGTAGGTGCTCCGACAAAACTCTACATTACTTCTTTAATTTGTGTCCGATCATCGTGATCTTGGTGTCATTTTGTTCCCAGATAAATATTCTTTAGGTTGGCATTCAATTTTTGGACATAATTTAAAATCTAAATAAAATGTTCAAACGGAAAACACAGAAAAACAGTGTAATTTTGCCCGATGTAGCTAAGCCCGTCCATGTAAAAGTAGCTTAAAATTCGCATTACGCTCATGTTTTTCACTACCAGCGTCCGTGTCAACTACAAATGCTGATGTGTATTGAAGAACTAAATAAAAAGTAACAAATTTCAAAGGTAACCGTTACTCACTTCTAAATCTACAAGCTATTATATCCTATTTTGTTCCAACACGGACCAACTTTCCTCTATCATGCCTCCATTTTGAGCTCATACATAAAGCATGTACCGCGCATGTGTTATAGCTGTTATTCGATTGGTTAAAATATTTCAATCTACTCTGTGTTTATGAAAATTTAAGAAAATGAATTTACATTAACTTATTTGATCTTTCTTTTTTAAGTATAAATCGTTATAAAGTCATTTTGATAGAAAGTTTGATACATTGACAAAATTCTACAAATGCCAACGGAGGGGGTGAAATATTTTTAACCAATCAAATCGCAGCTTAAAATAACTGCATATATAATAACAAGATGGAGGCATGATAGAGGAAAGTTGGTCCGCGTTGGAACAAAATAGGATATAATAGCTTGTAGATTTAGAAGTGAGTAACGGTTACCTTTGAAATTTGTTACTTTTTATTTAGTTCTTCGATTCACATCAGCATTTGTAGTTGACACGGACGCTGGTAGTGAAAAACATGAGCGTAATGCGAATTTTAAGCTACTTTTACATGGACGGGCTTAGCTACATCGGGCAAAATTACACTGTTTTTCTGTGTTTTCCGTTTGAACATTTTATTTAGATTTTAAATTATGTCCAAAAATTGAATGCCAACTTAAAGACTATTTATCTGGAACAAAATGACACCAAGATCACGATGATCGGACACAAATTAAAAAAGTAATGTAGAGTTTTGTCGGAGCACCTACACTTGAAAGATCCGATTCGTTGTTCCCCTTTACTCTTTTTTATATACTTATCGGTATTTTTTAAATTTTATTATGAAACTGGCCCCTGTGTCTATGAGTGTCTAGTATGACAATTGGAAACGAAAACGGGTAAAATTTCCGGATTTTTTTAGGACCGTAATATGGTGCTGGCGTGCGTAATAGCGTATTTTAGACATGAAAAGTGTAGAAATTACGCCAAAATCGTAATAGTAAACAGGTCTGTAGGTACCCTAAGGTGTAACGGAAGGACGGACGGACACCCCTATCACTATATACCCCCTACTTTTTAAGCGGAGGGTATAATAATACATGGTAAAATCTATATCATATTCCACATATATCCAAGACCCCCCCCCCCATATCAGACCAAGGGCTTTAGCCTGAGGTATGATATTGGTCAAGGTCTGATATGGCTTATGATATGGATTTCACCATGTTTTATTCTGTTTATCATCAACTTAAAATTTCACTATTTACAACAAATACATGCGTTACATTTGTCACACAAAATTCAACTTGACCGAGCTTAGGAAGCAACAGGGGTACGTTTTGCGAGGACCGAAAGTCTTCTGTCACCAGCAAGATGGACTTAGTACAATGATGGCGAGCAAGCGAGAATAGCCCGACTGACTGTCGCCGCTACCGTTAAGTCATAACCTAGCTTGGCTTCAATTAGACTAAAATGCATTACTCCAAATAATTCCATTCACTTAATATTTCTCTTCAGGCGAACCTTTATACGGCGTAGGGGATTTTCTAACTGATATAGTGATTAGATCTATTTGTTCAGAGTAGCTGGTCTGATATCGATATCAAGACTGGTGATACAGCTTTTATGACTGGCGTGTACGGTCGGTGATATGGATGACGTCTGAGCATTAAGAAACTATGTATTTACTACAAAGTATATGATAAAGTGTTTTATTGTACATAGTCTGTTACCCGAACCAAATAAAGGTACAATATTTATGCCTTACCTAGGTTTCCATAAATTTAAAATAATTAGTAGCCAAATTTCCAAAATTTGTGAAAATATAGTCCTTTTTAAAGTATTTTTCCACAATTTGCTAAAATAGGTTACTTTTTGAAAGAATTCCTTAGTAATTAGTAGCCAATGGCAATTTTGGCTACCAGGAATGGAAACATAGTCTTACCTGACTGCATGTGACACAGACTTGTGATTTTTGTGACCGGAGATTCCATATGAATCAAATGTTATCACCTGTAAAAGAATACAAAGATTTTACAATCAAAGTACTGAAAGTACTGAAAAATGATCTACTAAGATGCAATAAAACAATCTGTCAGACGAAAAGTGTATGGGTAATCATCAGTACATCTAGTCTATCAAAAAACTTTTAACATTTTAATAATTAGATGCATTCATGTCTAAACACACACTAAAACGGTATGTTACAGTAGAGATAGAGTCTTTAAGATACAAATAATGCCCCACACAATGACTAAAAGTTCATTTGTTGATTGAAATAATGAGAAATATATATCATAATATATTAAATAATTGTATAGACACAAAACTTATTTCACCAAATGGTCACAAAATTTCAGTCATCATATCCACACATGAAATTGTACTATCGTATGTTTTGAACAAACTGCATCAATTTGTGAAAAATAATATAAACATTGTGGGCATAAAACCTCCACCATATGCCAGTGTTTAAAAGCTGCAGAAAATAGCTAGACAAGCCAATTACCTAATCTGTAACATAAAAGTACTTGAAAATAAAACCATCACTGGAATTAATCTGTTTATACTTCCAAAACTTTTTTTCTTTTCTGTTGATGGTCTTTTTTTAATATTTACATTTATGGTGTTTGATTGTATTAAATTCTGTTTTAGACCAAATGAAGTTATACGACTATAATTACATTTGCTAATGTGACGTCACTCATTTCTTGCTGACACCTATGCCCGTGACGTCATTGATAGGCTGTTCCAGGAATTGAAATTGCATGTCGTACACGACAGTGTTTTAAATTTATTTCAGGATTCAAAAACAAAAATAAGATTTTCAAAAAATGTGAAATGTAAATATAACCATTGAACTGTCTAGAAATGACGTTTATAGTGCTATAACTTCCATTGCCGTGCAAAGCAAACTAGTCATAACGTGCTAGCGTGCGTTATTCGGTTTGCTTTGCACGGCAATGGAAGTTATAGCACTATAAACGCCATTTCTAGACAGTTCAATGGTTAATTAATATCAAATTTTTTGGTCTGTTAGATGCTGTAATTCTCATTTTTAAAATTGAAACTTCCATAACCAATTCAGACATACAGTCCAACCTGCCGTAAAGGCCACCTCCATATAAGGGTCATCTGCTTATAAAGCAGGGATTTATCAGGGTCTTTTGGAAAAGGCCCTAAACTAAAAATTGGGAAAAACTATCAACTTTTTGCTCATTTTGGGAAAACTTTTGACATCATTTTTGTGCCATTAATGATTAAATCTAATGCTTTTAGTGTATTGAGTTGATTGAAGATTGAGAAAAGCAGCCACATTTATGACCAGACTTCAGCTATGTATCTGGTACAATTTTCTAATTGGGAATTTTCTCAGCCCATTTTGGGAAAATATCAATGTTTTTCCATTGGGAATGGGGCCGAATTTCGGCCCTAAATAGGCCCTTGATAAATCCCTGTAAAGGCCAGTAGAATTGTATCCTAATTGTTTTTTGTTCATATTATTTGAACCTGTATATAAAGACCACCTGTCCATAAAGGCCGTTTTACTGGTTCCCTTAGGTGGTCTTTATAGACAGGTTTCACTGTACATGTGTATAGTTTTTACTTACAGCATTGGGTTGTAGTTTATATATAACAGGTAATATCTTATTGATGACAACATCTTCATCCCAAGTTATATCTGGATGATCTGGTAGTCGGCTAAAATGAAATCAAACAAAAAGTTTTGAACTTGAATAGAACTAAAACCTAATGATGTTTTTATTCTTGATTGAGGACTTCAGGACGCCTCTGGACTTCTTTTGGAATGTGGATTCTAAAGAAGTATACATGTAATATGATAACACTAAGTTTCCACAAATTATTACAGTCTGTCAGCGTTTTTTTTAGCAGAGTGTTTATAAACATGGAAGAGTATATAAAACGTATATCAAGATGTTTTTGACAAATAAACGCATGAGGATACGATAACATCTTATTAATTATTTTACAATGTACAGTCAAACCTGTCTATAAAGGCCACCCAAGGGAATCAATAAAAGTGGCCTTTATGGGCAGGTGATTTTATATACATGTTCAAATAATATGAATAAAGAAACATTGGGATACAATTCTGCTGGCCTTTATAAGCAAGTGGTCCTTATAGAGAAGTGGCTTTTAAGGCAGGTTAGACTGTATGAGACATTTCCATGTTTTAAACACTTTGCCAAAATATCACTGACAGACTCAATCAGTGGAATAGAAAAATCATTGATTGAATGCAGTTTTATGTCCCAGTCAATAATATTTCACTTTTATCAAGATGTCACCAGCTGTGGGTGAAGTGGCAGAAATTTTTACCTTTGGAATGCACTCAGGGCAATGTGCAGGGAGGGCTCTTTAATCTGCTAATAGCCTATGCCTAACGTGACAAGAAATATAGGGTTTTAAAGTTTCTTCCTAAGGACCCTTGACTATCATTTCTTCAAGTGCTTGGTGAAAGAACAGTCACCACCTATTTTCAAGTGTTAGTCAGACCCTTACTGGTGTTTAAACACATGTTCCCCACATACATAGCAAGCATTCTACTATATTAGTTACTGTAGTGGTGAGTTCAGATGAAAATTAGATTCCTAATCAAATAATACCTGTCATTTTCTAAGATGATTTGATCCGAGGATATGCCAAGGATTTTACAGCTCTTTTTAAGTTCCTCTGTTCTTCTATGTCCAAGTCCATCATAATTTCCTGAAAGATAAAATCAAAATTTAAATAGGATAGTTTGATTGATCTATCAAGATTAAAAAATACATGTATATCAACTTATGTTGGCAGGGCATTACATACCGTAACACATTTCAATTCCTGGCAGACAAAATCAAAATTGGCTAGTTATTACTGAATTTTCTTTCAAAAAGTATATTTTCAGCCAACTTATGAAATACTTGAAAAAGTTCACAAATTTTTTTAATTTGGCTTCTAATAATTTGTAGAAAGTTTATTATAATATACCTCTATCATTACCCTTTATTGGATATTTACTGTAAAAATGGATTTACAAAGTAAATTATCGGAAAATGTTCAACATTATTTTTTTTCAGTTCTTGTAATTTTTGTTTGTTTATTTTTTGTTGTTGTTTCAAACACTATAACAACTAAAATAATACTTAATTCATTTTAATAATGAAATTATCTGCCATCGGAAACTGTCGTGAGAAATGGAAGCTTGTGATAGTGATAAATCAAAGAATAAAAGCATGACATTTTTACATAACTGATTACAAAATAGGCAGGGCAGATTGGAAAAAGGGCAGGACATTGGTGTGGGTCCCTTGGTTTTTTACACATTTTAGCTATTCATTACTTCTACAACTTCCTTTCTGAATTGGGTAACCCGGTTGGGCCCCCAACTAAACAAAAGTTAAGCTTCATCCCTGCATGATCATTCCAAAAAGGACAACAAAGCACTGGAGGAAAAAAGACAGGGCTACCCTTTGTGAAAATGGACTAACTGGAACACTGTCCCACTATGAATTCTCTTTTAAATTAAAACTAATAGAAAGTGCAGCCTTTCCCTTGCCTTTCATCATAGACAATGTATGTACATATTTCTGGGTCGAGACATTTTGTTCCATCCCATTTCATACCATATTCAGGACTTTTCGTCCCATACTTCTAAGACGTTTCGTACCATAGGACTTTTCATGATAAATAAAAGTTATATATTTGTACAAAATGTAAAAATTTAACTTATATAGCCTCTAATAGAGGACATCCAAGTTTGCAGATACTGATCATTCAGCCTTTGTAATTATAACTTGACTGTACCAAAAATTAAGACTTTATCTGAAGTATGGGTATTTTTATATGTCATGTAAGTCCCACGCTTCCTCATGTTTGTAGAATGTTTCCACTGAAATGGCTATTCCTGAATTTTGCATCTTGGCACACGTCCATGCTGCATAACAAACAAACTGAACAACAAAAGCCTGTAGAAAATGTGTTTTGTTTTTATTTAACCAGCAAAAGTAAGAAATCCAGAGACTTTATGACTTTAAAGTTAATTTGACTGTTTAATGTCGTACAAAAAAGCGAGAGAAAAAATATATAAAAATAATAATTATAATATAATAAGTATGTGGCATAAAATGGTGGTTAGTTAAATCCATATAAAAAGCAAATTAAGATTTATATACCTTAATCATCATCTTTTTTTAAAAGAAAGAAAAGGTGGGGAAATTAAATATATCCTGCCAAGTTGCTTTTCACTTAAGATATATGTAACTATTTTTTTCATAACACAGTAAAAACACCAAATATAAAATAAATAAATAAATTTCTTGAAAAAGTCATTAAAATGTTACAAAATGTCATGGTACGGAATGTTTCGAAAATGGTTCAAAATGGCATGGGACCAAACGTCTGTAATTCATTTGATTCATATTTCTAACCCACCAATCAAACTACAAAAAGTCCAACGCTCCAACACAACAACCTGTATTAGTTGGTTGAAAAATTTGAGTCAAACTCACATAAAATTTTCCGTAATACTGCATAATTTTGAAAGGGAGTGAAACAGGATCTTGCTTTTTGTTGTTATTGTTATCCTAATCTCCTTCTTTGCAAAGGATTGAAACAGGATCTTACAAGATATCAAGAGATTTTAAAATGGATAATTTCCAATTAATTTGGGATTGTTTTTAAGAAATACAGAAAACATAGATTAGGGCTTTGAAAGGTTTGAGCAAGTATTAATCTGCCTTGGGCCTATGTTTAAATTAGAATAAAAACTTCTACCACAGTGGTCTGCAACACTTCATGGTCACACCCTCAGTCAAATTAAAATTTTCTCAACCATGCATTCTTTTTTAAACTTGTGATGCTTTACCTGAGGATAGGCAAAGAATTCTAACAAAATCTCCACCTCCAGACTGAGACAAAATAGTTGGAGCAAAGAACATGCATTCGTCATCTGGATGTGCTGTTATGACAAGAATCTTCTGAATCAGTTTCTCACTGATTCTCCGGAAATTCAAAACTTTTTGTTTGACAATAAGATATAGATACAAAATAAAAACGGCAATCAAATAACAAAATATAATGTCTTGGATTAATCTGCTATTATTTTCAACAAATTTGACGATCCTGCTTGTTTGTTTGCTTAATTTTTCAAAACAGTCTTCTGCAAATTCAACGTAGGCGTCCATATTGTTTTATGAGAGTCGTAAAACGGTTTTTATGGAAGTCGTAAAATAACTAAAATCTAATGTAAATGGTTAACAATATCATAAACAAGACAAAAATATTATAGACATTAAATTCAATATCAAAATATCATTGACGTCAAGAATAAGTTAATTTTCAAATAAATATTAATGTCGCTAAACTTTATGTTTTTTAACCCGTAAAAACACTATTTTAGGCTAAACTGGGCAGCTTAACTGTGATTAAGGAAACAACACATCTAGCAAGGGCGAGGATAAGTGGACGCAACTTTTTAGCGACCGGATGTAAACATTGTTGCCAAGGAGGTAATGTAAAGCATTTGTTCTCGGTGTGTAAGATTATTTCCGCAAAACTCCGATGCTATTTTAGTGATATTTCCATCTGATTATCAGAAAAATGGCAGACGATGCCGGTAAAAGCAGTCCTGTGAATGAAGTGACGACAAACCCCGCTCCAGATGCAGATATAGATGCACAAAAACCAGAACAAGAGCAGGTTGCTGATCAAGAACAAGTAGAAAACGCTGAAAAGACACAACAGGAAACTGAACAAACAGAATCTCAGGAACAACAGGGCGAGGAAAGTACAGAAAAACAAGAAGAAGAACAGAAAACACAGGAAGCAGAGCCAACAGAAGGTAAAAAATCACCAGAGCAAGAACCAAAATCAGAGGAACAACAAGAAACAGTCGCTGAGCAACAGCAACAAGAGGGAGAAAAACAGCAAGAATCTGATCAACAAGAATCGCAACAGGAGGGAGAAAAACAACCAGAAACTGAACAACAGGGACAAGAAAAGTCAGACTTATCAACGGAGCAACAAAATGATGATAATCAAAATTCAAATAAAGATGGGGATCAGTCAGAGGATCAGGTTGGTAAAACCCCACCGCCACCACCACCAACAGATACAGAGGGGGTAGACAAACCAGATGAACAAGTAGGGAGAGAGGATACAACAAATACGTTGAAGGAAGGATTTAGTACAACTCAGGCAAGTGAGGGACAAGAACCAAGGAGAGAAGATGAAATAACAACAGAAACAGAGGAAGAGGGCAAAGTAGAACAAAAGCAAAGTGAGGAAGCAATACCTGAAGCCCAGACAGAAGCTCCATCTGAACCACAAACAGGTATGAAATGTGCACACACATATACAGGCATACACATACAAACATGTACACACAAACACACACATACATGCATACACACACACACACACACACACACATACATACACACACTAACAAGCAACTAATGTTACTGTCAAACATTTTTAACAAAAGTTTATTGTACCTTGTGAAAAGGTTAGAAATAACAAAGCCTCGAAAATTTGAAACTTGTGAAATTTACAGTACTTTTATGAAGTATACACATTTCTGTGAACAAATACATAAACAAATGATGATGTACATGTATAATTATCAAACCACCCAGGCCCCCATTAATTTTGGAAACTGTTTTCAGATACAATTTTCTATATCATGGATTAAGATTAACAGAGGCCCAGTAGCCCATGGCTGCTAAAATAAGTCTAAACCCCTAAATTTTAAATATTTTAGCCATTTATTACTATTACAACTTCTCTGAAGTGATCTGGGTCCCCAACTCAAGGTAGTTAAGCTTAATATGTATATATTTGCATGCCATTTTTCTGTTTCAGAACAACAACAAGAACAACAGGAACCTTTGAAACAAACAGAAACCAAAGCGGATGAAAAACCAAAAACACCTGAAGGAGAACCCGTACCTGTTAGTCAGGATGTAGTTACTGTGGAACCTGGTGTAATTCCGGAGGCTCCCAAAATTCCATCACCAGATCGTGTACAGTCAGGTGTATCTGATTCACCAACATCAAACACCGCACTTGTAAGTTCTACTGTGGTTGACAGGGCTAAGCTAGTGTTTGTGCTATAGCGTTGTATATATTAGTTGTAATTGAGAGATTTAATGTCAGACTTTAAGGTCCAGATCTTTTAGCCTTGTGGTAGAACACTTATTTTTCACCCATGTTCCCTCAACTACGGCGCCCAGTTAGAAAGTGGATTTTGTTCATGTATTTCCTTTCTCTGATTACATGTGTTAAGTGCTTTTTTTTTCAAAATGGTATTTTATGTGCCAGTTAAGATTATTTTACCCATATATGGAAGAAGTCAGTTTAGACTGGTGGAAGAAACCAGAATGTACAGAGAAAACCGGGATGATACCAACTAAGTTGGTCCACTAAATAAAAGTAATGGGGCAGACGTATATTGTGTCCTATTAACTTTAGCCTGATCGGTTTTGCATTTTATTCCTCCTTCATCAGAGGCAATAATGTTTAGCAATTGGTTTCAGTATCGGGATGACAGTGAGGACTACTGGATCCTCAAATTAAAAACGCTCAAAACAAAGGGAATGAATGAACGGCTCTCAGCTAGGTGGCAACTCTATATTTTTTTCCTAATGTACAGAGAAAACCATTGAGTGTGGACATTGAGCAAACTGACTTTTTATTGAAACTTTTAGTGTACTCATTTTCATTAAAAACTAAATGATACAGTTTTGTCATTTGATAAAAAATACACATTAATTAGGGAATTTAGGGCATTTTAAAATAAATTCCTTTGAAAAAGGGACTTCAGTGATTGAAAGGTCTAAAGTTCCAGCTTACTGATTGTAGCCCCTCACACTTTATTTATTTATTTATAATTTTTTTGCTTATTTATTTATTTTTTGTTTTTATTGTTTCATTGTTGTTGTTTTTTTCCCTTGTATGCATTTTTAAGGTTTTTTGCTTGCCTATGGTACAAATATATTTCGATCAATTATTGAATTTTTTTGTTTTTAATTTCAGAATATGATCTGGTCATTTGGTCTCAACAGAAATGTTCCAGTATTAAACTTGACAGATACCACTAGAAAGTTGATTATGTATACATGTGCTCATGTTGGTGTATTATATGACTTTGAGAACAACAGACAGCACATATTACAGGGACATGTAAGTTGTCATTTCTTTATTTTTACTCACTAAGAGCCGGTGATCAGTGGTTTTGTATCCTTTTATTTGCAACTACCTTGTAACCTTCAACGTTCTGTATATGAAAAAAATTGCAAATAAAAGGGAAGTAACTTGATGAACCTTATAAAACATAGTTTGATATAAAGATATTCATGGTTAATTTAAGAAGGGGCAATAGGGCTATTGATCCTGTATTTTGCTAATGACCCCATTGGTAATAGGGCTCTTGTTTTGGGACTGATATTCTTCCCCATTCACAATAGACATATTGCCGGTCACGCCCACAATGTTCCGACAAAGGCCGCTATCACGGTACCAAAGCAGCATCACAGCAACTAATGACGTACTCATATCAGTGACGTCATTAAACGACGCAATTCAGGTCAAGTTTTCATTCTTTTTGCATGTAATTCAAGCATGACGGACCTTTGTCAGAACATTGTGGGCATGGTCAGCGATACGTCAATTGAAGTCTTTTTGTTTTTTTTCACAATCACTTTGCCAATTTTCACAAATTTGGAAATTTCAGCTTAAAAAAGTATTTTTATTTTGAATTTTCTATCACCATTGTGATGTTTATTTTCACAGTTGCATAGTTGCCGGGTTCATTTAGAAAAAGGGGAGAGAGAGACCCCTGGTTAAGGCCGTAGTGGCCATTTTTATCATTACATGAATGCAAAAATATTGATATTTAATTAAGATGGTTTTATATTGACAGGCTAATCCACTAAGTTGTACTTGTGTAAGTAGAGACAAAAGATGGCTGGCTACTGGAGACAAGGGGAAAGATAGCATGATTATTATATGGGATACATACACAGGGTAAGGTTTAATGATGACATCGTTTTAGTTTCAGCTATTGAGTGAATAAAGCTCTTATAAGGCTAAACGATGAGATATTTTTGTTTCAGGCGATATCGAGTTAATAAGGCTCTTATCTCAAAAACAAACATATTAATCCATGTCCAAACCACAATCCAAAAGCAAAAGCAAAGTAAAAATAAAAAGCAAACATATTAATCCATGTCCAAACCACAATCCAAAAGCAAAGTAAAAATAAAAAGCAAACATATTAATCCATGTCCAAATCACAATACCAAAGAGCAAAGTAAAAATCAAAAACAAACATATTAATCCATGTCCAAACCACAATCCAAAACCAAAAGCAAAGTAAAAATCAAAAACAAACATATTAATCCATGTCCAAACCACAATCCAAAACCAAAAGCAAAGTAAAAATAAAAAAACAAACATATTAATCCATGTCCAAATCACAATCCAAAAGCAAAGTAAAAATAATAAGCAAACATATTAATCCATGTCCAAACCACAATCCAAAAGCAAAGTAAAAATCAAAAACAAACATATTAATCCATGTCCAAACCACAATCCAAAACCAAAAGCAAAGTAAAAATAAAAAAACAAACATATTAATCCATGTCCAAATCACAATCCAAAAGCAAAGTAAAAATAATAAGCAAACATATTAATCCATGTCCAAACCACAATCCAAAAGCAAAGTAAAAATAAAAAACAAACATATTAATCCATGTCCAAACCACAATCCAAAAGCAAAGTAAAAATCAAAAACAAACATATTAATCCATGTCCAAACCACAATCCCAAAAGCAAAGTAAAAATCAAAAACAAACATATTAATCCATGTCCAAATCACAATCCAAAAGCAAAGTAAAAATAAAAAGCAAACATATTAATTTATGTCCAAACCACAATCCAAAAGCAAAGTAAAAATAAAAAGCAAACATATTAATCCATGTCCAAACCACAATCCAAAACCAAAAGCAAAGAAAAAATAAAAAGCAAACATATTAATCCATGTCCAAACCACAATCCAAAACCAAAAGCAAAGTAAAAATAAAAAGCAAACATATTAATCCATGTCCAAATCACAATACCAAAGGGCAAAGTAAAAATCAAAAACAAACATATTAATCCATGTCCAAACCACAATCCAAAACCAAAAGCAAAGTAAAAATAAAAAGCAAACATATTAATCCATGTCCAAATCACAATACCAAAGGGCAAAGTAAAAATCAAAAACAAACATATTAATCCATGTCCAAACCACAATCCAAAACCAAAAGCAAAGTAAAAATAAAAAGCAAACATATTAATCCATGTCCAAATCACAATACCAAAGGGCAAAGTAAAAATCAAAAACAAACATATTAATCCATGTCCAAACCACAATCCAAAACCAAAAGCAAAGTAAAAATCAAAAACAAACATATTAATCCATGTCCAAACCACAATCCAAAACCAAAAGCAAAGAAAAAATAAAAAGCAAACATATTAATCCATGTCCAAACCACAATCCAAAACCAAAAGCAAAGTAAAAATCAAAAACAAACATATTAATCCATGTCCAAATCACAATACCAAAGAGCAAAGTAAAACTTTGAGGCTGGCAAATTGGGTTAAAATGTGAACCAAAGGGTAAGCACCTCTTGGTTAGTTAGCTACACCCACCATGTGTGTAATCAAAATTGGAAATGAAAGTAACTATAGAACATTAAATATAATTATTATCCTGGGTAATTTTGTTGATGTTATAAGTTATACAGGGCATTGGCAGGTTACAGGGCCCCATGTACCCCGTCAAAGATTTATGTACCCTGAGCCTGTGGCTCAGGGTACATAAATCTTTGACGGGGTACATGGGGCCGTGTAACCTGTCAAAGCCCTGTATAATGTTTTTGTCACCCTTCAAAGCGTAACCAGTTGGATCTTTTTAACTTCCATTTCGTATTTTGTGTGACTTGCGTACGTTGTCGCCATGTTTGTTTACTGAACTAGACGCCGGCGATGTACGAGTTACTTCCCTTTTACCGCTAAACGTTGCGTGGGTTCATGTACCCCGGCAGATTTCCGAACATAATTCCATGTACCCCGGCAAGTTAACCAATCGCTATGCGAGAAATTTCTTTGAAGGGTGACAATTAAATGTATCTCCTGTTGGCTGATTGGTCAAATTGTTTTAGAATTTCTGATAAATATGTTCCTTTTTCAATCTTTTAAACAAGTTATATTCTATTTTAGAATTTCTGATAAATATGTTCTATTTCAATCTTACAAATAAGTTATATTCTGTTTCAGAATTCCTGTACAGACGATATTTGATACTGATGGAGTGACAGCGATGGCCATGACACCAGACGCTCGTTATTTAGCCACACTAAGTGCTTCTAAAGACCAGGTATCTATAAAAATATTTATTTCTTTTGTCTAAAGCTAGGAGTCTCATTGTGTGTTTTTCTTATGTCTTGTTTCTTTATTTTGATGTTGTAACTTTTTATTTCCATCCTTATAGAGGAAAATGTTTACATCGCAAATTCTTGCAATAACGGAAATGGGAAAAGGTCAACTGATACAATTTCATATCAAATGGGAAATAATCAGTCCACACAAACGTAAAAGGTATCACTTGGTACACTTAAGAAACCCATTTCACTACGATTACAATTGTCAAATTTTTAAAATAACAATCAGTTTCATTAAGGTAAAAGGATGATTCAAATCAAATTGCCTAACCTATCATTACTGTTTTTTTCAGGTTTTGTCAATATGGGATTGGACTATAGATGGTGAGACACCTTTATGTTCGGCACAACTTAACCCTAATTACGGAGTACAGGTAAGCACTAAATCCAAGTTATAGAGTACATGCAGGTAAGGCAACAGGTTACCCCATGTTACACCTGGGTACTCTATGTTGATACTTTCTGCAAAAAATTATTAGGGTGAGCATTTCCGTAGGTGATTTTAAATTTCAGAAAAAATTCTTCAGAAAAATTAAGATTTAAGATGGAAAAAGTTTGAATAAGGAAATGATAAGATTGCCTAGGAATCTGGGGATTCACCTCATTGTTTTCCCCAAAGATGGATTTATCTCCCTTTAATTATATACTCAGTACATCAGTAAATGCTATATTTATGTATTAGGAAACTTATTATTTTAAATTCTTTATAAATATAACTTGTATTGTGCTGTTTCTAAGTAAATCGATTTTTGATTTTGATTTATTGAAATGCAACTCGAACAGAGGTTTGGGGAATATTTAATAAAACATTTTTTAGACTATTTCAATGATTTTTTGGAATTAAAAATTATTTTAGTTTCCAATTAGTTTAATGACTTTTTTTTTTACAAATTTTCAGTCATCCTTATTTTCAATATGTGAATAAACAAGTGTTCAGTCTTCATTATACAATGTATGTAGTTTTTGTGACTTTTTTTAATAAACAAATTTTCCAATCCTCTATTCTTTCAATCACATTTTTTTAATTAACACATTTTCCAGTCTTCTAAACATATAGTTTTAATTACATTTTTTTTAAATTAACAAGTTTTGAAGTCTTCCTTATATGCAATTTCTCTGAACTTTTTTGATTCAACAAATTTTCCAGTTTTCATAATATCAACATATGTATATGTAGTTTCAGTGAATTTTTTGACTAAACATTTTCCAGTTATCCATACTTTGAGCAGATGAGGTACTTAAATTCTTTTCTTTTATATTTGCAGAATTTTATACTGTTTAACCCAGAAGACATTCACTACTTAGTGACAAATAGTGACTCACAAGTCATATTTTATCATTGGGTAAGTCACTTGTTTTTATTTGAAACTTTTATGAATATTAAAACCATTTTTTTGGGGGGGGGTGTCATATGGTTATATAAGAAACCTACGGTCTGTTTACCTGTACAGGGATTTATAAAGAGTACAGTAAGACTTCAATATATTGCCATTGTCTTTCAAATGTTGGCGTTATAAAGAGGTTTGTCGATAAATCGAGGAAAACTGTATAACCCCCAAAGCAGGTTATACAACAGTTTATGCATCGGTTTTGGGTTAAAAATGGTAAACCGAAAAAATATCAAAGTTATTTCTTATAATTTAATTCAAAAATAATTTTTCAACAATATTTATAATTTTAATAACAATTTAATGTTTTTAAAACGCTACATTTCAATTGCCATCATCATATAGTGCATAAATACAAATGACTTCACTGACATAATGAGCTTGTTACCATTGACAACTGCAGACTCTGTCATCTTTGCTATTGATCATGCGACCAATAGTGGTTATCATAAATAAACTGAAAAGGTTAATATCGAAGAGATAACTAGAATGAAAATATAAATTATTACAAGATTTGGGAACATAAAAATAAAAAACAATGATACTAATTTATGTCCAAATCACAAAGTAAAAACTTCGAAACTGACAAATTACAGTAAACAGGCGAAGTTCCATCAGGGAATTATAATACAATGTAGTGAAATTGCAACCGTTTTTTGTTTTTGCCATCTTTCCATATCCATTTATTTATTATTTTCTGTTCCAGGGCGATCAACACATGGAATTTTTTGCCCCTCCATTGACAGATCAAGATTTCAATAAACAAATTGGAAGATTTCACCAGTCCATATTCCAGAAGAACAGTTCAAGGTCACTAACTGCAACTTCCATCGGAAATCTTGTCGTCTGGGACAACAATAAACCAGTTACTAAACGTAAGTTTCCCAATAGGAGAAATAATATGATTTGATCCTGTAGACTGAACATGAATCAGGGTTTAAGAATGGGAAACATTAACATGTTATCTTAAAAGCCCACTAGATGGCGATGCACTCAAGTTGGTCCTAGTCTTACAGTATGTGTTCTGTATCTATGGTAACATCACAGTACATTGTTCTTTAAATAGCCCTGATTTTGTCCATTCATTCTTTCATTCATTTGTTTGAACATTTTGTTTATATAATCATTTATCTTCTCATTCATCTTTTTCATTCTATCAGTCTTCAATCATTAGGCTAAAAAATCATTATCTATTAAGTTCTACCTTCATGACTTGTGTATTTTGACATTTTTCAGTGATAATATCAGAGCCATCAGCCGATAAGAAAGCCTTAAAAATCATCAAGCTTCAGGATAGAGGAATCAATGTACTTACCACTACAGAGGAGTAAGTGGAGGGGAGGGTATGGATGGGAGGAGACAGGGGGGGAGTAGAGTAGAGTGGAGCAAGGGGGTCGGAGGGAATGAAATGGGCGAGGGAGTGGAGCAGAGCAGGACGAGCAAGGGGATTGGAGGAAACTAGAAAGGGGAAGGTAGTAGAGCAGAGCAGAGTCAAGCAAGTGATGTGAGGGAACTAGAAAGGGAATGAGGGTGGAGAAGATCGGAGTAGAGCAAGGGGATTAGAGGGAACTAGAAAGGGGAGTGGAGTGGAGCAAGGGGATGAGTGGAAGAGAAAAGGGAGCAGATTAGAGTAATGCCTCGGAATGGGGGGAGAGTGGAATGAATGGGGTGGAGTGGAGTTGTGTGGAGTGGAATCACATTGTTTTAAGCATCAGTCAAGATTTTTTCACTTTTTCATTTAATTTTAGGCAGTCTGTTATGGTATGGTGGAGGAAACTGGAATATCCAACAAACACCACCTACTTTTGGCAAGCAAACTGACAAATGTTCTCACACTAGGATTTGCCCAAGTGGGATTCAAACCAACATGATAAGAAATGCAGAGACTCATAATTACAGATTTAGGTTTTGGCCATCTAGGCTTCAGATGGCAGCTTGAGGGGGTTCAAAGCCTGCAGGTTTAACTAAAACCTAAAAGTCGATAGTAATTGTTCTTTTTTCAAGCACTTTATATTTAGAAGTTAAATTTTAAAATGAAAAATTGATTTACCTGTATGATACTGATATTTTTTCTTATTTTCTTTTTTTTTTACAGTTTTATAGTTGTTGGAGATATGGCTGGTCATGTGAAATTCTTTGATCAGAGTCTAAAGTTAGTCCACTGGTAAGTTCATCCTCTTATTTCAATCTTCATAATTCAAATTATTCATTCTTAACTGGAGACTATATATTGTCCTCAAAAGTACTCTTATTCATTCATTTGGTCTTTCAATTAAACAAACATCACCATGATCTAAATGTTATACCAATTCCCCCCCTTTTTGTCTTTAAATTAATTTGATCATGCACATGGTTAGAAAAACATGGATTTTCCCAGTTGTGATTCGTTTAGGGTGTTTTTGTAATGGAATTTTATTACTGTTAGGTGGCCTAATGGATAAGATGTCAGTCTACAAATCCAGGGTCTCTTACTGCTGTGAGTTCGAGTCCTGCTCAGACCACATGTGGGAAAGTGAATTTTCCTTGTTGGCTTTTACTAGTTCGCCTGGTATCAGTATAATGGACTGGGGGAGTGATACGCTTGTCGTCTGTGGCACACTGACTCGTTGAGCTAGCACCTTAAAGTCGCCCCGAGTGCGTGCTAGTGCAAGACAGACCATACAACACGCTCGCACTTCACATGCATACACGAAATTGTTCATAGATTAATCCATAGAGATTAATAAAATAGTTCTTGCTGAGAATAGCTGAAAAATTGCTGATGCGACGTTAAGCAACATTCAACCAACCATTACAGTTATTGCTTGTTATTTAATTGTGGAAGCGCGTGGCCTAGTGGTTAAGGCGTTGGACTCATGATTCGAATGTCGTGGGTTCGATCCCTGGACCGGGCGATGTGTTGTGTCCTTGAGCAAGACACTTAATTTCACGCTGTTCCAGTTCACTCAGCTGAAAAATAAATGAGTACCAGCAAAATGCTGGGGGTTAACCCTGTGATGGACCGGCGTCCCATTCAGGGGAGAGTCTTGTACTCTCAGTCGCTTAACGCCACGGAAACCGGGATAAGCTCCGGCCTGATGGGCCTAATGGCTCGGGACAGACTTTAACTTTAACTTGTTATTTAATCGGATTTTTTTATCTTTCAGGTATCAAGATTTTAACTTAGGACCAGTTGCTGCTGTATCTTTTGCTTATCATCCTGATTTTCACAACATGTAAGTATGATTATGGGTGAACATGGGTGGTACTGTCACTGGCTTTTGAAGTCAAGGGTTGTGGGTTCGAACCTCACTCGGGACTTGGAAATTTTCATGTCTCTGTGCACGCTAAAGACACCTCTGTAGATCTGGAGAGTTTGGAAAAGAGAAGGCCACCTGTAGCTGCTACAGAGGATGCTTACAACTAAAAAAGCCATTGAAACAAACTGAGCAAAGTAAGTAAGAAATGATATTGTGTGTTTTATCTGGGAACTTAGCATTCATATCATGAAGTCTGCCAAAGTCCCAGAAATAAGAACTGGTTAGTGAAAATTCTTAATTTTATTAAAATTAAAAATAAATGTTTTATGGACAACCTAAGTACAGTGAAACCTCCCTTAACTGGACACGTATCACACTGAATGTTCATTAAGTTAAGGGGAGATAATCCAGGTTTCAAAATCTCCCTAAACGGGACACCTCCCTATACCCTACAAAATCTAAGGTCTGGAGCTTGTCCGGTATTAAGAGGTTTTACTGTATTAACAAGAACGAACACTGATATCCTCAGATTTTATCGTAGGTTATACCATGCTGGTCAAGCTTTTAGCCTAGGGTGTCCTTCATCTGTCCTGATGTCAGCATACCTCATTGTTAATACATTGTACATGTAGTTAAAATGTAAAATTATCTTAATACAATTTCAGACCACTGGAAGGTACTAATTATCCACCAGATGCTACTATTGAAGCCAGAAAGTTTGTAATCAAGGATTTTGTTGTCGGAAGCAGCATTGCCATATTTGGTAATGTTACCGCTGATGGTACCAAAGTACAGGTAGATGACCTAAAATATGTGTTTTTGACCAATCAACTGACATAATTCAAATCTAATTGACCAAACATGACTTAGTTATATGTAATTGATCAATCGACAGACATGAGATACTGTATACGTATTTATATCCCTGGTGTACTTATTTTTCCTTATTTCACGGTTGTTTGTTTGTGTGAAAATTAATACCAAACGAAAATTATATTATGCTTATTGTGTTATGGTGCATGTTTTTAAAACCACAGAAATTTAGATACGAAGATATGTCTAAATTACCTATACCGTGAAAATAAATACATGCGAAATTAAATATGTTTACAATACATGTTTTTGACCAATCAACCAACAGGAGATACATTTAAATGTTAACAAATCAATAGTCATGAGATGAAACATATTTGTAATTGACAAATCAAAAGACATGAATTACATGTAATTGACCAATCAAAAAACATGAATTAGATGTAATTGACCAATCAAAAGACATGAATTTACATGTAATTGACCAATCAAAAGACATGAATTACATGTAATTGACCAATCAGAAGACATGAATTACATGTAATTGCCCAATCAAAATACATGTTAATGACAAACCAACCAACATGAATTACATGTTATTGACGTATCACCAGCCATGCCTTTTATGTTCCAACACTGGCCATCATCACGGTACCAAAGCAGCATCATGGCAACTAATGACGTACTAGTGTCAGTGACGTCATTAACTGGCACAATTCAGGCTGAGTTTTTATTCTTTTTTTGTGTAATTCAAGTATGCCGGGCCTCAGTTGGAACATTGTGGGCATGGATGGTGATCCGTCAATTGCCCAATCAACCAACACAATTACATCTAATTGACCAGTAATTGAGCAACTCGATATGAACATGTAGATGCAGAAGTGTGTGTAGTTGGTTGACAAAACACAAGATATACTGTTTGATTTAACTTCTAAAATTCAAGACACAGTCAATATCATATTACTGTAGATTAATTATTTTTCGCGAGTAGAAAATTTCGCGTCAAGACCATCTTCACCTTATTTGTGAATATCTGAATTCGCATTTGGAATCTTATTGAATACAACATATGTATGTCAACATACAACTATCTGTGTGCTGGAAATATTCCGTGAATGAGATGAGTCGCGAATTTATGCAAAAATAAATATTTTGCGAAATGAAAGTATTCTACATCTACAGTATCAAAAAAACAACAAACTTTACAAGTTTGCTGATATAGCCTCTTCATAACAGAGATACAACTTTAATATGGTAGTAAAATCCACATTTTACATTGATGTTTCAGAAAAATTTCAGATACAGTAAAACCTTGTTATAATGGCCCTTGATAACTTTGCCACCTCGCTTATTGCCACACTATTTTGAAGTCCCAAAATCCATTTTGTTTATGTTTTTCTTTATCCGCCTCCCCCAACTTATCGTTAAACCCCTTTATATGCTCCAGCCGTGAATAGCTGCAATAATGCTGATGCGGCTTTAAACAATAACTCACTCACTCACTCACCTTTATATGCCAAAATTTGACAAATGGTGGTGATGAATCAAGGTTTCACTGTAAATTTTCCTTAATCATGTTAATGGTTAATTCTTTTCATAGATTTTTTTTTGTTTTTCTCATAGGTTATCCACAGAGAACATGATGCTGCTATTCATGCCATGGCTGCACATCCATCTCAGTAAGTATACAGAGAGAGAATGAGAGAGAGAGAGAGAGAGAGAGAGAGAGAGAGAGAGAGGAGTGTTCTAGTGGAGTAATGATGTTTCACACCCCAGTCAAGATTGTATCACTTACATTGAGGCAGTCAGTTCGTGTATGGTTGAGGAAACCAGAGTGCCTGGAAAATGCCACCAACCTTCAGCAAAGGAATTGATATATTTGTTCACGCTGTTGTGAGTGCGATTTAAGCCTAGGCAGTGAGAGGGGCTGTGATCTGAAAGTGCATGCTTTAGACATCTCAACCAACAAGCTCCTGAGAGAGAGAGAAGGTGTTACTTTTCACATGTTTATCATGTTCATGATATACCGGTAATCATTCCTGTTTTTTGTTTTGTAGGCCATATATTGTTATTGGTAGTTATTCAGGTTTACTGAAGATATGGGATTATGTAAAGAAGTAAGTATAAGAAATTGATTCTGTTATATATGTACGCAAGTAAAGCTGGCACCAGTTTCATGATCAACCTTTTAACGTAATTTTAGGAATTTTTGGCAATCTTTAAATCTTTATGATATGGAAACTTGTTAAGAGTTAATTTAAAATCTGTTTTAAACAAAACTAAAATACAATCAAACCTGTCTATAAAGGCCACCTAAGGGAACCAGTAAACATGGTTTTTATTGGCAGTTGGCCCTTATATACAGTTTCATATAATATGGATTAAGAGCAACTGGGATAAAATTGTATTGGCATTTAAAAGCAGGTGGCCTTTAACACAGGTTTGTCGGTACATAAACCATATGGTAAATGTGATTTTCAACTGATATGAGATATGTATATACATGTAATTTACATATCGCTGGTCATGCCTTTTATGTTCCAACACTGGCCGCCATCATGGTACCTTAGCAGTGTCACGGCACCTAATGACGTACTAGTGTCAGTGACGTCATTAAATGGCACAATTCAGACTGAGATTTCATTCTTTTTGTGTGTAATTCAAGCATTCTGGGCCTTTTGTCAGAACATTGTGGGCCTGGCCGGCGATCTGTCAATTTATACCTTCAATTCCTGAAAAAAACTTGAAAGTTAACAATTATAAAAAAGTATATAGGTTCCAAATCGCAATGTTGTTAGTTTTTCATGTTTTATAGGTTTCGATGTAAAGTGCCAAAAGATATTATGAAATCTTATTAGGCTAGTGTTTCATAATTTTTAAAAAAATTTTCCCACAATTCTTTGTGATATTTTGGGTAACATCTTCATACATGTATAATGGTTACCATGTTTATATTTGTAGGGAAGTTTTGGTACACCGTGTGTTTGACAGAGGAAACCTTATCAGATGTTGTACTTATGACCCCAAAGGGGCACATATAGGTAAGTTACAGAAGTGGTGGTGTAGTGGTGGTGATGATGATGATGATGATGATGATGATAATGATGATGAGGAGGAGGAGGAGGAGGATGACGACGATGAGGACGTACCTATTATTAAGATAGTAAAGTTTCCCCAGGAAGCTCCACTACACTCAGGAGAAAAATGTTGTTGTTGATGATGATGTTGTTGATTCCAAGTGGCCAGTCAACCTTTTCTTCCAAATGAAGGAAATTAAGGCATGTTTTGAGGCATGGAGAACACAAATGCACATTTTTAAAACTGACTTACAAGCACTTACATACATCAGTGTTTTTAATAACAATAATGATGATGTATAGTGTCCATTATATTGCTGGAAATGGCAACAGTATCATGAAATTCTGTAACACAGAAATAATATTTGTTCTCTGGTAACAACAGTTCAAATTTAAAGTGGACAAGCTGGCCACCATTTACAAATTTTAGGTCGCCAGATACAATTCAATGTTGATTTGGCCACCATTTTAGTAGACAAAATTGAGGGCTGTCATGACCCCTTTTTTCAAGACCTGGGCCAGGATGACCCAGAAAGTACATTCAACACTGGTTCAGTGGATTAATATTTTTAAATCTGTTAATTTTTCTATTTCAGCCATCGGATTTGTTAATGGTTCGGTGAGAGTGCTTGATGCCATAACACTAGAAGATGAATTAAGTGAACCTTTCAGATATGCCAGAGATGCCATCACACACATCATATTCTCTCATGACTCAAAATACCTAGCAACAGCTGTAAGTTTTGTTTATCCTTTTGGTTGTATTTTTTTTTGTTACCATAGCAATAAAGTCAAAGCTGTCTATAAAAGCCATCTAAGTGAACCAGTAAAGGTGACTTTTATGGGCAGGTGGTCCTTATATTCAGGCTCTAGTAACATAAATAAAGAGCAGTTTAGGGATAAAATTTGACTGGCCTTTAAAAGCAGGTTGTCCTTATTTAAAGGTGGCCTTTAAGACAGTTTTGTCTGTACTCTCATGTTTTTCACACTACCCTGGGTTTGATATTCACTTAAGATAGATCTTAAAGACACAGAAATTTTTTCAGGTCTGATGATGCTGTGTGGTTTCCTCTGGGTATTCTTTGTAATGGTGTTTTGATATCTGGTTAAGATTCTTTCACCTATATCAAGGTGGTCAATTCTCAAATGGTGGAGGAAACTGGAGTACCTAGAGAAAATTATACGTATTGACTTTCAGCAAGAGCAAGTAAACTGACAAACTTAAGCACCTGTCCAAATTGGATTCAGAGCTAGTGGGTTTGAGTTTGCATGCTAAGAATTCATCCTTTTATTTTGGGATATCCATCATGTAAGCATCATAAAAATTGTAAGATAAGTCATGAGACCAATTTTGTAAAACATTAAAATGCAATGTGTTTTTTTTTTTTCAGGATGGCGAGAACACTGTATCTGTGTACAAAAGACAGCCTGGTATAAATGTAGATCCATATGTTTACCTGGGACGATACAGGGCACATTATAAACCTGTACAAGATATCATGTTTGGTATACAGCTTGATAACAATCAGCCACGCCTTATGTCATTAGGAATGGATAGAGTTCTGGTAAGCACATCCCATTTTCTTTAACCCTACCCACTCACTTTCCTATACTCCACCCACGTTGTTAATAGACAATACAGAGCTCATTATAAACCTGTACAATATATCAGGTATACAGCTTGAAAACAATCAGCCACGCCTTATGTCATTAGGAATGGATAGAGTTCTGGTAAGCACATCCCATTTTCTTTAACCACACCCACTCATTGTCCTAAACTCCACCCATGTTGTTAATAGACAATACAGAGTGCATTAAAAACCTGTACAATATATCATGTTTGGTATACAGCTTGATGACAATCAGCCATGCCTTATGTCATTAGGAATGGATAGAGTTCTGATAAGCACATCACATTTTCTTTAACCACACCCACTCATTGTCCTAAACTCCACCCACATTGTTAATAGACAATACAGAGCTCATTATAAACCTGTTTGGTATACAGCTTGAAAACAATCAGCCACGCCTTATGTCATTAGGAATGGATAGAGTTCTGGTAAGCACACCCCATCTTCTTTAAAAACACCCACCCATTGGTTTTAACTCCGCCCACTTCTTTACTACAGTATTTGAATTCATTTATTCAAATTTGGTAAATTCCACAAAATATTTAGGGAAAATTGGTTTGAACCTCAAATAAAGCTAAATGACAGTCTTGAGTAATGAATACTTATATAATTCAACACCGTATTTAATTTTGGATAATATTATATTGTCATTGTACCTGATTAGCTAATAAACATCCTTTTTCCAATTCCCATGAACCTGATTGGCTAATAAATATTTTTATCCCTATTCCTAAGTACCTGATTGGCTAATAAACATTCTTATTCCTAATTGGTTAATAAGTGTTCTAACTTATTATTTTATTCCTATATGTCTTTCTTTTCACCAAACACTACTTTCAATTTATTTTTATTTAACAGGTTGAATATGATTTAGAAAACAGTAGTCAAGATGACCTCAGAATAAACAGCACTGACAGAATAGAACAGAGTGCTGTACCACAGTGTATGGCCTGGTATCCACCCGTAACTAAGGAACATTTCATAGTAACAGCCAATGATCAGGTAAGTGTTGTGAGTCTGTACCACAGTGTATGGCCTGGTATCTACCCGTAACTAAGGAACATTTCATAGTAACAGCCAATGATCAGGTAAGTGTTGTGAGTCTGTACCACAGTGTATGGCCTGTTATCTACCCGTAACTAAGGAACATTTCATAGTAACAGCCAATGATCAGGTAAGTGTTGTGAGTCTGTACCACAGTGTATGGCCTGGTATCTACCTGTAACTAAGGAACATTTCATAGTAACAGCCAATGATCAGGTAAGTGTTGTGAGTCTGTACCACAGTGTATGGCCTGGTATCCACAGTGTATGGCCTGGTATCTACCCGTAACCAAGGAACATTTCATAGTAACAGCCAATGATCAGGTAAGTGTTGTGAGTCTGTACCACAGTGTATGGCCTGGTATCCACAGTGTATGGCCTGGTATCTACCCGTAACTAAGGAACATTTCATAGTAACAGCCAATGATCAGGTAAGTGTTGTGAGTCTGTACCACAGTGTATGCCTGGTATCTACCCGTAACTAAGGAACATTTCATAGTAACAGCCAATGATCAGGTAAGTGTTGTGAGTCTGTACCACAGTGTACGGCCTGGTATCTACCCGTAACTAAGGAACATTTCATTGTAACAGCCAATGATCAGGTAAGTGTTGTGAGTCTGTACTACAGTGTATGGCCTGGTATCTACCCGTAACTAAGGAACATTTCATAGTAACAGCCAATGATCAGGTAAGTGTTGTGAGTCTGTACCACAGTGTATGGCCTGGTATCCACAGTGTATGGCCTGGTGTCTACCCGTAACTAAGGAACATTTCATTGTAACAGCCAATGATCAGGTAAGTGTTGTGAGTCTGTACCACAGTGTATGGCCTGCTATCTACCCGTAACTAAGGAACATTTCATAGTAACAGCTAATGATCAGGTAAGTAAAACCTGTCTGAAATATTTTTTTGGATATTTTCTGGCGAGTTTCTGAAACCTTCTTCACATCCACCCATGTGGTTAATATACAGGAGCAGACCCTGGAATTTTATAAATACAGGTAATCCCATTTCCTCACTGATGTGGAAGAATGAGCGTGGAATCTGCTGGAGAATTTTTTCCGGGAAAATTTTTGAAATCTAGCAAAAAACTTCTGTAGTTTCCTGCAATCTGAGCAAGTGACACTCACACATACATAATATCATGGAAAGAAATGAAAGGAAGGGGGTTTGGGGGTTGGGATTGGGTTCTGACCTCTATCAAAGTTTCAAACATTTTAAATTCAAGTTTCCGTCCTTCCCTTCATGTGTCCATCTTTTCTGTGCTAATTCTCCAAAACTATGAAGCACTATTTAAGGAAACTTGGTGCAAAGTATCAACATAGATAGGAGATGTGCATGTTGTTAACCTGAGTTGGTTTGCTCATTTTCTTTTTAAGTAATGGCCCTTTGAACATAAGTGCAAATCACAAAAAAATAACCTGCTGTTGGGGGGGTCCTAAATTCACTGAATTTGCTTGTTCTTTCTATTTTTAGCACATAGTTTTTTTTTGTTTTTTTTTTGTCGAACATTCTGTCTTTTTTTCAGTTGTGTATAGTTTAAGTGTCAAAGTTTCAATCATTATTTGTTTTATTTCAGTGTATACTTTACTTATGAAATTTTAAAATTTTATTTTTTGTGTATTTTAGTTTAAATTCAAACTATATAATGCCACAACAAAGATGTGTAGAAAGACTCTACTAGGACCAACATACGGATCACCTATTAAAAGGTAAGTACCATTACTGGTGGAAGCCCGTGACCTAGTGGTTAAGGCATTGGTCTCATGATTCGAAGGTCGTGGGTTCGATCCCTGGACCAGGCGATGTGTTGTGTCCTTGAGCAAGACACTTAATTTCACGTTGTTCCAGTTCACTCAGCTGAAAAATAAATGAGTACCAGCAAAATGCTAGGGGTTAACCCTGCGATGGACCAGCGTCCCATTCAGGGGAAAGTCTTGTACTCTCAGTCGCTTAATGCCACCGAAACCGGGATAAGCTCCGGCCTGATGGGCCTAATGGCTCGGGACAGACTTTAACTTTAACCATTACTGGTAGGTCTATTTATGCATTTATGGGGCCGCTGTGGACAATGGGGTTTGCCAGTGTAACACATCATACTCCATAATGTTTCTGCAGAAGAATTATTTGCATTGATGATGGAAACATTTCAAATCACTTTTTCCTGTATAAAATAATGACATTACTCCAGAAAATTTTGACGTACAGTCCAATCTGCCTTAAAGGCCTCATCTATATAACCATGATAACGGCCACCTGCTTATAAAGGCCAGTAAAAATGTTTCCCAATTTATTCATATTATTTGAACCTATATATAAAGGCCACCTGCCTATAAAAGCCTATTTACTGGTTCCCTTGGGTGGCCTTTATAGACAGGTTTGACTGTACAAACGTTTTTTCGAAAATGTTCTGTCTAAACATTAAGAGATCACATTGGCGAACTCCATTGATTTGAAAGGAGTTTGACATCGTAGTCAAGAATATTTCCTTTATATCAACATGTGTGGGTGGTGGGTTGGTGGAAGGACAGATGGATGGATGGATGGAAGTTTACATCCCGGCCAAGAATATTTCACTTATATTGTATATAAGTGAAGTGGCAGAAATTTTGACCTTTGCCTTGCCTTGCTCCACTCAGGGCACTGTGCAGGAAGGGTTCTTTAACATGTCACACCTGCTGTTACATGGGGCTTTGGTTTTTAAGGTTTCTTCCGAAGTGACTTTCATTTCAAAATGTTGAGTGTTTGGTGAAAGCATAGCCACTACATGTATTATTTTTAATTCTTGGTTAGACCCAGTCTGGGTTTGAACCCGTGCAGCGGTTTAGGATTGTAAAAAATATAGTGATGAGAGGAATAATAGAGGAAGAAGAGAGAGAAAGTAGAAGATAGAAAGAGAGTAGAAAAAAAGAAGAAGAGAGAGAAGACAGGGGTCAGAAAGAAGAAAAAGAATAGAGAGAAAGTAGAAAAAAGAGTAGAAAAAAGAGAGAGAGAGAGAGAGAGAGAGAAGTTGGGAGAGAAAGAAGAAAAAGAAGAGAGTGAAAGTAGAAAGAGAGAAAGAGTTGAAAAAGAAGAAGAGAGAGAAGTTGGGAGAGAAAGAAGAAAAAGAAGAGAGTGAAAGTAGAAAGAGAGAAAGAGTTGAAAAAGAAGAAGAAAGAGAAGTTGGGAGAGAGAAAGAAAAAGGAGAGAGAGAGAAAGTAGTAGAGAGAGAGAGAGAGAGAAAAAAGAAGAGAGAGAGAGAAAGACAGGAGTGAGAAAGAATATTAAGAAAAAGAAGAGAAAGTAGAAGAAAAAAGAAGAGAAAGTGGTAGAGAGAAAAAGTAGAAGAGAGAAAGTAGGAGAGAGAGAGGGGGAAAGAGAGAGGGGGAAAGAGAGAGAGTTAATTATAACTACTTTTATCTATATTTTATTATAGGATGATTATTGTTCCTGCTAAAGAGACTTCCGACAAACGATACTTGGTGTATATCACAAAAGATAAAGTGGGACTTCAAAAACTACCACTAGATGGCAATCCACATAATGCTATGGCGTTAGCTGCCCATCCTGCTGGGGTAAGTCTACAGATATAAAACTATTTTTAGGTATATGTTATCATTTCAATACCTCCTAGCCTTAATGATGTACAGTCAAACCTGTCACCTCCATATAAGGACCATCTGCTTTTTAAAGACAAGTACAATTTTATCCTATTCCTCTGTATTCATGTTTTAAGTCTATATAAGGGCCACCTGCCCATAAAGGCAATTTTTCTGGCTCCAATAGGTGGCCTTTATAGACAGGCTTAATTAATGTAATAAATGTGATTAATTAAGCAGCACATTATTCAGTTTGCCTGGAATAGCTACGGCAGTTATAGGACCACGTTTATCACATCTCAACAGTTTAATACTTAACAGTATACTAGTATTTATATTTATATTTCAATCACATTGCTCCAAAATTTGATTGCGATGTTTTTGAAAATTTTTAATTCCTACTTATACAACATGACACTGTGTGATGCCATTCGATGTAACAGCCAATCCTTACCTATTGCAAGCATGTCATTATGCAGTTTGCTGTATTTCAGAACTTTTTCCCAATTTAATAGGCACCAGGTATTTTTAAAAAAAAATGTAACTGATACTCTTGTGTGAGGCATTTTATTTCACCTCCTCGGCAGCCAGCAAACCTATGCAATGGGAAGAATTAAAGACTCACTCACTTCAAGCTACAGGAACTGAATTAAGATCTTATTTGACGAGTCTAATCTTGGAATAGACTAGATGAGTTTGATAAAATTTGTAAATAATTACTTTGTATTTCAGATTGCTAACCTAGTATGCAGTTATGATGGGAAATACGTTTTCACAGCAGGGGGAGCTGATGCTACGGTACACATGTGGGAGATAAATACGACGTAAGTATGATATTTTATTAAAGTATAACAGGAGGGAGAAAACAACTGAAAAAAATCCACTTCCTTACTGAGTGCCCTGGCCGAGGACCCAACCTGGCCCTCCTGGGTGAAAAGTGAGCGTTCAACCACAAGTCTAAAAGATCTGGACCAGAAAGTTTGGCAGTATTGTATAAGAAGAAACCTTCTCGGTGTAGAAATATTAGCGATTTTCACGGTGGCTCTTATACTGCTAATACAGTAAAACCTTGATTCACCGCCACCATTTGTTCTGTCAATTTTTGGTGTTATAAAGGGGTTTGGCGATAAATTGAGGGAGGCGGATAAAGAAAATCATAAAGAAAATGAATTTTGGGACTTCAAAACAATGTGGCGATAAGCGAGGTGGCAAAGTTATCGAGGGGCATTATAACAAGGTTTTACTGTATATCTTTCTGGCGAAATTTGCTTCCCCTTGGTACACTTCCCTACAGACAGAACCATGGAAATTTCTTGCCGCGAAATAGTTAAGAAGATCAAAACCGCAAGAGTTTTTAATGCTAATGGTTCTTTTTGTACAGTAAATCACTCTATTATATCTAGTTCTATATCACAACAACAATATGACTAGCTCAGCCCGCTACAAAAAATTGAACTTTTTTGCTTTGACCTAGTGGTACTGCGACTGTCTTTTAAAGGGAAGGTTGTGGGTTCAAATTCCAGATTCGAGACCCCACTTTTCGCATTCATTCTTTAACTAAGATTTCATTTAATTTGAATCTGACAACTTTTTGCAATATTTTTTAGTATTTAGTGGTTTCAATAAAGCCAGCAAGGCTGTTTATAAAGAATGGTACCTTTAAACACTTAATTTAATGGGCAAGTGGTCTTTGTATAGAGGTTCTTTTTTGTCATACCAATAAATTAGTTCCCTTTGTGCTCATGAATATTCATGACGTTACATCACGTGATCCCAAGTTCAATGACCGGGAAAATACGAATACCAAAACAATCGATTTGTAATTGTTATTTCCCCATATGGCACCTCAACTTAACTTCTGTTGCACCGGTGTCGAGAGAAACATCGTAAAATCAGAATGGAAGTAATTAAATCAGGGTTCTGTTGCATGAATTGACGTCTTGGACTTGTACTTTTAATATCCCCTAATGTGCCTCATTAAAAACGTCAGATTTGTCAAATAGATCAATTTTGAAAACTCGGGGAACTTTTTTGAGTGTAATTTTAAGAACTCGATTGACTGTATCTGGAACAACATCTCTTGTGATTCCGTTTCTCTTTTCGGAAATTATTGTAAGTCGTAAGTTGGTTGAAGTAAACAATTTCAAAAACTCGGTTATTTTGACTTTTTTCACATTTCAAAAGAAAATACTGTTGGATGAAATCGAGTTTACGCTTCGTAAATTTAAGTTTAGTGGGAACCTCGAAACCCAGACAAATATACAAGAAAAGTACATAAACATATTCTCCGGTGTCAAGGCAAATTTTACCTGTCGGAAAAAATCCAATGGATGCTTATTATATCGAAGAGGGCGAGCTAAAGATTTTTGTCTATTTGGCCTATAGTCTCTATAACGTTGACGTTAATCCAATATAGCGGCATATGCTAATTAGAAAATGAGACAAATTGTTACAGATGTTGAATTTGAATCAAAGGGACCACAAAAACACTGATCTTAATTGACATGTCAAGTCTCGGGCATTGTTCGTGAGACATGCATTTTGATATTAAATCAGGTTTTACATGTACATACTACTAACTTTCTCATGCATATTTGTAAATTAGATCTACCCTATTGTTCAAAAAGTTTTCATAAGATTTATCCCTACAACAATGCGCTATTTTGTCATTTACAAAAAATCTAAATCCCAAAATTTATGTTTGATCATGTTGTGAGTGCATATTATATAAAACATTATGAGCTTTAACATGTTAAGTGGTATTCTCAGAGTACAGGAAATTGTATATTCTGTCTTCGGGACCTGCCTATTGCAAATGCGTCATCAGTGCACATTGGCATCACTCTTTGCTTCCTATCACCCTTGACAGCTATTTATTTTCAGGGAAAGGAATCTTAAACACTGGTCATATTGTACAAGTGGTCTTTATATAGAGGTGGTCACTGTAGCAGTTTTTACTGTATATACAAGTAGGCAATGTGACATGTTTTTCTGTATAGACAGGTGGTCTTTATATGAAGGTGGTCACTGACATGTTTTTTCTGTATAGACAGGTAGTCTTTAAATAGAAGTGGTCACTGTGACATGTTTTTCTGTATAGACAGGTGGTCTTTATATGAAGGTGGTCACTGTGACATGTTTTTTCTGTATAGACAGGTAGTCTTTAAATAGAAGTGGTCACTGTGACATGTTTTTCTGTATAGACAGGTGGTCTTTATATCAAGGTGGTCACTGTGACATGTTTTTTCTGTATAGACAGGTAGTCTTTAAATAGAAGTGGTCACTGTGACATGTTTTTCTATATAGACAGGTGGTCTTTATATAGAGATGGTCACTGTTACAGTTTTTACTGTATACTCTATATATACAGGTGGTCACTGTGACAGGTTTTTCTGTATATACAGGTGGTCACTGTAGCAGGTTTTTCTGTATATACAGGTGGTCACTGTGACAGGTTTTTCTGTATATACAGGTGGTCACTGTAGCAGGTTTTACTGTATATACAGGTGGTCACTGTAGCAGGTTTTACTGTATATACAGGTGGGCACTGTAGCAGGTTTTTCTGTATATACAGGTGGTCACTGTGACAGGTTTTTCTGTATCACAGTTAGTCTTTATTTAGAGGTGGTCACTGTAGCAGGTTTTACTGTATATACAGGTGGTCACTGTGTCAGGTTTTTCTGTATCACAGGTAGTCTTTATTTAGAGGTGGTCACTGTAGCAGGTTTTACTGTATATACAGGTGGTCACTGTGTCAGGTTTTTCTGTATCACAGGTAGTCTTTATTTAGAGGTGGTCACTGTAGCAGTTTTTACTGTATATACAGGTGGTCACTGTGACAGGTTTTTCTGTATATACAGGTGGTCACTGTGACAGGTTTTTCTGTATCACAGGTAGTCTTTATTTAGAGGTGGTCACTGTAGCAGGTTTTACTGTATATACAGGTGGTCACTGTAGCAGGTTTTACTGTATATACAGGTGGTCACTGTGACAGGTTTTTCTGTATCACAGGTAGTCTTTATTTAGAGGTGGTCACTGTAGCAGGTTTTACTGTATATACAGGTGGTCACTGTAGCAGGTTTTACTGTATATACAGGTGGGCACTGTAGCAGGTTTTTCTGTATATACAGGTGGGCACTGTGTCAGGTTTTTCTGTATCACAGGTAGTCTTTATTTAGAGGTGGTCACTGTAGCAGGTTTTACTGTATATACAGGTGGTCACTGTGTCAGGTTTTACTGTATATACAGGTGGGCACTGTAGCAGGTTTTACTGTATATACAGGTGGTCACTGTGTCAGGTTTTACTGTATATACAGGTGGGCACTGTAGCAGGTTTTTCTGTATATACAGGTGGGCACTGTGTCAGGTTTTTCTGTATCACAGGTAGTCTTTATTTAGAGGTGGTCACTGTAGCAGGTTTTACTGTATATACAGGTGGTCACTGTAGCAGGTTTTACTGTATATACAGGTGGGCACTGTAGCAGGTTTTACTGTATATACAGGTGCGCACTGTAGCAGTTTTTACTGTATATACAGGTGGGCACTGTAGCAGGTTTTACTGTATATACAGGTGGTCACTGTAGCAGGTTTTACTGTATATACAGGTGGTCACTGTAGCAGGTTTTACTGTATATACAGGTGGGCACTGTAGCAGGTTTTACTGTATATACAGGTGCGCACTGTAGCAGGTTTTACTGTATATACAGGTGGTCACTGTAGCAGGTTTTACTGTATATACAGGTGGGCACTGTAGCAGGTTTTACTGTATATACAGGTGGTCACTGTAGCAGGTTTTACTGTATATACAGGTGGGCACTGTAGCAGGTTTTACTGTATATACAGGTGCGCACTGTAGCAGGTTTTACTGTATATACAGGTGGTCACTGTAGCAGGTTTTACTGTATATACAGGTGGGCACTGTAGCAGGTTTTACTGTATATACAGGTGCGCACTGTAGCAGGTTTTTCTGTATATACAGGTGGGCACTGTGACAGGTTTTTCTGTATCACAGGTAGTCTTTATTTAGAGGTGGTCACTGTAGCAGGTTTTACTGTATATACAGGTGGTCACTGTGACAGGTTTTTCTGTATAGACAGTTGGTCTTTAAATAGAGGTGGTCACTGTGACAGTTTTTACTGTATATACAGGTGGTCACTGTGACAGGTTTTTCTGTATCACAGGTAGTCTTTATTTAGAGGTGGTCACTGTAGCAGTTTTTACTGTATATACAAGTAGGCAATGTGACATGTTTTTCTGTATAGACAGGTGGTCTTTATATCCAGGTGGTCACTGTGACATGTTTTTCTGTAAAGACAGGTGGTCTTTAAATAGAGGTGGTCACTGACATGTTTTTCTGTATAGACAGTTGGTCTTTAAATAGAGGTGGTCACTGTGACAGTTTTTACTGTATATACAGGTGGTCACTGTGACAGGTTTTTCTGTATCACAGGTAGTCTTTATTTAGAGGTGGTCACTGTAGCAGTTTTTACTGTATATACAAGTAGGCAATGTGACATGTTTTTCTGTATAGACAGGTGGTCTTTATATCCAGGTGGTCACTGTGACATGTTTTTCTGTAAAGACAGGTGGTCTTTAAATAGAGGTGGTCACTGACATGTTTTTCTGTATAGACAGTTGGTCTTTAAATAGAGGTGGTCACTGTGACAGTTTTTACTGTATATACAGGTGGTCACTGTGACAGGTTTTTCTGTATCACAGGTAGTCTTTATATAGAGGTGGTCACTGTAGCAGTTTTTACTGTATATACAGGTGGTCACTGTGACAGGTTTTTCTGTATCACAGGTAGTCTTTATTTAGAGGTGGTCACTGTAGCAGGTTTTACTGTATATACAGGTGGTCACTGTGACAGGTTTTTCTGTATCACAGGTAGTCTTTATTTAGAGGTGGTCACTAGCAGGTTTTACTATATAAGATATTGTATAAATTCACATGATATTTATATCTACAGAGCATTGGAGGCCCAGGCTAAGTTAGGCGGCGATGATCTGATTCCATTTTATGGTTTACTGGATGGAGGCAGAGAAGGGGAACTGTTTGCTGAATTAGAAGATTACTTCTATTATGCACAGATAAGAAGGTATAAATTTTTTTCAGGGGGCCTCGGTTGCCAAGTGGTCTAAGACACTTGCTTGCAGATCACAGCACCTCTCTCTACCTAGGTTAGAATCCCAGTCGGAACAGACCTTAGTGTGAGAAAGTTTGTCAGTTCATTGCCAGTCAGAACAGACCTTAGTGTGAGAAAGTTTGTCAGTTCATTCCCAGTCAGAACAGACCTTAGTGTGAGAAAGTTTGTCAGTTCATTCCCAGTCAGAACAGACCTTAGTGTGAGAAAGTTTGTCAGTTCATTCCCAGTCGGAACAGACCCTAGTGTGAGAAAATTTGTCAGTTCATTCCCAGTCCGAACAGACCCTAGTGTGAGAAAGTTTGTCAGTTCATTGCCAGTCAGAACAGACCCTAGTGTGAGAAAGTTTGTCAGTTCATTCCCAGTCAGAACAGACCTTAGTGTGAGAAAGTTTGTCAGTTCATTCCCAGTCGGAACAGACCTTAGTGTAAGAAAGTTTGTCAGTTCATTCCCAGTCAGAACAGACCCTAGTGTGAGAAAGTTTGTCAGTTCATTCCCAGTCGGAACAGACCCTAGTGTGAGAAAGTTTGTCAGTTCATTGCCAGTCAGAACAGACCCTAGTGTGAGAAAGTTTGTCAGTTCATTCCCAGTCGGAACAGACCCTAGTGTGAGAAAGTTTGTCAGTTCATTCCCAGTCAGAACAGACCTTAGTGTGAGAAAGTTTGTCAGTTCATTCCCAGTCAGAACAGACCTTAGTGTGAGAAAGTTTGTCAGTTCATTCCCAGTCAGAACAGACCCTAGTGTGAGAAAGTTTGTCAGTTCATTCCCAGTCAGAACAGACCCTAGTGTGAGAAAGTTTGTCAGTTCATTCCCAGTCGGAACAGACCTTAGTGTGAGAAAGTTTGTTAGTTCATTCCCAGTCGGAACAGACCTTAGTGTGAGAAAGTTTGTCAGTTCATTCCCAGTCGGAACAGACCCTAGTGTGAGAAAGTTTGTCAGTTCATTCCCAGTCAGAACAGACCTTAGTGTAAGAAAGTTTATCAGTTCATTCCCAGTCAGAACAGACCCTAGTGTGAGAAAGTTTGTCAGTTCATTCCCAGTCAGAACAGACCTTAGTGTAAGAAAGTTTGTCAGTTCATTCCCAGTCAGAACAGACCTTAGTGTGAGAAAGTTTGTCAGTTCATTCCCAGTCAGAACAGACAGACCTTAGTGTAAGAAAGTTTGTCAGTTCATTCCCAGTCGGAACAGACCTTAGTGTGAGAAAGTTTGTCAGTTCACTCCCAGTCGGAACAGACCCTAGTGTGAGAAAGTTTGTCAGTTCATTCCCAGTCGGAACAGACCCTAGTGTGAGAAAGTTTGTCAGTTCATTCCCAGTCAGAACAGACCTTAGTGTGAGAAAGTTTGTCAGTTCATTCCCAGTCGGAACAGACCCTAGTGTGAGAAAGTTTGTCAGTTCATTCCCAGTCAGAACAGACCCTAGTGTGAGAAAGTTTGTCAGTTCACTCCCAGTCGGAACAGACCCTAGTGTGAGAAAGTTTGTCAGTTCATTCCCAGTCGGAACAGACCTTAGTGTGAGAAAGTTTGTCAGTTCACTCCCAGTTGGAACAGATCCTAGTGTGTGAAATTTGTCAATTTGCTTGATGAAGTTTGGTAGATTTCTCAAGGTACTCTGGTATTCTCCACTTTTCATGAACTGACCATCCTCGATACAAGTGAAAGGACTTTGACTGGGGCATCAAATCCCGTAACTCCACTCCATCCAAAAATTAATTTTATAATTCTTTAAACAGAGGAAACAGTGTAAACCAAACCAGAAGTAAACAAAAACAATGTAATTTTTTTCATGGAGGGTTGTAGCACAACATTAATTTTTTTCAAAAGCCTGTAGTAGTTTGTTTTTTTTTTTTTTTTTTTTTTTTTTTTTTGAGGTGAGGGGCACGAAATAAATATTAGAAGCTTGTGTAAATCAAAACTATTCTGTTCTATTTTTGTGCCTGGAAATTCTTACGGATTGCACAATTAGTTTTAAAAGTTTATTGTGTGTTTTTTTAAACTGAATTTGCCTATAAATAAAATGATGGACATATTTACAGTGCTAACCCACAAAATCTCAAACTTGTACAGTAAAACATTGTTATAATGCCCCTTAATAACTTAACCACCTCACATATCTTCACACTATTTTGAAGTCCCAAAATTCTTTTCTTCTATGCATATCATTATATATTTCTACATTGATTTATCGCCAAAGCTCGTTATTTTACTGAAGAAATGGTAGTGTTACATTGAGGTTTCATTTTTATGTTTATTGTTGCAGCCAAGGTGTAAATGCAATGGATAAAAGAGAAGTTTCCATTAAAATACCGTTAAGTGAAGTTCCAATTGTGATGAGAGCAATGGGATTTTATCCTTCAGAACAAGAAGTAAGTTATCTCCCTTGTATAAGATTTTAATCACTTTTTATTAGATTGATTAAAAGATTTATTTATTTGTCAAATAGAATTTTACATCTTAGTCACAGGTATTGCACTTATATCAAGATGACACCAGTTGTAAGTAGAGTTGCAGACATTTGCAGCCGTTCAGAATTCTTTCTCTTGCCATGCCTCATATCACAGGAGATATTGCTTATTGGCATCTTGTCTGAAGGACATGTGGCTCATGTCTAAAATGTTGAGTGTAAGGAACACTACCCATTTTCAAACCTTGGTCAGACCAAACCAGGGTTTAAACCTATAACCTTCCACATATATGGAGCCAGCACTCTATGAACAGGCCTTACTAGGGATATTTTAGATTATTTCTGCAAATAAAGTTTTGGAAATGATAATATGTTTTTTGTGTACATATATACGAAGCGAGCACTCTACCTACTTAGCTACTGTACCTATGGATTTACTATTTATGTTCATTGATTCTTTTACAGATTGATGATATGGTGAATGAAGTCAAGTTTAGTAAATATGTAGAAACTGGACAATATGTATCACAGATTGATCTGGGAGACTTTATCAAATGTAAGAAATATATATATATATATATAGAGAGAGAGAGAGAGGTGGAATAGTTTTTTCCAGGGTTGATCTATGAGATTTTATCAAACACAAGATTATACATATATATATATATATATATATATGTAGAGAGAGAGAGAGAGAGGGGGTGGGTGGAGGGTGGAGTAGTGTCTTTCTCCATGCTATTAATAAATGTACTTCCTGATCAACTTATTTTTTTTTTAGATTTCATGAACGGGTACTGATAATCAGGACGATTTCTCAACATCTCTTTTTTAGTATCCCAGATTAATTTTTGTCGCCAATTTTTTATAAGAAAGATCCTTTAGAATGGTGTTGATACAGATGCAGTACATCTTTGCTAATACAACATGTATGCCTCTTTTCTGTCAAGCAGTTTTGTCAGTTTGTCAGTTTGCTTGATTTTTTTTGGTGTTTTTTTTTTTTCTTGACACTCCAATTTTCTCCACCATTCAAGAACTAACTGCTATGTTTTTAAGTAAAAAAAAAATCTTTACTTGGGCGGTAAAACTTTGTCACTTTGAAAAAGTTTGTCAGTTTAATCGCTAGTCAAAATCCCACTCCAGACACATCATAGTGTGAGAAAGTTTGTCAGTTTGCTTGATTTTTTTTTTTTGTTTTTTTTTTTCTTGACACTCCAATTTTCTCCACCATTCCAGAACTAACTGTTATGTTTTTAAGTAAAAAAAAAGTCTTTACTTGGGCAGTAAAACTTTGTCACTTTGAAAAAGTTTGTCAGTTTAATTGCTAGTCAAAATCCCACTCCAGACACATCATAGTATGAGAAAGTTAGTCAGTTTGCTTGATTTTTTTTTTGGTGTTTTTTTTTCTTGACACTCCAATTTTCTCCACCATTCCAGAACTAACTGCTATGTTTTAAGTAAAAAAAATCTTGACTTGGGCAGTAAAACTTTGTCACTTTGAAAAAGTTTGTCAGTTTAATTGCTAGTCAAAATCCCACTCCAGACACATCATAGTATGAGAAGTTAGTCAGTTTGCTTGATTTTTTTTTTGGTGTTTTTTTTTCTTGACACTCCAATTTTCTCCACCATTCCAGAACTAACTGCTATGTTTTAAGTAAAAAAAATCTTGACTTGGGCAGTAAAACTTGTCACTTTGAAAAAGTTTGTCAGTTTAATTGCTAGTCAAAATCCCACTCCAGACACATCATAGTATGAGAAAGTTAGTCAGTTTGCTTGATTTTTTTTTTGGTGTTTTTTTTTCTTGACACTCCAATTTTCTCCACCATTCCAGAACTAACTGCTATGTTTTAAGTAAAAAAAATCTTGACTTGGGCAGTAAAACTTTGTCACTTTGAAAAAGTTTGTCAGTTTGCTAGTCAAAATCCCACTCCAGACACATCATAGTAGGAGAAAGTTAGTCAGTTTGCTTGATTTTTTTTGGTGTTTTTTTTTCTTGACACTCCAATTTTCTCCACCATTCCAGAACTAACTGCTATGTTTTTAAGTAAAAAAAAAATCTTCACTTGGGCGGTAAAACTTTGTCACTTTGAAAAAGTTTGTCAGTTTGCTAGTCAAAATCCCACTCCAGACACATCATAGTAGGAGAAAGTTAGTCAGTTTGCTTGATTTTTTTTGGTGTTTTTTTTTTCTTGACACTCCAATTTTCTCCACCATTCCAGAACTAACTGCTATGTTTTTAAGTAAAAAAAAAATCTTCACTTGGGCGGTAAAACTTTGTCACTTTGAAAAAGTTTGTCAGTTTGCTAGTCAAAATCCCACTCCAGACACATCATAGTAGGAGAAAGTTAGTCAGTTTGCTTGATTTTTTTTTGGTGTTTTTTTTTCTTGACACTCCAATTTTCTCCACCATTCAAGAACTAACTGCTATGTTTTTAAGTAAAAAAAAATCTTTACTTAGGCGGTAAAACTCCATTACTCCGCTCCATTTCAATCTGATCTACAGTTTGTTTTTATAATAAACATTTAACAATTGATTGATTGATTCAATGGAGTTTTACATCCCAGAAGCGAATATTTCACTTGTATCGAGATGTCACCAACAATAGGTTTTTCCGTTGTCAGGGCACTTAGGACATTGTGCAGGCAGGGAGAGTTCTTTAATGTGCAATGCCTGCTGTGACACAGGTTAAAACAATAATTCACTCACTCACTTCTGCCGTGACACAGGGCATCGGTACGAGGGACCACATGACTTTCATTATTAAATGCAGAATGCTTGACGAAAAAAAGTCACTGCCTATTTTCAAGTCTTGGTCAGTCTTTGCAAGGGTTCTAGCCCATGACTTCCCACATACAAATTGAGCACTCTACCACTGAGCTACCATATTGGTTTAACAATAAACAATCTTTTTAATTATATTTCAGTGTATATAAATCACAGACCGGCATTCGGATTGGACCCATACAAGTTAGAATGGGCATTTGAGAAATTAGGAATGGCAACAGCAGAAGGTAGTGCTATAGACCGAGGGGATCTTCTAGAGTTATTACAAAATAAGGGTAAGCTTAATTAAATTGGACATAGAACATGTGAAAATTTAGAAATGGCTATATATTGGAAGGAAGTTGATTGATTGAATGTGGTTTTACCAGGCTATACCAATCAAATTTATTTATTTGTCCAGATCGCCGTACATTTTTTATGTGCAAGGTTGCCATTTAGGTACTTTTTTTCATGATAAGTTTTTAATTTAATTTTTTATATACAAAAAGTCCAAATTCTAAGTACCAGCACTTTTGATTTTTTAAAAACCCAACAAAATGCGAAAAATCTGTCTAATTTGAACTTTTCCTTTTATCCGTTGTTATCTTACAAATCCATCTCAAAAATGGATAAATCTGTCAAATTGGCCAGCCTGTTTTATACTCCAGTCAAGAATATTTCACTTATATTGATACATGCTACAGAACAAGATGGTCTGCTAGGGTTGCTATATAGCAGGTTATTTTGGGTGGGTCAAATTTTTTTATCAACAAGTCAGAAATAATTTTCACAGTTTATTTTGGCAAATTTAAAAAATATTGGGAAGTATCCTTGGAAACAGTGTTGAATCATAGCATACTGCACATAGCATACCTGTGGTATGCCAAAAACAATCATTTTTTATCAGATTAAATATGTTGAAAATGAAAAGATCTGTTGTTGTAAACCAATATTATTGGCGACTGTTAACTTTTGCGATATGGGGGCTATAGCTAAATATTTGGTATAAATCAATAATACCATTTTCAAAAAAAAGTTTGGGATGATTACCTTTTGGGATTATTTTGTCCTTGCAAAACAGGCAAAAATTAATCCCCCACAAATAAAAGATGGTTTATAATATTCTGAATATAATATAATTAAAAGTTTTAATAATTTAAATTGTAGGTGAACACATGACAGAGTATGAGCTAGCTGAATATTTAACAACTCTACTTGGCTACAATAACGAAGGAGGAAGAAGTGAACTACAGGAGTTTGATGTCAATACCGCCGGCGACGTTATCGATCAAAATCTTCCGCATCATGTTACAGCTGAAATGTTTGCTAATGAAGTGCTAGGATTCTCCATGTACCAAGATGTAATGGCCAGTCAAGATTTGTCCTAAAAACTGAACAATCTGTCACCTTATTGAAACTGTAGTTGCCATGGCAACATGAATATTTATTATCAAGACTGTCCCTATATATAACCCAACTATTATGTGCCGAAGGTTATAATCAAGGATACTGTGAATGGACTATGGTTGCCATAGCAACACACTTTTACAAACATCTGGTTTCTCTGTGTTGAAAGTTAAACAAAAAGTTTATTTCAAGGAAGGCTAGTTGCCATAGCGATATATTTACTTAAAATGGCCACATATCCATAGTGATGCATTTTATAATGATATATTTAATCCAAAGAAACTGTTTTTATTCAAAGTTTCATTTGTATATAAAAACAGGCACACTCAAACATTCCAAACTAAAGTGACTTGGATATTGTTCTCTAAATGATTGTACCTCTATAAAATATTTTGTTTTGAAACTGTGATAGATGCATTTTATATGGAAAAATTTGTTATCCATGGAGATACAACTACCAGTTAATGTGAGAAAAATTTATCCGTGGACATACAACTTCCGGAAAATGTAAAAAAAATTATCTGTGGACATACAACTACCGGAAAATGTAAAAATAATTATCTGTGGACATACAACTACCGGTAAATGTGAAAAAATTTATCCATGGAATTACAACTACCGGTACTGGTAAATGTGAAAAATTTTTATCCATGGGGATTAAACTTAATGTATGTCAAACTGTGATATTTTATTTATATATTTAAATCAAGAATTTTACTTTTACATGTGTAAAGTTTATTAAATATGAAAATATGATAAAAATGTATGTTAGGATTTTCAAAAATGTGAATTATTTTGTAAATTGTTGTATGAATGTGAATATCTTTTTTTAAAAAAAATGTAAATACAGAAATAAATTATGTGTAACTGATTTTTAGTCCGTTTCCTTCAATTTAATCATATAACCACTGCTGTAGCTCAGTTGGTAGAGTGCTCGCTCCGTAAGTGGGAGGTCGTGGGTTTGATCCCCGGCCAAGTCTGACCCAAGACTTGAAAGTTGGTAGTGACTGTTCTTTCCCCAAGCACTCGGCATTACGAAATGAAAGTCACGGTTCTTTCGGATGGGAACTTAAAATAAAACGTAGTCCCATGTCACGGTGGGCTTGGCACGCTAAAGAACCCTGCTGTACAATGCCATCAGGGCAACGCACAGGCAAAATTTCTGCACCTTCACTTATAGCTGGCGATGTCTTGGTATTAGTGAAATATTCTTGACTGGGATGTTAAACACCATTTCTTCACTCCAGTCCACTCAATTTAATCATAGGCGGCCTAGTGGATTTAGGCTGACATTAACGGTTCGCAGCACCTCTCACTGTGATCACTAATTCAGATTCCACTCACGCAGATCCTTATGTGAGACAGCTTATCAGTTCGCTTGTCGAAGGTCAGTGTTATTTCTGGGTACTCTGGTTTTCTCCACAATCCCAGAACTGAACATCTCAATATTGGTGAATGAATCTTGACATGGAAGTAAAATACCATAAAAAAAATCTAGAGCAAAACACCCACTCAGTGTCATTCATGTTACAACTTTTTCGCACTACTTTGCGATACCAAATTATTGAGATGAGTAATGTTTAATGTAATAAATCTCCAAATTGACCTTGCATAAAAATTGAGAGAGCGGATAGACCCCATATATTCAGAGTTGAGAAATGGTGTTGAACGTCCCAGTCAAGAATATTATACTTATATTGAGATGTCACCAGCTATAGGTGAGGTGGCAGAAATTTTGCCTGTGCATTGCACTGATGGCATTTTACAGCTGGGTTCTTTATCATGCCACGAGACCTCATTTATTTTAAGTTCCCATCTGAAAGAACTGCGACTTTTATTTCGTAATGCCGAGTGCTTGGCGCAAAGAACAATTACTACCCACTTTCAAGTATTTGGTCAGACCCAGTCTGGGTTTGAACCCATGACCTCACTTACAGAGCTCTAACAACTGAGCTACCACAGTGGTTATCAAATTATGGAAACTTGAATAAATTTTAATAGGACTTACTTGAGCCTTTTCATAACCATAGAATATCCCAGCATTGAGTAAAATACATTGCTGCTATAGGGAATTTGACATTTTGAAAATGGCCATAGTTACGCTGAAGGTGATGTCTTTGTTAATGCTTTTATGTTAATATTTCACTGGAAAATTCAATAATGTTATCAAAATAGTAGCAGCAAGGAAAATTTGTAACTTTTCCAACTTCATGTGACTAATGAGCAGGACACAGTTTAGATTTTGTACAAACCCAGAAGCTCTCATCTTGGCAAATATTGCAATATACAAGTCAAAACCAGAAGTTCTGACTTGCCAAATATTGCAAGGCTTAAGTAAATACTTCACGGTTTTTATATGAGCTACTTTTGACTGTTCCCTTTCCAGTCATGCCACAACTGGGATATGCTACCAAAAAGCACGGAATCTTGACTGGGATGTATAACACATTATTTGACCTTTCAGCATACTTAAAAAAATTTCACAATTGAGTTTGAACAGGACCACAGCTAACACTCGCAAAGAACTAACATTTCTAATAGAAACTTGGTGGCAGAGTGGCCAGAGGCATCCACTTACTGATCACACCACCTCTCATTGTTTAGGTTTCAATCTCACTGGAGATAGATTCCATAGATAGTGTGTGAAAATTTGTCAGTTTACTAGCTAAAGTTCAGTGGTTTTCTATAGGTACTCTGTTTTTCTCTACCATGTCAGAACTAAATGTCTTCATATAAGCAACTTATCTTGATTGCTGCGTGAAACCGCATTATTAGTCCATCCCACTCTAATGGGTATGGACCACTGCAGTAGCTAAGTTGGTAGAGTGCTCACTCCGTAAGAGGGAGGTCGTGGTTCATACCCTGGCATGGTCTGTCACGACTTAAAAGTGGGTAGTGACTGTTCTTTCGCCAAGCACTTGGCATTACGAAATGAAAGTCATGATTCTTTTGGATGGGAACTTAAAATATACAAGGTCCTGTGTCTTGATAGGCTTGGCACGCTAAAGAACCCTGCTGTATAATGCCATCAGCGCAATGCACAGGCAAAATCTCTGCACCTTCACCTATAGCTAGCGACACCTTGATATAAGTGAATTATTCTTGACTGGGACATTAAACACCATTACTCAACTCAGCTCTGATTATTGTATAATTTTTACAGAAAAATTTAAAAATATTCTGTTATATGGAAATATAATAGTTCTGAACAAAACACAAAAGGCATGTTTTAGTCAGCGTTCATACAGACATTTAACTCCAAATTTAAAGACTCTTTATGGTCTTTTTAGGGTATTATTTGCAAATTTAAGGCCTAATCAGAGGGACAATTTTAGCAAAAAAATATTGGTGCAAAGGCAACTAAATCAATCAAATGTATCCATAATAACGACACTTGAAGTGGAGGTTGAAGTTGGGCGTTCGATTGGGCCAGGTACCTTTAAATTGCACATTTCAATGTAACATCAATTAATTATGTATTTATATCTGTCTATTTGCAACCACGTAATATCGAAATACAGACACCCAACTGGCTAAATTCAAGGGCTTTTTAGGGTTGGACTTGTTTTTAGGGTCTTTTTAAAGCAAACCTCAAAATTAAAGGACTTTTCCAGGCCTGTACGAACCCTGTTAGTATACAGTAAAACCTGTCTATCAAAGATACCCAAAGGAACCAGTAAAAGTGGCCTTTATAGGCAGTTGACCCTTATATACAGGTTCAAAAATATGAATAAAGAGCAATTGGAATAAAATTTTACTGGCCTTTATAAGCAGCTGGCCCCGATATAGAGTAGACCTTTAACACAGGTTTGACTGTACATGTAACGTGAGGTCATTAGTATTTGTGATGTCCTATCTTTCGTTATTTTTCCAACGGATACCCTGTCCCCTGAATTTATGAAGTCATCCAAATAATATACATGTATATGAATTAACCAAACCACAAAAAATTGAACACCACCAAAATGATCTACAATGTAAATAAAATAACACTGAAAAAACATATTTATCTGAAGAATTTATTATATTATTTTAATTATGAAAATGTCCAACATAATTTGAATTTATCCTGCTTTGATCCCGTGAATCCACTTGGAGGTTCAAAATTAACAGGCACTGATTTCATCTTCTTTTTGACTTCTCCTTCAAATATCTGAAAATATAAGCCAAAAACGAGAATAACTCGTAACTTAAGTTTACAGCTCAAGTAAAATAACAACATTGTAAAATAAGGACACAACTGTCACAACAAAAACTAGAAAAACTGTGAGCCACAAGCTCAGAAAAAATACCCCTGCTTTTTAAAAAATTTTAAATAGAAGGTGCATGTCTATATTATATCACAAAGATTGTGTGAAAGTTTCATGAAAATCCATTGAAGGGTTTAGGAGAAGCTGCGGATAAGAGAAAGGTACCCTAAGGTGTAACGGAAGGATGGAAGGACGGACGGACACCCATCACTATATACCCCCCCCCCACTTTTTAAGTGGGGGGTATAAATATGTGAGCAGCTATTACTCACTTAGTATACACCAGGTTTTAACTTCAACCACTGACCATAAATGTTGAAAAATAAAAGTCAGTTAACAGGAAGTAGATGTCTGACAGACTTGAAATCGGTACTTGCAGCATGGGACCTCATACAGAACAGGAATACAAAATTTCAAGTAGCTGTGTTAAGTAGTTGCTGAGAAAACCGTTATGAATGTTTTGGACAGAAGGACAGAGGAAAACCAGTATACCCACCTCTTCTTAGAAGCAGGGGTATACTAAATTAAGTAAAAAAAAAATACAAAAAACAGGAAAAAACGGCAACATTTACTCAAAAGCCCAAAAACCTTAGCCCTTGGCCCTTTAATGATGTCTGTTATAATATAACTGAAAGCAACTACTTAAGATCAGATGAACTGGGATAGCAGGGTTTTACACAACTTTTCAAAACATGGGTTTTCTGGGCTCCAATAAAAAGTCCAATACTAGCTCGACTGTGCAGGTTCTGAATCAGGTGTCTTTGGTTCTTTTTCTTTACTTTAGGCGTATAGTTAAGAAAATCGCCAATATCACTCTGGCGTTTAGCTAATATGACAGTATATATGGAAGTTACAGCTGGCAGAGACATCGGCATCACACGTCTAACCGATTCAATACAAATACAAGTACGACTCTGTACGAGCCAATCAAAACTTTGCCGGAAATTTACGAATACTATTTTTACACAGCGACGTATTTATAGTATGCTGGAGCATTCCAACATTTAGAAAGTTTTTGAAAAATCCTCGTCTATTAACAGAATTTTCTAACACGTTTTCTCAGTTTATTCAAATTGGTTAAGACTTTTTTGCTTCCTTCTGGACGCATATGATAATTTTTTTGCATCCGACATAATTTATTTTGCTTAAAAAACGCAAAATTGTGTGTCCCGTAAAACTCTGGGGTAGAATATCTGTCATCTGTTAGTTGAATGAATTTTGAAGTTCCAGAGTCTATTTTTCTAACAGACATCGATTCCCACAGTTGCAATGAATCATATTAAAACATGATAGATTTTACAAAATATTACAGGACTGACTGAAAAGTTACTACCAAACTGGCATTATATTTCAATCATTGGTCGATAGGCCCCATATAGACATTGAACTCTGACAATCATCATATTTCAAACACTGGAATTTTCACTTCAAGCCAACTTACATCAGAGTATGTATTTTCTAACAACTTGGATAGATTTATTTCACTTGAGTCAAGCGGATGTTCAATTTTCTGTGCCGATCTAGCGATATCTGGATTATAATGGCTCTGTAAAGTCTGAAAAAATACAGAAAAAAAAAAAATTATCACATTGTTATTATTAGTGTATAGGTAAACAAAACTGACCTGTCCGCTTGACCTTTCATTAGGAAATTCACCTGCATTCCCAATTCATAAATGTACTCATCAATAATGGCTATTTGAATTTAAGGTAAAGTGGATAGGTCAATGTTGTTTGCCTAAAGTAATTAATTCTTTATCTAATTTACAGTAGTGTTACAGTGCAAGGTTTGATTTACCTTACCTAAAGACCCTAAAGACAAGGAAAACTTGCACCAATGGAACAATAAATAGCAGTTAGCAGTCCTACCTTAAGTTCCCACAAAGAGCCATTCATTGCCTTACCTTGAATTTCCATAAAGAGCTGTCTGTTGCCTTACCTTAAGTTCCCATAAAAAGCTGTTCGTTGCCTTACCTTAAGTTCCCATAAAGAGCTGTTTGTTGCCTTACCTTAAGTTCCCATAAAGAGCTGTTCGTTGCCTTACCTTAAGTTCCCATAAAGAGCTGTCTGTTGCCTTACCTTAAGTTCCCATAAAGAGCTGTTCATTGCCTTACCTTAAGTTCCCATAAAGAGCTGTTCATTGCCTTACCTTAGGTTCCGATAAAGAGCTGTCTGTTGCCTTACCTTAAATTACCATAAAGAGCTGTTTGTTGCCTTACCTTAAGTTCCCATAAAGAGCTGTTCGTTGCCTTACCTTAAGTTCCCATAAAGAGCTGTCTGTTGCCTTACCTTAAATTACCATAAAGAGCTGTTTGTTGCCTTACCTTAAGTTCCCATAAAGAGCTGTCTGTTGCCTTACCTTAAATTACCATAAAGAGCTGTTTGTTGCCTTACCTTAAATTACCATAAAGAGCTGTTTGTTGCCTTACCTTAGGTTCCGATAAAGAGCTGTTCATTGTCTTACCTTAGGTTCCGATAAAGAGCTGTTCATTGCCTTACCTTAGGTTCCGATAAAGAGCTGTTCATTGTCTTACCTTAGGTTCCGATAAAGAGCTGTTCATTGTCTTACCTTAGGTTCCGATAAAGAGCTGTTCATTGCCTTACCTTAAGTTCCTATAAAGAGCTGTTCATTGCCTTACCTTAGGTTCCCATAAAGAGCTGTCTGTTGCCTTACCTTAAGTTCCCATAAAAAGCTGTTCGTTGCCTTACCTTAAGTTCCCATAAAGAGCTGTTCATTGCCTTACCTTAAGTTTCCATAGAGCTGTCTGTTGCCTTACCTAAAGTTCCCATAAAGAGCAGTTCTTTGCCTTACCTTAATTTCCCTAAAAAGCTGTCTGTTGCCTTACTTTAAGTTCCGATAAAGAGCTGTTTGTTGCCTTACCTTAAGTTCCCAAAAAGAGCTGTTCATTGCCTTACCTTAAGTTCCCATAAAGAGCTGTTCATTGCCTTACCTTAAGTTCCGATAGAGCTGTTTGTTGCCTTACCTTAAGTTACCATAAAGAGCTGTTCATTGCCTTACCTTAAATTACCATAAAGAGCTGTTTGTTGCCTTACCTTAAGTTCCCATAAAGAGCTGTTCATTGCCTTACCTTAAGTTCCCATAAAGAGCTGTTCATTGCCTTACCTTAAGTTCCCATAAAGAGCTGTTCATTGCCTTACCTTGAGTTCCCATAAAGAGCTGTTCATTGCCTTACCTTGAGTTCCCATAAAGAGCTGTTCATTGCCTTACCTTGAGTTCCCATAAAGAGCTGTCTGTTGCCTTACCTTAAATTACCATAAAGAGCTGTTCATTGCCTTACCTTAAGTTCCAATAAAGAGCTGTTCATTGCCTTACCTTAAGTTCCAATAAAGAGCTGTTCATTGCCTTACCTTAAGTTCCAATAAAGAGCTGTTCATTGCCTTACCTTAAGTTCCAATAAAGAGCTGTTTGTTGCCTTACCTTAAGTTCCCTTAAAGAGCTGTTCATTGCCTTACCTTAAGTTCCCATAAAGAGCTGTTCATTGCCTTACATTTACCAGGATCGGCTTCATCTGCATCATAAGGATCATCAGTGATATCTGTAAATTATATAGGAATACAGTCAAACCTGTATATAAAGGCCAACTAAGGAACCAGTAAAAATGGTCTTTATGGACAGGTGGCCTTTATATACAGGTTCAAATAATATGAATAAAGAACAATTGGGATACAATTTTAATGGCCTTTATAAGCAGGTGGCCCTTATATAGAAGTGGTTGGACTGTATTATTTTAAATATTTTCATATTCAATATCTTACTCTATTTTCTCTTAATTCAAACCACCACAAAAAGAAACTAGAACTTCACTCAAGTGCTAAATAGCCCCATCCCCTTGTGACCTTGACCTATATGCCTAAAGTAGAATGTCATAAATTGTTGTCTCGTGTTGTTACAGATTTGTGCCAGGTTTAATCAAAATCTATGCACAGATGTGAAAGTTAACAACCAAATTCAACGAATTAGGATCCCCGTAGGCCCCTAGAAAAAGGAGGGGCCAGGGGGATGACCCCCCACACACACACACACACACTTTTTTGGCTATAGTTTCATTCAGTTTCTAAGGCATGTAATTCATTAAAAGTCAGTAGATATCTCTGTAAAACGCAGTATAATTTAAGATAAATTATTAATTTTATGTTGACGAAACGGTTTCCGGAAAATGAATTTTTTTAGTTTCGTCTTGTTGTTTATTTATATGATCTTTCTTCCTATTTACCACACGGTAGGCTTAATTTGGCCCCTCCACTTTTAAATTTGCTGCTACAGGCCTGCCCCGCCAGTAGGTATTAATTGTGATTTGCACTTATGTTCAAAGGGCAATAACTCCCAGGAAAATTAGCAAACCAACTTGGGATACTGATATATGCATCTCCTACCAATGTTGATGCTTTACGCCAAGTTTAGTGAAAAAGTGCTTTATAGTTTAGGAGAATTACTCTGGACAAGAATTCTCTGGAGGGACAAAAGAATGGAACTTTGAACTTTAATACCTCTCTCTTTCTTGGAAAGGAGTAAGATAAAAAATGTACCCAATTTTGGATGGAAAGACAGATTTGGTGTTTAGAATGAGAATGAATTCACATAGCTACAGATAAGAATTTGACATGGAGGGTCATTACCCCCTTCTTTTTTTCCTAAAGGGTATCCTGTAAAATCTAAAGAGTATTGACACTGATCCATAAAAATGTAGAGTACTTTCAATTTTTAAAGCCATTTCTTTAAATAAGTATAACTTCTAACAATAAAACAGTAACATCATCTTCACTGTGACAATGGCATTTCACAGGTACTTGGGTCAGAAGTTCAACTCCCAAAGCAGGCTCTACTGTTAAAAGTTGTAAAGGGTAATGAGGATTTCAAAGGGTTTTGATATCCTTACATTTACAATTTAAAGAGATACTCCTCTTATCTGGAGCTCTGTAAACAATTTACATGTAACTTTTAAATAACCTCCATCAATTTCCTGAAACACATTAAATACCCCCCCCCCCCCCCCAATTATCTGCACTGTCACCTCCGCCCCTCTCTTGATGAAAACAGAATAATTGCTTATAAAACTCACCAGAAGGGCCATCTGTTCTGTGGAGCAACACTTAACAATTTGGATGTCTGTTGACTAGGTTATATATAAATGGTAAAGATATCGTCAGACCCGGTGTCGGTGCAGTTAATGAGATTCTGGCTAAATTCTTTGCAAATGCAGCGACTAAATTACATTTACAATTTAAAGAGTATTTTCAAAAAAGTTAAAGGGTATTTACACAAGATACTCCTCTTATCTGGAGCTCTGTAAACAATTTACATGTAACTTTTAAATAACCTCCATCAATTTCCTGAAACACATTAAATACCCCCCCCCCCCCCCCCCCCACCCAATTATCTGCACTGTCACCTCCGCCCCTCTCTTGATGAAAACAGAATAATTGCTTATAAAACTCACCAGAAGGGCCATCTGTTCTGTGGAGTAACACTTTACAATTTGGATGTCTGTTGACTAGGTTATATATAAATGGTATAGATATCGTCAGACCCGGTGTCGGTGCAGTTAATGAGATTCTGGCTAACTTCTTTGCAAATGCAGCGACTAAATATGCTGGTAAATGTCTAAAAATAGTAACAACTCAAATATTATCAAAATGATGATAAAATTAAAATATTTTTTAATCTTTCATTCAGACATTCTTTGAGACAAAAGCTCACATATACATTTAGCCCATAACTATTATTCAGTGATTTTGTATAAAATTACTATTAGTGGTGTTCCGATTATCGGTAAGAATCGATTAGTGGCGTGTTGAAACTTCTGATTCCGAATATCGATGGTGTTTTTCATAATCGATCATCATATGTTTCCGGAATCCGTGTTCAGTCCCTCACTGTTTCCAATCTGGTCTTTAGAAAGCCTCGCCAGGATCTGCGCCTTAACAACATGACGGAACAATGGGTACATATATAGAAAGCAAAAGTATACAAATATATGCAAGTACAGTGCTACTAGTGAGTTTACATACATGTATATGTGCTAGCGAGATTTTATCTTAATATTAAATAATAAGCGCAAAACACACACATTCACAAACAAGCAGTAAAATTAGAAAAGCATTGGAAGCACCAACCGATTCCAACCGATGATCGATTGTGATTTTGAACCGATGTCCCATCACTAATTACTACCCAATAAAGGTAGTTTCCCCTTGAGAAAAATGACCAAAATTTGCAGTTTGCTCAGGGTAATGTGAAGGGAGGGTCACACCTGCCATGACACAGGGCATGGGTTTTTAAAGTCGCCTCAAAAGGACCCCATGACTTTCATTTTCAAGTGCTCGGCGAAAGAAGTCTTTTCTTATTTTCAAGTCTTGGTCAGACCCAGGCTGAGGTTCAAACACACGACCTCCCATTCAGCACTCTACCAATTTAGCTACCACAGTGGTCAAAATTGTCTTAGTACCATTGCAAACTAAAAATTATCATAAAGGGATACTTACGTTGAACTTAAAAACAAATCTGCTAGAAAGAAAAATCTGGCTCTGTATTTAACATGGAATACTGAAGGTTCAAATAAGGCATATAACTTCTTATAAAAGTCTGGATAATCTCTGAAAAAAAGAATTCTTACAGAGTCATAAAAAGACGCAATGGTAGACACCTTCCTCCACAGATGTCTAAGAAGAATTTTAAAAATCTACTGGCCACAGAAAGTATCAAATGAAGAAACATGAGCAAGAGCTGGGGCAGAAAAGATCAGCACCACGATCAAAAGAAGAAGATGGAAATGGCTGGGCCACATTTTGAGAATGGGAAACAACAGGTACGCAAAACTGGCACTTACCTGGACACCAGTGGGGAAGAGGAAAAGAGGACGACCCAAAAGACTTGGAGGAGGACCATTGAAAGAGAATGAAAGGAACTAGAATACAGTTCATAGACTGAGGTAACAAAAGAAGCGACAGATAAAGGAAAATGGAGAGAACTTGTAAACAGCCCAATTTTCCTCATGGAGAGACTGAAATAAGTCAAGTCATAAAAAGAGCCTTGGTGACAAACAGCAAACATAGATCATAAGGTATATTCTTGCAGCATTTTTGTTATGCACCCAAAATTGACTGATTTTTCAGATATTAGACTCGGAGTGGTTGGTTACCATGGAAACAATATTAATGAAATTCTAAAGTTTGATACTTTTTTCTTAGTTACATCTACCCATCAAATGATATTTTCAAAATCTGTAGCATGTGTTTCCAAGACAGTTTGGTCCTTACAGATAGAACCGCTCTTAAATTGTCAATGAAATCAGTTTTAAAAGAACAGAAAAATACATGTAGTACAATATATTTGTAATAAAACTGAAATTTTAACAAAGATCAAACACCAAACCAGCGACATTTAATACATTCTACAAGAATGTGAACGGAACCAGAAGGTATGTCTGTTCATGGATGAAAAACTATACAGTACCTCTAAACATTTACATACGGATTAGTTTTCCATAATATTCCTATCATATCATACTTACAAATTGTATTTCTGTATAAGAATAAAAACGCCATTCAAAGCCAAAAGACTGATAGCACCACCTAAAATAATTTTAAGATTTATTTGTTAATCTCAGGTACACATGATGTTCAAGTTTTGTCTAAATGCCACGATATTTTAAGTTATTCAAGATGAGATTTTTTTTATCAATCTAGGCTTGGTTGTTCAACGGTCTGCAACTGTTTCTTTGGAGAGGCCACAGTGGCCTAATGGATAAGACGTAAGTCTACAAATTCAGGGTCTCTCACTGCCGTGAGTTTGAGTCCCACTCAGACCACGTCAGAAAGTGAATTTTTAATTTGCCGTTGGCCTTTACTGGTTCATCTGGTATCAGTATAATGGACTGGGGGAGTGGTACGCTTGTCTGCCGCAAACTGACTCAGTTAGCTAGCACCTTAAAGTCGCCCTGACTATGTGCTAGTACAAGGCAGACCATACAACACACTCGCACTTTACATGCATACACAAAATTGTTCATAGATTAATCCATAGAGATTAATAAAATAGTTCTCATCACAAATAGCTGAAAAATTACTGATGCAACGTTAAGCAACATTTAATCAACCAACCAACCAATTGTTTCTTTGCTGTAAGTTGCCAAAATCTTACTTTGACAGTTTCTGGAGGCATACAGTGGAACTCCTTAGGTTTGAAGGACTATACCTTAACCACTTGGCCCCTTTGGCCTAACTATAGTGGTGACATCCATAACCTCACCTATATTGTAGGAATCAGTAAGAAAATCGCTCAGTAACAGTGGACTTGTAAAGTGCGGCATTACTTTTTCATGTAAAATCACCAGGATTTTTCTGTATAAACTTGTAGATAACTGCAATATAAGAAATACAATAAAATATATATGTACAATTAAACCTGTCTATAAAGGCCACCAAAGGGAACCAGTAAAAGTGGCCTTTACATACAGGTTCAAATAACATGAATAAAGAGCAATTGGAATAAAATTGAATTCACTGGCCTTTAAAAACAGAAGGCCCTTCAAATAATATGAATAGAGAACAACTGGGATAAAATGCTACTGGCTGTTATAAGCAGGTGGTTTGTCAGTAAGGTTGGTGGTTTTCTCCAGGCACTCCAGTTTTCTCCACTACCCCAGACTGACCAACTTGATATAAGTGAAAGAATCTTGACTGGGTGTAACACAATATTATTCCACTCTACTTTACTTAAAAACTTCAAGAAGGCATAAAAAAAAGTGATACTCATCCACTCACAATGAAGTTTTGTGTAATAAAGGGCAATAACTCTGCCAAATCGAGTTCACTTGTTACAAATCACAAACTGTCCAAGATATTACCAACTTTTACTCACAGCTAATAAATTCCGTGACTATTTCTGGACTTTACTTAATATTTTGGTATAAATAAAACCATTTTTGGAAAAAAAATGTGTCTATTAACTTTTCGGTTATTTTGTCCAACAAGTTAATCACATGCAAATGAAAGTTGGTTCACAATATCCATGATTTCATCGGAAACACATACCTTAGTTTTTAGAAAATCTAACCAGCATGTTGTAAACAGTTTTCTTTGTTGTTTCAATGAATTAATTTTCAACTGTACATCTTCATCTAGAAAATAAAGGTCAATTTTAATAGAGAAGAAATAAATAAATAAAATAAATAAATAAATAAATAAATAAATAAATAGATAGATGGATGGATGGATGGATGGATGGATGGATGGATGGATGGATATGGATGGATGGATGGATGGATGGATGGATGGATGGATGGATGGATGGATGGATGATGGATGGATGGATGGATGGATGGATGGATGGATGGATGGGATGGATGGATGGATGGATGGATGGATGGATGGATGGATGGATGGATGGATGGATGGATGGATGGATGATGGATGGATGGATGGATATGGATGGATGGATGGATGGATGGATGGATGGATGGATGGATGGATGGATCGATGGATGGATGGATGGATGGGTGGATGGATGGATGGATGAATGAATGTCCCAGCCAAGAATATTTCACTTAAGAAATGACATTCTGCTTATGGTATTTCAAGAGGTTATACAAGATAATGTGGCACATGCAAAGTTCGATAAAGGGTTTCGCCCTTCATTTTGTATTTGACACAGAACAAGAGCCCATTGTCACATTAGAACATGCCATATCTCATGCAGAAGTTCAATGGTCAGTTATATTAATTACAAGGGCTGTTAAAATTTTCAGGGCCCAATGCAAGGATATTTGCAAATAATAACCGTGTCCTAACAAGAAATCTGTGAGCTACTGGTACTGCTCACTTAGTACACCCCCACTATGTTAGAATACAAACAATATGTGAAGTAGATGTCTGGCAGACTTGGAATTGTACTTGCAGCATGGGAACCCATACTGAAGCCACATACAAAATTTCAAGTGGCTGTGAAATAAAGTTGTTGCTGGGAAAACTGTAACAAAAACTTTTCATTACTTGACCATAATGCAGGGCTCCAAGTAGGATTTGGTTTTCACTAGCCTTCTGGCTACCACGTTTTATTTTTACTAGCCAAGGCCAAAATTTACTAGCCAGGGTTAAATATTTTGGTCGCAAAACAAAAGTTCCCCGTGATCATGCAATGATACAAAAAAGCTGAATTTTTAAAACTTTTAATTCAAATTGAAAGCATTATAGAATTTGACAAATAACTGTGTGCCAGTGTAAGTCACATATCACTGTCATCAAGATTCAGAACAAAGTCTTCTGGCCATTCTTTGTAGGGCATCTTCCTTTCCGTTGAAAACATTCGCACATTCTTTACATACTACCAAGAAAATTCATTACACCATTTTGCTAAAAACTTTCGCTTGCTTGAAGCGGCAGTGGGCGTTTGTTGTTCATTATCGGCAACACATTTTGATTTCGGAATGGATGGTTTGCCGAAGCCGAATGATCATCTTTTGGCTAATAATGATGTTTACATGATCATCTCCTGATTATAAAATGATTTTTTCAGTACAAAAAAATATATTTTCGGTCACAGCCTCTGTATTTATTGATCGCCATTTGGCGAGTGCATCAGAAATTTACTAGCCATGTTTGATTTTTAGTCGCATATGCAAGTAATTTACTTGCTACTTGGAGCCCTGTAATGTTGGAAAACAAACTAAGCCAGGAAACAGAAAGTAGAAGTCATGCAGATTTGAAATCTGCACTTGCAGTATGGGACCTCATACTGAAGTCACAAACAAAATTTCAAGCAGCTGTGTTAAGTAGTTGTTGAGAAGTTACAAAAAATTTTGTTTCGGACAAACACATGGAAGGACAGAGGTAAAGCTTATTTGAAGAACGGGTATAAAAATGCCTTTGGGTCAGGTGAGCTGAAAATTCTAAAACTAAAACTATACATACCAGGTGCTTTGGTTAAAAAGTTTGACAACAGTTCATCTTGTACTAGTGGAAACGATACCCTCTCCAGTAAAACAAATACATTGGTCCTGTAAACTTCAGATAATTCCTACAAATATATGTTACAGTGTTGGACCAATTAATCAATTTAAACGATTATCTAATCGTTTGAGCATCCGATTAGCGATAATCGATTCCAAAATCTAATAATCGATCCATTTCGATTATTTACTGAAGTTCGTTTATGGAAAAACGGAACGGTTCGTTTGGATTCCACACTGACTGAGACGAACGTCTCTTATAAAATAAGTATAAAATTGTAGCTGAAATAAGTGTACTTGGAAAAGAAAACTAACACAAATGTAAGGAAAAGTAAATGATCAGAAAAATGGAGGATATTTTAAGTCTTAACTGAGACACAAATATCTTGCAGATATTATCAAGACTAAAAATTAGAATATAATCTAATTTACTTTGTAATTTCCGCTTCAATTTATTAAGCGATTATAATCGGAAAATCGATCGAAATCATCTTCCGATTATAACCGATTAATCGATTATGAAAATGCAACCGATTCCCATCACTAATATGTTATCATGGTAGTAAATAAAGTTCACTGACTGAAACTTGAAGTCCAACCTGCCTTAAAGGCCACCTCTATATAAGGGTCACCTGCTTATAAAGGCCAGTAGAATTGTATCCCAATTGTTCTTTATTCATAATATTTGAACCTGTATATAAAGGTCACCTGCCTATAAAGGCACTTTTACTGGTTCCCTTGGTTAGTCTTTATAGACAGGTTTGACTGTAATTGAAAATGTTCACTTATACCGAGACATTACCAGTTACATACCAGTGAAGTCCCAACCCATGCCATATTAGTGTTCAATGTAGAGGGGACACTTGCACACTAAATAGAAATACATGCCCACAAAAAATGCCCACAAAGGGTCAACAATGGTCCAATAATTTTGTTACAGTTTTTAAAAACTACCTTCTGCCTTTTAATTTTGGAAAAGTTAAAGTTCTGAAATATAGCAAAGCTGCATTATGACATGCTTGCAATAGTTAGGGTCCTCAATACAAAGATGTTAAATTGTTAGGTTACAGCAACTAAAATTTTGTGGGTAAAGACAACTAGATTTAATTTGCTAGTATACCTCTGCTGTTTTGGGAAGTTTAGTGGTCAAATTGGGAAATTTGAATCATTTTTCCCCAGGAGAAACTACCTTTATTCCGTAGTAATTTCAGGCCAATAAAATCACTGTGGTCGAACTTAAATATTCAGTAAATTTTGTTGCACTTTTGGTATAAGTTTGCTATATTTTATATTTTTCAAGACATTTATCCGATATAATTGACTGTCCATCAATACCAAACTATGCTATTTTTTTGAAAATGTGGCCCCTCTTTATTTTTAAAAATGTGGCCCCTCTTTATTTACGTCCTAGGCCACAATGATCCCACTGCCTTTAGTTCTAGATTGAACACTGCAGATTCTAGTATGTTTATAAATGTACTTATGTCATAATATAAAAGCAACTAGTCTCATCATAAATTTTGAATATTTCACTCAGAAAATTAAAGATTTATAATATGACACTTCTGCTAATTCTTAATGGTCTTTGTCTCAATATAATTGACGTATTGCCAGTCACGCCTTTTATGTTCCGACATTGGCCGTCATCACGATATCAAAGCAGCCTCACGGCAACTAATGACGTACTAGTATCAGTGATGTCATTAAATGGCACAATTCAGGTCGAGTTTTCATTCTTTTTGTGTGTAATTGAAGCATGCTGGGCCTTTGATGGAACATTGTAGGCATAGCCAGCGATCCGTCAATTATTTCATTTACGTTGGAATGATCTGTTCTTGGATGGTAGAGGAAACTTGAGTAAACCTGAACTTCCAATGTTGGTATTTAGACGTGTAAAAGCTGTATGTCACATATTGAAAAACTGAGAAAACATTTGTCAAGCAGCTGACAAACTTTCTCACGCTAGGATTTTCCAAAATGAGACTTAAACCTAGCCAGTTAAAAGTGCTGTACTTCATAACCCAGCCCTTAGACCACTTGGCCACCAAGGACATAAAATTAAGCTACAAGACCAAACTAGCACTGTCTCTTGAAAGCAAAATACCCCCCCCCCTCCCCAACATTTACTAGGGTTTAATGTATTTCCACGACCTTGACCTTGGGTTCAATGGTTTATTCATGTGAAGTTTTATAACAGTCGTCCAAAACAATTATGAGATATTGCCAGACAGACAGATGGACACACAGACATGGTGATTCCTATATACCCTCCCTAACTAGTTTGTGGGGTATAATAAACTGCCACTTTATCTTACCTGCTTAGACTTGGCTTTCAGATCTGCCACTAAATACTTCAGAACATGATATCGGACATCATCATATTCCATATACTCCTGGAATCGTGTTAGCAGCGACTCTAAATCAACATCTGTTGATAACAATTGGCCAATTATTCTCTGAAAAATCAATACAAAACTAGAACTGTCTCTTGAAAGACAAATATCCTCCACCCTAACAATGACCTCAACCTTTGATTTATGCACTTAAATTTGTTATGCGGCACATCGTTTCATGATGGTTTACATTTGTGCCAAGTTTGATCGAAATCCATCCATAGACATGGAAGATATGGAGCAGATACGGTATTAGGATGGACAACCCAGCAGATGGATGGACAGACAGACAGATGGACAAAAGACTGACAAACTTTGTTTGCCGGGTGTATAGAAGTTTAGGGGGGTATAACTATGGCTAAACTTGTCATTCTAATTTACTCGAGAAACTTTTTTCTACCTTCAACTTCTTAGATACACAGTGATTAATCAGTTAATACACTGCCATCCATAAATAACTTTACAATTTGTACTTGCAATATCAAATTTTGTTCATACAATTGAAATATGGAAGTTTTTTCTGAATTAGAAACCTACCTACCTATCCTCTTCGTCCCTGGTGGGACATAAATTTGCTGTGGTTTCTGTAACTAAAAGGTTTTACAGGATAAGGCAGTTAACCTTATGCCTAACACTCCAACCTGGGGGGGCCAGGGTTTTTGATCAAGGTTTCCATCCTCTAGAATGGTCGCTTTCCAAAGCTAATGAAGCCATTCTATCCAGGTTTTATGTCAGAGTTTTCCTTCTCTTAGATGAGCTGTCCTCCCAGACTAATGACTCTCGTCTAGCCACACTATTTACCCATAGTTGGGACAAGGCTGGTGAGTGCTAGGGCGTGTCCACACACCGATGGGCCTACACACTGCATCTCTAGGGGCCTTGTTCCTCCGAGATCCTCTACAGTTTATCCCAGAGTACTAGACCCCAGTTTCCATGCACTGCCACGAGGAGGCACTGTAGAGATCTTAGACTGGAAGAGGCTTTGTACTGGCAAGAAAGACTGACGTACTCGGCTTTCTTTTTCGCCGACAAAAGTAGGCTAGCCAGCGGCAAGGTAGAGTCTCTGACCCCCCCCCCCCCCCCCCCACACTAGACGCATATCCAATCTCTGTGGTTTTGCAACCACTAGCGCACCTGAATTAGAAAGCGATAGCTTAACTTAATGGTCTAAATGTATGTAACAAAGATGTTTTCTTGAAATTTTCGGGGGAAAATATAAAAATTTGGGAAAATTATATTTTTTCAAAATAACAACACTATTTTAGCTATAAAAAAACCCCTCATCTTTAGCATAATGATGTTTTCTAACAATTTAATTTTGTGATGATTTTGAGTCTGTTATCATAGGACCAATTTTTAATTTATAAAGGGCAGTGTATTCACTTATTAAATTACAAGTGTAAAACTGCTTTTGAAAAACTTGTTTCAATTGGTAAGTTTTTATACAACATTTTTAAATCGGCTTGGTATGTTAAAATTTCAAAAGAAAAAGAAGTAATTAATGGAGGGCAGTGTAGTTCATACCATTCGATGATGAATCAAATAGTGACTATAGATCGAATTGCGATCCTTACTGTATTTCCAGAAATAATATCAAGTTGATGTATTTGCCCTCAAAGTTTAACAATCAGGAAAATTGAAATGAGTTTAATATTTATGTATTCAAAATATCTGTAGCAAACCAAATTATTTTTTATTTTGTTTTACAAGCAGTCCAACTATGTTGTTTATAGAGAGAAAATGGCCTTTTCAGATAATTATACCTTACATACAGACATGTCAGAACCTCTATGCAAATGAAAGAAGATGGATATGAATTCACCCGTGAATGATATTTGAATCTTTCACTCCAGGCGTGTACCTGTGGACTATATATAAAGATACTTTTTACAGGTAAGGTTTTCAAAAAATTTCTTCTACAGCAACAACATCAATATTTTTGCACTCACATGATGTTAAATATGGCCCACTAAGGCCTTAACAATGGGGCCATTTTAGCTCCATGGTCCCTTCTAGAATAAACACTGATAAATGGCAAAATCATTGAGGGACAAATCAAGTTTCTATATCAAACACCTTGTGGAATATGACCCAGAGAAAATAGAATAAATGGATAGGAGAGAGGACTTAAGCAGATGGACCAACAGGGTGGTTCCTATCAACCACACCTCCCAACCCCAACTTCATTTGTTGGATTTATTGGTGGGAATTAAGCATTTGTGATCTTCGTAAGTTAGGAAAATTTAGGACATGTTGAGGAGTTTAAACTTACCTGGAAAAGAACAGCGGGAAAAATAATTTGTTTGTTTGTATTTTTTGTTATCGGCGTGTGACCCTCAGATTCCACAAACTTCATCAGAGCACAAAGAGACACTTCCTAAAAATAAATACAAGTTAAAGGTTTAAAATTATCAACAAAATTGAGTGGAGTAATAGTGATTTACGCCCCAGTTAAGATTTGTTCAATTATATTGAGGCTGTTAGTTTTGGGTTGGTGGGTGTAACCGAGGAAAACAACTGACCTTCGGCAAGCGAACTGAAAAACTTTCTGACACTAGGATCTAAAAAGTGAATAGAAAATATACAAAACAATGCTGAACTGAAAAGACCCAGGCCTACAAAAATGGGTGCAATATTTTCCGTTTTGTCATAAAAGGAGTTTTAAAGTCAGAACTATGACTGACAAAAACATACTGTCAAGGGAGACAATTCCCAAATATGGTCATTGTTGGAAGAATTGGATTGTTAATTGATTGACTGAATTGAATTTTACTTTCCCAGTCAATTCACTTATATTGAGATGTCACTAGCTATAGGTGAAGTGGCAATTCTTTTTTAACTTTGCCGTGAGCTCAGAACAATGTACAGGGAGGTCCTTTAACGTGCCACTTCTGGTATGACACAAGTATCACACTTTTATGTCTAAATTCCAAGTACTTGGCAAAAGAAAAGTCATTACCTACATGTATTTTCAAATCTTGGTCAGACGGCCAGGATTTTAAACCTCAAGCTCCCATATACAAAGCGAACTCTCTATAAACTGAGCCATCGTAGTGGTCAGAATGACTAGAGTTGAGTAATGGTCTTTAACGTCCCAGTCAAGAATATTATACTTACATTGAGACGTCCCCATCTATAGGCGAAGGTGCAGAAATTTTGCCTGTGTGTTGCCCTGATGTCATTATACAGCAGGGTTCTTTATCGTGCCATGCCTACCTGACACAGGACCTAGTTTGTTTTAAGTTACCATCCGAAAGAACCATGATTTTCATTTCGTAATGCTGAGTGCTTGGCAAAAGAAGTCACTACCCACTTGGGTCACACCTGGTCGGGGCTTAACCCTTGACCTCCCACTTACGGAGCGAGCACTCTACCAACTGAGCTACCGCAGAATGACTAGAGATTAGTATGTAACTAATAATAAGTGTTACCTGTACTGTCGAGTTACTGTGAAGTAAAAGTTGTAACAGTCTGTCTGTAACATCTTTATATCTGTCCACTAACCAAATTCTGTATTTTTCCTCTTTGCTTAAATCTACAATTAAAACCACATCATCCCATAAAACATGCACAATTGTTGCAGCAATGAGAAAAGTGGTGTTAACTAGATCTGAATCGACAAAATTCTCAACTGGCTAACCCACAAATTTTAATTTTTAAAGCAGACATCTACAAATGTCAATGAGAGATCAACTGAATAGACAGCTTAAATATCAACTCAGGGTTCATACAACCAATGCCTGCAAAATTAAAGGACTTTTCAAGGACTCTGAAATCGGTATTTTTGACCACTGAAATCAAATTGTGCATCTTATTCTCTATAGTTTCCTTCTTGTATTGGAACACCACCCGGAATTCTTTCGTTACAAGTCGCAGACTCACAAATGATATTGACCGAAACAAGAGGGATAATTCAATGTTTTTATTTTTCATTTATCATAAACGTTGAAGCTGCGTTTTTACCGCAAGTTTCAGGTTGATTAGTTCAAAATTCTAGGACTTTTCAAGACAGACTGACAGACTTCCAGGACTTTTCAAGGATTCTGCTTGTTTTTACTCATTTTCAAGGACTTTTCCAGTCAGGGCTCATTTTTCAAGCACTTTTCAAGACTGTGCGAACCCTACAACTACAAATATAGGCTGTAATTAATAGGATGCTGCATACATCCGCCCCAGACCTTTTATTAAGTGGACCAACTTAGTTGGTATTATCATTTACTTTATCAACTACAAATATACAAGAATCTTGACTCCACTCCTTGTATAAGATGATATCTCATCTCAGAATTGGTAGAGGAACATATTTAACCTTTTGTCATGTGATACTGAGCCAAGATAAGACACAGGAATGATAAGTCTATATGGACTCGGGACAAACCTCAACTTTCTCCACGGAATGGCTGACTGAAAAGTCATAAACTTTATACCCTCCACAATTTCACTGCATATATATCCATACCTGTTTCCTGACATAATTTTTCAGCTGGTTTTTCTAAGAACATATCCCCTGAAGTTATAAAATGGTTGAATATTTTGTGAAATGCCCGTGCACATGCTTGAAGTATACGAACATCATCCGACTGAAAAATAAAGAAAAAAAATTCATTACTAAAAATCAAGGAAACGAAACTGTTTAACAAAAATCGGCACATAACATGGGTTACAGACGAGAGTTGGCCAATATTAGAGATAGTACATGTAAATGTGGTAGTTGTATATATACACCTTTGAATTTTCTTATTTTTTGGTTTAGTTCTTTGATCAACAACAAAAATTGTAGCCGACATGAAGTCTGATAGTAGGGAAAAAGACTGTAATGCAACTTTGAAGCCTGTAAGGGCTTAGCTACATTAGACAAAACTATAATGTTTTTTCAGTGTAATTTTAATAAAATTTAAAAAAATATATTAGAAAAATTGAACACTAGTTCATAGAATAGAAATTCTCTTTATATCCATAGAAAATCAAATAAATTTGAATAAAGATCGATATTTTTCATTTACTTGTACCTAGTCGTAACAGGAAATCTGTATGCGCATCCGCGATTAGCCCAAAATATATTTGCATAGGGTAAAACGTTGGTGCTATGGGGATTTAACATGTTGAAAAACCAGGCAAATGGCGGATTCTGTTGCGCATATGACGTAAAACGTCACCAAGGACATCACTTCCGGTGTAAACATCGTCATTTTCGCATGTGTAAAATCCCCATACCGCGAACATTTCCTTTCTACAGACATATTTTATGACAATCGCGGATGCGCATAGATTTCCAATTATGACTAGGTACCAGTAAGTGAAAAATATCAAACTTTATTCAAATTTATTTGATTTTCTATGGATATAAAGAGAATTTCACTGTCACAGTCACAGTGGTTCCTACAGTAGCTGTTGGTCCTAAATTGTGGGATGGTTTTCTACACATTACACAAATGGATACCCGAACTGGTCTTAAAGTAGAAAATTGTCAAAATATTAAACACTGTGCTTTACAAGTCAGAGCTGGTATGAGTAAGTGGAAAAGCAAGATGAACTACTGTAAATTCCGAGAACCGAAAGTTGAAAAACGTGGTTTTATTTACAAATTCTGGGCTTGAAGGTGTTTGAAACCAAGATAACAAAGCATGACACGGTCTGTTCTGGAAAAACTGTCTACCTGTGCATGTGCTATTATGTCAATGATACAATTTGAATTTTTCTTATCTTCAATGCAATTTTTTGAAGCGATTTTCACTTTTTTCTCTATTTCAGAGCACTTGCTGGACTTTCCGGCTGCCATCTTTAGGTTAGTTATCAAAAACCAATGAAATTGCTTGTAACAACTGAACTTCTTTTCGGAAATAATAGTTATCAGATTTTTCCTTACTTTAAGGTAAAAGTATTCCAGAAATATTCCGAATAAGTTCACATCCTGAGTATTTCACACATGCGCAATCGTTGTTTTAAGCTATCAATGCCCAGCAGATGCGTAATGTCCTAGGTCTCGTGACCCAGACATTCGAAATTTATCATTGAAATTTATGTCTAATATTTTTGAGGTTTTAGTAACACTGTGTCAAAATGTTTAGATAATTTGCTGATTGGGTTGGATTGAGGGTTTTTGGCCGAGGATGGATATGTTTTCATCCTTAAATTTGTAACTCAAAATCCAGGTAAGTTTGCTAATGTATTCAAAGAAAATGGCGAATACATGACTCATGGGAAGGATTGATTGGTCAATCACATGGGCTTTCGCGCCTATCAGAAAAGGGCCCGAAAGGTGCACAGTTACACGTGGGCTTTCTTGTGGATTAGGAAATTGCATAAAATTTGTCAACACGATTGTTAACTTGCGACAACAACATAAAATGATGCTTTTGACACGTAGATCCTGGTGTTATTATTTTAGCTGCAAGCTGCACAACCACAAGGTACTATCTTTAGACTTGGCTTTGTCGATTGTCATAATCATCATGCGGCATGTGTGCTTAAGAGTAGTGGTTTCTCGCTATCTCCATTTTGACTAATTTTTGCTGTCTTTGCTTTGTGGATTGTCATTATCACCAACATGTGGCATGTGTGCTTAGAAGTATCTCCATTTTCACTAATTTTTGTACGGCATTCACGATAGTGAAAGTGTACATTGCTATATCCTTGTGTGTCCTAAGTTCGTGGTACTAACAGTTTGTGTCAAAAAATTAATGGGCAATCATCAGCAAACAAACATTTGAGTCTTGCTATAAAATTTCTTGTCACTTCACTTTCAAAATCGGAAATAACCTCGGCTATTTTCGTTACCGGTAAACATCGTTTGTAAACAATATCCTCGAGTTAGATGCTATTTTGAAGAATGTGTGGTAAGTTCGTAGGAGGTCTCCCGGATCGCGTGATTTCACGTGATCAATGCCTAAAAAACTTATTTATTCTAAAAGAAATATTTTAAGTAGTCTGGTTTAGATTTACAACAAAATTTGTTAAAAAATAAAATTTATAACAAGAAAAAACGATCATACACTTCCGGTATGACATGAGCAATTGACCTCGTTTTTACACCCGTTTTTACATCATATTATATATAGTGAAAAGTGCATATATTTTACTGAAAATGGCGTAAGTGTCGCACGTTTTCGATTTCATTGAAAACTATATTTACCTGGAACTAAATGTTTCAAATGAGGATCGGATAAATAAGACTCCATTTGCAGACGACATAGTTTACTCCTTGATTTATTTTACATGTGACGAAAAAATAATGAGATAGTTCAAGAATAATTTGGGAATAGTAAAATTTGTCTAAAAATTAAAATTTCCGATATTTTTACATATTTTCGTAATTTTCAAACATATTTTAAAATTTGTCTAACAAAAATGGAAAGTTGAACATTTATGGCGCCTTTTTGACTTTGAACATGTGCAGTGATGTGCTTCCTATGATTGATATCCGGTATAAACAAAATGCCACGAACTTGATGCTACCACGAAGTTAGAGCACTTGAGGATATTGCTTTCTCTAAAATCGGGCTTCTTTACTATGAAATAGTACACATCGGAAATAGTGCGCCTGGTAAATTACAATAAACATAAAAACAATATTTTTCATTAAATTATTATTAGTATTCTACACATTGCCAAGGAAAATAATTAGAATTTTACATCTTGGTTTATTTTGATCAAATAATTAACATTACATTTATGCAATATGCAAGTCTTGAATAGGGATGCTCCCATTTATAAAGACAAACAGCTTAGAACACGCGTCACCGTGTATTAATTTTGCGGCGGGAAAACCTCCCTGTTTTGAAAAACTTTTCCCTTATCTTGGCTGAGGGAGAAGTGACTCCCTGTTTCAAAATCGAATTTGAGCCCTGAAGATCATGATTAAATCGGTCACAATCCTGTTGAAACCAAATTTTAACATTTCACAAACACCATCATATTCTATAATTGCCACATCACAAACAACCTACTCGATAATCTTTGCTTCTTTTTAAATGAGCTGTCCTGTTTTTCTGGGTCATCAAGCAGTGAACTAGATTTTAAACCAGCAAAGCTGATGATATTATTACTCGTATAAAATTCAAGATTTTGTTTAAATAAATACTCTTTCGTGACTGAAATAATGTTTGTCATGTAAATTCGATACCATCAAGCAAACCTACAGACATGTCTATTCAAGTTCTAAGCAAAACAGTGTGTTATGAGTTCAATGTTAACATTAATAAGATGCAAGATTTCCTATCATTTGCACACATGTCAACATACAATGAGCAACTGAAGTTATGGATCAATGATCCAAGTTTTCAAATCTGGGAGTTCTTGTAGGCAATCCGTAATTATTGTAAATATATAATGTCCAAGCAAGACGACAGCCTTGTTTGTTCAGTAATATGACCATGAGTGTCCTTTAACATTTTAATTGGAGGACCTTATTCTTGTTGCCTCATCTAACCATTGCGGTAGCTCAGTCGATAGAGTGCTCGCTCCGCAAGTGGGAGGCTGTAGGTTTGAACCAAGAAGGGGTCTGACCCAAGACTTGAAAGTTGGCAGTCACCAGTGACTGTTCTTTCGCTAGCACTTGACATTATGGAATGAAAGGATAAAATAATTTAAAGGGCCTTACCAACTTGAGATATTATAAACCAACATTGATTATTGTAAAATTCAAATGTACTTTCAGTTGGTACTGATAAAGGATGCAAAGAAGTGATCCTAAAGATGCCGGGAAATCAATAGATAACAATGGAGGTCAGCAGCAGCAACAGGTACCAGTACAACATTATGTACTGGCTAGCCAGATCCAGGCATTGACCAGTCAAGGTACAGCTAGATTTTTAATTGCTATAGGTCTCTTTGTATGCTCTTGTAGAAAATGCAGACTGTTTCTATTGGCATTGCATACTTGTCTCTCCTTATGATTTTGGCACTAGTTGTACAGTTTTGGAGCTAAATTTACTTTTACTTTACTATTGCCAGTTATAACTTAAAATATATAAGCAAATCTAGTAATTTCTGGAAAATGGATTGATCTTGTTTATAACTGTATATCAAATTCCTTTATTCAATTGAAGCGAAGGGCAATATTTTAATACTGTCACAGAATGCAAGACTTTGGGATTCAGTGTTATACATTTGTTTGAAAAATGCTTCTCAGCATCGTGTTCATGAAAAAGTCATTAGTCATATCTTCCGCCGCCTAGAGAAAGCTTTGGAGAAACACTGGGATTAAAAAATTTAAATCTTTACTATAATACTATAGATTTTGTTAAAATTGAGATCAAAATTCTGCCAAATTACCTCTTGCCTAAAAAAAGGGCAGTATGAGTTCAATCAAAGTATATTGTAATTTTGGATGCTGGAGGAAAATGTTAACAAGTGTTGATTTATATTTTAGGTATTATATCGGGTCTACATGGAACAAGTTCAGCATCACTGCAAGTCCTGGGAGGTACTTCACCTAGTATACAACAACCACCCACTGTTGTAGTTATAAGTACATCAGCCACCTCTCAGACCAGTACCATACTAACGGCACAACATGCCTTGCAACAAGAGCTGGTTGGACAAGGTACTGATACACCTTTTTGTCAGCAACAACAACACAAAAATTATCTTGTTTTAGGTGTTCCAGAACTGTAAAACAATACCGTGTAAAATCATGATTCTTAGTTATTGACCATAGTGTTCATTCTAGATGGAGTCATGGGGACCTCATTGCTTTATTTTGCCAAAATTATCTTATTGTTGTGGACTTAGTGGGTCATATTTAGCATTGAATGAATACACTGATATTGAGGTATTTTAAAAGAAAATTTTTGAAAAGGCTCCCTCGAAAAAGCCTATATTGAACACATAGGACTTACAAATTTTAGTAGTTGGGTCTGTTGTTATTGTTAACTGCACTGTATTGCTGCCATTGGGGTGTTTACATTACCATGAAAACAAAAATCAAATAAAAGATGAATCTTCTACTGTTTTACAGATAAAGCTAAAATAATTCAGTTAATTTACAGTAGAGCCTGGATTAAAATCACCTTTCAATGTCAGGAAAATTGCTCAATTTAGCTTGACTACAATTGGCAGCAGAGCTTGTCTTGCCCTAAATTTAAAAAGAACATATTTGATGGACATTCTACTTGATACACGCGCAAGTTGTATTATTTTGATAACGGATGTTAATATTTTATGTATGTTATGTTTTAGGACTAGTGGGTATTGTTACGCAAGATGGACAACCATTAACCATCTCAAGCGTTTCTAGCCAGCTAACGGGACGAGTAGGAGAGTTACAAATTGGACAGCCATCGACGACAGGAGGGTCTGGACGAACTATTCACCATCATGGTCAGAGCCCTTTACGAGGGAGTGTCGCCACCCCTCATACCAACCTACAGCAGCAGTCGTTACTAAACATGAACAATAATCAAACATTGCAACAGAAAACTGCAACAACAGCCGCTGTTACAAGCAGTGGCACAAGTGCCAATAGTCCAGCGGTAGCAGCGGCTGGTCGTGTTTTGTTAGAAGCTAAGCCAAGTAGTATGAGTTCTGTTGGACGAAGTTTAACATTTCCAAATCTAACTGCTTTTGCCAATCAAAGTACATCTGCAGGCCCATCTCCAAAGAAGAAAATCAAAATTGAAGAAAACGTTCCAGCATCTGCAGAAATCGCTCAAAATAGAAAGTTAATTTTGGATCATAAGTATAAAGAAATGTCAGAGCTGAAGGAAAACTACATTGACTGTTTGACGGAATTGTTTTTCTTACAAAATGGAGGGAATATGATGGACTATTTCTTATGGAAGAAAAGGCCAACGCCACAACTTGTACATTTTCTAAAGTCTGGAAATTTAGATAGTGACGAAGATGAGGAACAGGGACTGGAAAGAAAAATCAATAATGAAGTTAGTGTATATTATGATAGGTTGTTTTGTTTACAATTTATTACACCGAATTCAGGCCAACTGCTACTAAAAAACATACAAATTGCCATTGAATAGAAACTGACAACATAATTGCTTCTTTTTTAGGCAGTGATAATTCAACTGGTCAATTGAATCTTTGACCAACATTTCATCTTTCGATTAAATTCATAAATTGGAAGATTGACTGCTTATTATAAAGGAAGATTCAATTATGTTGTCAGTTTCTTTTCATTGGCAATTCAATGGTGTGTTTATATTGTAACACTTTGTCTGAATTTGGTGTAATAAATATTCCATTTTCTAAATATTCCATTGGCTACTTATTTCTGAAAAATACTTTAAAAAAATTTGTGAAAAATATGTTAATAAGAACTATATTTTCAAGAATTTCAGAAATTTTATTTTAAATTATCAATACTTCTTTAAAGTTGTGAGTTGGAGGTTTTAAAAGTGAATTATATTTTACTTCATTCAATCAACCAATTGTCATCAACTAAAATAAAGCTTTAGAAAAATGCAAACTGGACCAGCTTTGAACCTTTTTCTGCAGGTTAAAAAATTTGGGCAATCTGGAGGGGCAGAGAGTTACCTACAGCTTAATTTGACCAGTGACATAAATTGTCAAGTATTGTACATTCCAATCTGTACCATTGACATTTTGAAATTCAAGATTACAATAAATTAAAAATATTATTTTAAATCCACCAAATAATTCAACTGTATTGTAATTAGAAGAAAATCTTTATATTTTCACATCGATTAATTTGTTTTATTTTCTATTTTGATCCAGGTCAAAGTCATTACTTGCAGTGGTAGCAATGTTCCCATAGCAACGCCTGTAGCAATTTCCACGACACTTCCTCCCTCAGTGGCAGCACTGAACCAACAAGGTGATAATTTTTATTTATCAATAATGTGTATATCAGTCATTATTTCTTGGTCTGCAAATAAAGGCTTCTTTAGAATGCCAAGAAATATAATGTTTAATGTTTTATTGAACTATTTCAAAATTTTAATTAGGATGTAATTTGTTTTAATATAAATTTTTCATGTACTGTAAAGGGGATTATTTTCGTTGAGTGAAAATTTCACAATATCTGAAATCTTGCAGTTTGTGTGTGTGCAATTTTCTCATAACCAATATAAGTGGGTGCATATCATATTAACCTGCATGGTTGACATTTTAGCATGAGTAAAATATTCCCGGTAATTTCTTCAGCACAAAAATTTGATCCTTGTAAAAAAATTCCCCCTTACAGTATATGTTATCCATTACATTCATTTATTGGCAGTCGGTTAAAAGTGCCATTAAAATGGATATCCTGTTTTTCCTTCAAAGTTACATAATAATGTCCGTTTACAGCAAATAATGTTATGCATGTATATGCTAAAAACATTGACCTGTCTGTTTGACCTTTAATTGAAATACTTATTATGGACTTGTACATTTATGTATAGGAAACAGGGGTATTTTTATGATCTACAATAATGGTTAACAACGTATTCAAAGAGGAAACATATTGTGTGTACATGTACAGTGTATTAACTGTGAATCCTACTGTAACACTACCTCCTCTATTAATTAATAATCGTAATAAAAGGGTCAAATGGACAGATCAGTGTTATTTGATTATACTGTTACCACTGTGTACAAATTAAAGTTCATTCGACATTCGAGATGCAATTAGTTTGTGCAAAATATTAAGGTTTAGCAATACACTATGTTGGGATTGTTTTTTAAGAATTCACAAATAATTATATACATGTATTTTGTTTTATATGCACCATACTGGAATGTGTACCTATTTTGGTCATGGACTTATTCTTGCCATCGGCAGCCACAGATTAATCAAGCTCTTCAGAATAGTATAATTATTACCACACAATGACCAGAATAGGTACATCGAAAGCTTTGTTTAATAAGTGTATATGATCCAAGAATGGTACTCCAAAACTGAAAAGTTCAGAGATCAAGAAATTTGGAAAGTTAAGAGCTTAAGAAATTAAATTACATTTATACAGTATATTCAGATTTGATACATACAATGTTTTCAGTATTAAATGAAGCAAGCATGCTGTTAGTTATCAAAATATTATTTAGATTTAGTTATCGTGCCTGATTTTAGTTGCATTTCTACATGTTCTTGTATTTAAATAATTTATATTAAGTTGAATTTTTTATTGCTCATGCAGAATTGTTGTAGCAGGTTAATTGGTTACCAGATATTGATAATTTTAAATGCAATGTAAATTTTAAATTTTTGTTATTTTCTAAAACTATGAAACGCTTTTGTATGAAATTTGGAGCAAAGCATTACCTAGGTTTCCATAATTAAAAATAATAAGTAGCCAAAATTCCGAAATTTGTGAAAATATAGTCCTTTTTAAAGTATTTTTCCACAATTTTTCTAAAATATGTTACTTTTTGAAAGAATTCTTCAGAAATTAGTAGCCAATGGCGATTTTGGCTACCAGGAACGGAAACCTAGCATTATCATTGATAGGAGATGCACTTATCATTAACCCAAGTTTTTTCATTTTCCTTGGAGTTTTGGTCTGTAGAACATGAGTGCAAATCACTAATAAATACCTGCTGGCGGGGTTTCTAATTTACTGAAACTACTTGTCATAAAATTAGATGTAAGAGGTATCAATTTAGAACCGACTTAGGTTTCTTAGGGCCTAAAACAACTTGTGTCAAATTAAGCACTGGCTGTGTATGGAGAGGTGAAATTTATAGTGAAAGTGATCAGGACCAGACAAAACTGACCACTATAGACAGGATTTTGTTATATACAGGTTTGACTGTATTTATACAATAAACCTTACATAGACACATTTGTATGTCATAAGAAAGCTTAAAAAGCCTATAGTACAATAATTTCATGCATGTTGTATATATGTTACATTAATAATGCATGTTGATGTTTATTTTTAGTTATTTTTTCTGATTTTTATTTTGAATTTTGTGCAGTGTGTTTTTGGCTGTTGTGGCTTTCAGTGGTAGAACGCTTTTTTCTCCTAAAACATCCTTATTTCAGGCTTTTTTGTACCAAATATTTTCAAAAAAAAACTTTTATGTAGCTTAGAAATGCATTTATTATTGTTTTTTTTTTTTAATTTTTTTTTTCATTTAGAAAGAATATTTTTGATTTGACCAAAAAAATGAAAAGAAAGAAAAATTTGAAAAAAATTATTGTTTTAATATTTAGGGTGTGAAGTTAGACGGTTGGGTGGCCGTCATGGTATGGTATTTGGTCATATTCAACCTACCATAGCCACACAGATAAACCCAGTTGTCACCACTGCTGTCATAGTAGCCACAGTTCAACCACCATTGCCACTCCCCACTTCCATACCCACAGCACCACTGTCAGGTACACACTGCACATCCTTATGTATAGTAGACAAAAATATACAGTGGTTCTGATTGGTTTATATAAAGCAGTACTTCCGTTTAACCTTTGACATTTCAATCTGGTTATTTTTATTAATTAGGAGTTCTGTTTGACCTTTGACCTTCCAGTAGTCCAATATTCTTTAAATATCAAGAATCAAACCGTATTACCGCCTGGTTTAAAATTTAGGCCAGCTTGAAAGCCAGAGATTTGTCATATTTCAGCAGGATCTGTAATATTTTGTATTTTGATCTTGTATTCCAATTTAAATGCAGAAGTAGATTGAATTTCAGTTAAATTTATTGGAGCCACTTGTATATTTTTGCTCTTTTTTGTGTTTTTTGAGTAACTTGAATGGGATGTTATAAAAAAAAACCAATTACGGTCCATTTTCCATTATTTTTAACTATGGAAGGTTGTTGTAAACACAAAACTATTATTAATTCATAGATTTTGTTAAGTTTTCTATTTCTACAACAACTACACAGACAATAGTACTGCTCCAGTTATATTCAAAAGATGGGGATTTTTGCAGTATTTATCTGCAGAAGATCCATGTCATATCAGTTAGTTGTTTAATCAAATTTTGGTATTATGAAGTGGTATAATGACATTCACAATTAAGTTCTCTAAAGTTTTCATCTAAATTTTAACTGGTGCTGGAGTTGAAATAAGAAAAGATGACAATGAAATTGGTCAGTTATTATAAACTTGTTTTTTTATTTAGGAACAATATCGTCCAGTCAACAGAAATCTGTTTCCTTAACGACAAGTGTTAATTCTGTATCGACACCCATTGTTAGTCAGAAAACATCTGTGAGTTCTGCCACAACCACCACTGTTACCATGACAACTTCCACTTCAATGTCACAACTTCAGAGTCATTTGGCCAAAGCAATAACCGACATCAAACCGCTTTCTGTACATACATCATCACATCATAAAGCAGGAATTACAACACCGAGGTAAGTTCAAAATAACTTCCAGTCCCATAGTCCAAGATGGATAAAAATTTTGGAAGGACTAGTTACGTTTTAATAGTCTCCGTTATATACTACAGTAGAAAATGTTTAAATGTATCAAGAAAAGGACCATTTGAAAATTTTGACTTGTTTCCAATGCTTTGTGATGGATATCTACTCGTAATATTAAAAAACACATTTCATTTAAGCTACCTAAATTTTGTACCATGCCTGTAATGTATGCAAGTTATCTGAAGACAAGTCAAGGCTGTTGTCAACAGTTGGATACTTGGGGCCAATAGTAGTTGTGTAACAAAATTTGAAATAGATGAGAATGTCTAACATGCATTTCTCCATGTCACAAATTATAGTTGTGACATGGATGTTTATGTGATGAACTTTCTAAACAACTCATTGGCACTACCACTTAATTCCGAGACTAGAGTCACCTGACTGTCTGATGTGATATTGTGGGTGCTAATGATCTCGTAAATTAAAGATGTGATATCATGATCTATGCACTGAATACATCACTATTTGATGTAAACGGTTACCTATACATGGTACAGATTATATGCTCTCACTGTACATTTAGTATTACATTAACCAGATTATGAGTAGATGGTTTTGTCTGGCTTTGTGTCATTACTTCTCGCCTTCTTCACTGTATTGCTACATGATTGCAAGAATTTTTACAAATCACTTGTATAAACCTCAAAATCACTTACATGTACCTCTTCATTGATTTTAATAAATCAATTTCAGGATGATTTGATTATATTCCATATACATGTACATTTCCTAGGTTGGGTTTGTTGTCTTTGATTGAATTAACCACTATGGTAGCTCAGTTGATAGAGTGCTCGGTTGTGTTTATTGGTTCGAATCTGGCTAAGGTTTGATCAAGACTTGAAAATAGTTTGATTGTCTCTAGCCAAGCACTCTGCATTTAGAAATGAAAGTCACAGGGTCCTTTAGAGGTGAAAAACTGTCCCGTTTCATGAATCTTCCCCGAGCGCTTTACAAAGGTAAAAATATCTGCTTCTTCATCTATAGCTGGTGATGTCTCTATATAATTAAAATATTATTGCCATTGAATCTTGGATTATACTGAAATGATAGAGAAGTCTTTTTCAAAAAATTTTATGATGAAATAAAGATTAAGACCCTTATATTTTAAATGCTGAAAACTTGAACGTTCGAGACTAGAGTCACCTGACTGTCTGATGTGTGATATTGTGGGTGCTAATGATCTCGTAAATTAAAGATGTGATATCATGATCTATGCACTGAATACATCACTATATGATGTAAACGGTTACCTATACATGGTACAAATTTTGAGGTTTTGTAGTGGTTTTATATCTTGGTGTCTAGGTTTTATGTTAAGGTGTTGTCTGTCTTTAATAGTTTGTCTGGCCTATTTCTCCAACAGTGTTAAAGATAATATTTTTCTATCTTTATCAACACTTTAATAGCAAAATGTAATTGTCATATTTTGCTTCACTTCAACTTATAGTCTTTTGTTTTCCTCTTTATTTGTCACTAAATATTTGGCTGTCTGGAAATGTTGATGATCTTTATACCCCTGCATCCATCCATTCAAAACAAAATTTTCTTAAAAGTTGTCTCAGTATACTAAATACAACTATTTGAGATTTGTTTATGCGAGTTCAGTATGAGGTCCCATACTTCTAGTACCTATTTCATACCTCAGGTACTGATTTTAAGTCTGTCATTCATCTACTTCCTGTTTACCGACTTGGGGTATACTGGTTTACCCGTTCTTTCGTCCATTTACTTTCTATTTACTGACTTATGTTATTAAGTTGAAAGCTGGGGTTATGCAAACGGAGCAGCAGCCTGCAGATTTCTTGTTTGGTATTAATCAGATTTAGATTCAAATTAAAACAAATCTGGGGTGTAAAACAACATATTCCACTTCTCAAATTGTATAGAAAGTATGATTAATATGGAAAAATTCCCAAGATTAAGACCCTAGTATATACACTGAAAATGTTTACTTGTTCCCGAGACTAGAGTCACCCGACTGTCTGATGTGTGATATTGTGGGTGCTAATGATTTCGTAAATTAAAGATGTGATATCATGATCTATGCACTGAATACATCACTATATGATGTAAACGGTTACCTATACATGGTACAGATTATATGCTCTCACTGTACATTTAGTATTACATTAACCAGATTATGAGTAGATGGTTTTGTCTGGCTTTGTATCTTTACTTCTCGCCTTCTTCACTGTATTGCTACATGATGTGAGAATTTTTACAAATCACTTGTATAAACCTCAAAATCACATATTCAGTCAAACCTGTCTATAAAGGCCACCTAAGGGAACCAGTAAAAGTGGCCTTTATATACAGGTTCAAATAATATGAATAAAAAACAGTTGGGATACAATCCTCCTAGCCTCTATAAGCAGGTGGTCCTTATATAGAGGTGGCCTTTAAGGCAGGTTGGACTGTATACCTCTTCATTGATTTTAATAAATCAATTTCAGGATGATTTGATTACAATTAATATACATGTACGTTTCCTAAGAAGGGTTGGGATGTCTTTGATTGAACTAACCAGTATGGTTGCTCAGTTGCTAGAGTGCGTGGGTTGAAATCCTGGCTGGGGTCTGACCAAGACATGAAAATAGTTTGACTGTTCTTTAGCCAAGCACTCAGCATTTAGAAATGAAAATCACAGGGTCCCTTAGGGAGACCTGAAAAACTGATTCCCCATTTCATGAATATTCCCTTTGCAAAGGTAAAAATATCTGCCACTTCACCTATAGCTGGTGATGTCTTGCTATAATGGAAATATTATTGCTATTGAATCTTCAATTGAACTGAAATGATAGAGAAGTCTCTTTCAAAGTATTTTATGATGAAATTAAGAGTAAGACCCTTTTAAAATATTTTAAACGTTGAAAACTTGTCCGAGACTAGAGTCACCCGACTGTCTGATGTGTGATATTGTGGGTGCTAATGATCTCGTATATTAAAGATGTGATATCATGATCTATGCACTGAATACATCACAATATGATGTAAACGGTTACCTATACATGGTACAAGTTATATGCTCTCACTGTACATTTAGTATTACATTAACCAGATTATGAGTAGATGGGTTTGTCTGGCTTTGTATCTTTACTTCTCGCCTTCTTCACTGTATTGCTACATGATGTGAGAATTTTTACAAATCACTTGTATAAACCTCTTCATTGATTTTAATAAATCAATTTTAGGATGATTTTATTACATTCCATCTACATGTACATTTCCTAAGAAGGGTTGGGATGTCTTTGATTGAACTAACCACGGTGGTAACTCAATTGGTAGAGTGTGTGGGTTCGAACCCTGGCTGGGATCCTGACCAAGACATGAAAATAGTTTGACTGTCCTTTTGCCAAGCACCCGGCATTTAGAAATAAAAATCACGGGGTCCTTCAGGGGAGACCTGAAAAATTGATTCCCCATTTCATGAATATTGCCTTTGCAAAGGTAAAAATATCTGCCACTTCACCTATAGCTGTTGATGTCTCGATATATTATTGCTATTGAATCTTAGATTGAACTGAAATGATAGAGAAGTCCCTCTCAAAAAATTTTATGATGAAATAAAGATTAAGACCCTTATATTTTAAACGCTGAAAACTTGTTCGAGACTAGAGTCACCTGACTGTCTGATGTGTGATATTGTGGGTGCTAATGATTTCGTAAATTAAAGATGTGATATCATGATCTATGCACTGAATACATCACTATATGATGTAAACGGTTACCTATACATGGTACAGATAATATGCTCTCACTGTACATTTAGTATTACTTTAACCAGATTATGAGTAGATGGTTTTGTCTGGCTTTGTATCTTTACTTCTCGCCTTCTTCACTGTAATACTACGTGATTGAGAGAATTTTTACAAATCACTTATATAAACCTCTTCATTGATTTTAATAAATCAATTTCAGGATGATTTTATTACATTCCATCTACATGTACATTTCCTAAGAAGGGTTGGGATGTCTGATTGAACTAACCACTGCGGTAGCTCAATTGGTAGAGTATGTGGGTTCGAATCCTAGCTGGGGTCTGATCATGACATGTAAATAGTTTTACTGTTCTTTAGCCAAGCACTCGGCATTTAGAAATGAAAATCACAGGGTCCCTCAGGGGTGACCTGAATAACTGATTCCCTGTTTCATGAATATTCCCCGAGCCCTTTGCAAAGGTAAAAATATCTGCCACTTCACCTATAGCTGGTGATGTCTTGATATAATGGAAATATTATTGCTATTGAATCTTCAATTGAACTGAAATGATAGAGACGTCTCTTTCAAAGTTATTTTATGATGAAATTAAGATTAAGACCCTTATATTTTAAATTCTGAAAACTTGTTCGAGACTAGAGTCACCTGACTGTCTGATGTGTGATATTGTGGGTGCTAATGATCTCGTAAATTAAAGATGTGATATCATGATCTATGCACTGAATACATCACTATATGATGTAAACGGTTACCTATACATGGTACAGGCTTGTTACAAATATTCATTTATTCTTGTTTTAGCACCAGTCAAGATTCCTATATGCTTATTGAGAGTTCTTGTATTGTAATGGAAACCAGAATACAAACTTTCATTTAGCAAAACTTTTATCATCCATAAGCCAACCACGCTGCCAGGGCAATGAAGAAATGTAGGGAAATCCTGCAATTTGGAGAAGTTTAGATAATGATTATATATTCAATAAGTCCAAAAAGCTCTTTATTGAGTATATGAACTTTCTGTTTTGAAATAAACTATTAGTCCATTAAGAGATTCACAAGCCCTGACCAATTTTTAATATCCTCAGGCTGGTGTTAGTGTCGGTCCATGTGAACATCCTATAATATTGTATAAATTTGTGTTATTGTCGAATAATTATATTTGCTGAACATGGCAGTTACTTTATATAACAGATAATGTATTGACAGTTTGTATTTCAGTTCTGGATATGTATTTATTAAATCATTATTAATGTATTTTCAGTTCTAATCAGTTATCTGCCTGTTCCAGAACACCAAAATCACCGCCTGTATCTCCTTCCAGACTTCACACCAGACAACACAATATATCAGCTGTCTATGATGGTACTATTGGTTCACAAGAAGCCATTGTAGAGAGAGCCAAACAGGTAATTGACCTGTATGAAATAAAACTGATTTTAGAGACTTGGGATTGGAAGATTGAAATTTTGTGCCATTGGTAACTTTTAGACCTGTAATACTAGTATTAGTACAAAAACGAAGCTAGAGGTCCATGACTGGTAAATCTCATTTAAAGTTGGCAGTTCTTTTACTCAGAAAATTGACAATTAACTTGATTAGCTCAAAAGATTTATTTGGCTTGTTGACTAGTAGCCAGAAAACTAAAATAAAAAAAAATGAGGGGAAAATGTGGTTTCTAACTCAAGACCTTTAGAATTTCTAGTGTTTGTTTGTAAGAAAAAATACATGTTGTCATGAAATTTATGTTTGAAGACTTGAGTGGCATACATATTATGTTTGAAAAGTGTTCAATATTAACCACTTAATTTATTTGAGTTGCAGTATCATTTCAATTGCATACTGTTGTGTTAATGAGTGGTATACAATAAGCATTTCTGCTTCCATGTTTACTTTAAATTCCATGGTAACCATGGCAATGGTAAATGCAACATTTAAATGGTATCAATATATAACCTTTGTTCATTAATAGTGATTGTAGTTGTTAAATTAAGGATTGTCAGGTTGTTGCACCCATCAAAACAACCATATGCAGGGGTTCATAATTATGTTTTGTAATGGAAGGTCCAGGACCTTTTGCCTTTATTTTTGGCAGGTCCCACATAAAGTTTTGAAAGTCCAATATCAACATTGAAAGATCCATGTGCAATTATGTAATTATATTGAAAAAGTAGAATTATTCTGGTAAAAATGGCAGGTTCAGCAGACTTTAACAATTTAAATATTAATGGTCCCAAGGTAAAATCAATAGGTCCCGGACCTCGGACCCAGGGAATTTTGAACCCCTGCATATGCCACTAGAGATGGATGGATACTTTTACCCTGCATCACTCTACCTTCCTTCTCTCTCCCTCCTTCCACCTATCTGTAAAAAGAAAATTTTATGCAATTTCTTGAATTATATATATTTGCATTTGGAAAGCACAATTATGCATTATTATATTTGTGATTTAGGAAGCACAGTGTATGCAAAGAGTAGCAGAATTGCGGAAGGACGGGTTATGGTCAACTCGCAGATTGCCGAAAGTTCAAGAACCCCCAAGAAATAAGACTCATTGGGATTATTTACTAGAAGAGATGCAGTGGCTAGCCGCTGATTTTGCACAAGAAAGAAAGTGGAAAAAAGCAGCAGCTAGAAAAGTAAGAGATCCAACATATTCATTACAGCAAAATCTGCCTTATAGGCCACTTATAACAACCAGAAACTGTCTTAATTATCATTACTTATCACACCAATTGTACACCTGCGGGACAATATTAAGATATGTGGCTTCATCTTAAAGTCTTGTGTGATTACTCGATTGTGAACTAGCTCTTAATTCATGATACATTAGGCGTATCGGGGAAAAAATCCAAATAACCGATTTTCAATTCGACATTTAATTGGCCAATTCTGTGATTTTAAGCCAATTTTGGCGATTTGTTGGGTTGTCATCTATTTCCTCTACCTGTGTGTTGAGTGGATCATCATATAATTTATGAATATTCCAATTGTAAGGACGAGTGGAGATTTCAATATTGTTTGCCTATACCCATGTTAATAAACATTATGTGCCATTATATCATGCTACATGTTTATGTTTAAATTATTTACAGTTAGCCAGAATGGTCACAAAACATTTCCAGGAACTTGAACAGAAGGAGGTCAGGGCAGAAAAAGAGGAGGCTCAAAAATTGAAGAAAATAGCTGGACAGGTTGCTAGACAAGTCCGTGAATTCTGGAATAACATTGAAAAGGTATGTCTATTAATTGACAGTATTAATATTCATGTTTTGTAAAAAATTGAAGAAAATAGGTAGACAAATTGCTAGACAAGTCTGTGGGTTCTGGAATAACATTGAAAAGGTATGTCTATTAATTGATAGTATTAATATTCATGTTTTGTCAAAAATTGAAGAAAATAGGTAGACAAATTGCTAGACAAGTCTGTGGGTTCTGGAATAACATTGAAAAGGTTATGTTTGTTAATTTACAGTATTAATGTACATATATTGTAAATAAACAGTACATATATACAAACTACACCTATATGTTTCAGTTTTAAAAGTAGGCCTTTTACCAAAACCAGTTGATATTCTATGATGCTGTGTTGTGACCAAGGCCTTAAATTAACTCCATATAGTGTGAGTACAGTCCTATGCTGTAAAACACTGTATGGGCACAGTTTTCTTTATTCAAGGTTCCTGAAGATCTAAAAATTCACTAAACTTCAAGCAATTTCTCGAAATTGATTTCATCTGGATTTCTATACTTCGAAACAGAAAAATCGTTGAATTACAATTTACCCCAGATTTACCCAAAGGGTTACTTAATATACAAGCAATTGAATTGCCAATGTATAGAAATTGACAACATAATTGCTTCTTCTTTAGGTAGTGTTGTTATAAGTTAATCCTCTTATTTATGAATTTAATGGACAGATGAATTGTTAGTTAGAGAGTCAATTGACCAGTTGAATTATCAGTTAAATTATAAACTTGTTTGCTAAATTATTTTGGAAACTACATCTCGGATTTGTGATTTTCCACTGATGCTGCATACTGGTCTGCAAATACACCTGCACTGAATTAATAAGATGTTTTATTTCACAGAAAAATACTGACTTTAGTACTAGTTTAGATTTACAAAAGTTTTTCATAATGCTGCTTAAAAATAGCAGTTTTTCAGAGTTTTTTTTTTCAAAACACTCACAGATATTAAATTGATATTTGGTATGTGAATCGCACATCATGTAGAATATGAACTTGCAACGCGACTTGTGCACCCTGGTGTTCATTGATTTTTTATTGTTCAATTATATTTTTATATTAGCCAACTTCCAATTTTTGAGTATCACACTTGTAATGTGATAAATAAACATTGTGATGTACAAAATGTAATAAGTAAAGAGAGCATAAAGCAAACTAAAATTGTCGGTCAAGATTGGTGGGGAAAACATTTAAGAATTTTATTTAGGTACAGTACAAAAATGTACTTATTAGTTACTTATTATTATTAGTTAATACAGGTAGTTCTTTTATTAATTCAGTGCAGGTGTATTTGCAGACCAGTATGCAGCATCAGTGGAAAATCACAAATCCGAGATGTAGTTTCCAAAATAATTTAGCAAACAAGTTTATAATTTAACTGATAATTTAACTGATCAATTGACTCTCTAACTAACAATTCATCTGTTCATTAATTTCATAAATAAGAGGATTAACTTATAACAACACTACCTAAAGAAGAAGCAATTATGTTGTCAATTTCTATTCATTGGCAATTCAATTGCTTGTATATTAAGTAACCCTTTGGGTAAATCTGGGGTAATTGTTTAGAAAAGAATACATACATATGAGCACAGTTTTCTTTATTCCGGAATCGTGTCATGGACCTTTCAGCAATTGCATGCTTGAACTTCATTTCATCTGGATTTCTTTTATTTCAACTGAAAAATCTAGATTTAGATGTATATTAAATGTCAACTATTGTTAAGAAAAAAGTACATGCGTATGAAATTTTCAGAATATCTTTGAAAAAAATGATAATAAAATTAAATATATATTTATAAAAAAGAAAAGAAAAATAGAAATGGGGAAATAAAAGTATTAGAAAGTTTATTTTGTGATATCTATATACAGTATTTCTTGTTAAGTGTGTGGTCTGTTTCTTAAAGTTCTATCTGTCGCAGCTATTTCTGCTCTGTATCTTGATCAGACTAAAATTGTGCACCACCAGTAAGAGATGCATTTTGAACCATATTTAAATTTGTAAGACAAAAGTCAAGTTAAATCTCAGAATTTGGGACATTTTTCTGACCAAATATTTAGCAATTTGAGATAATTGTAAAAATGTAGGCAGATTAACTCAGTTGTAAAAATGTAGGCAGATTAACTCAGTTGTAAAAATGTAGGCAGATTAACCCAGTTGTAAAAATGTAGGCAGATTAACTCAGTTGTAAAAATGTAGGCAGATTAACTCAGTTGTAAAAATGTAGGCAGATTATCTCATCATTTACTAATAAAGCATATTTTACCAAACTTTAAAATAGTTTAGAAGTTTTGATGGAAATCAGTGTAAATGAATATTGATTACAGTTCAGGCCTTTTACCAAAACCAGTTGATATATTTATGATGCTGTGTTGTGACCAAGGCCTTATATTAACTCCATATAGTGTTGTTTTAGTGTGCTGTGATTATACACTATATAGCACTCTATGGGCACAGACATGAATTAGTTTATTTTTGATTTGATTACTTGATTCTGTGAAAGGGAATTTGCTTTGTCAGGTTTGAAGTCTTAATAATCACTGATACAAAACAATATTACTGGACCAGTGTTCAATCCAAAAAAGTTGTTGATGGGGTCATTTTGTCCCAGGCCCTGATAAAATGGGACATGTTTGCAAAAATTTGATAAACAAGACTTGTAGAATTTTTTTTTTCTTTTCAAAGATTGGTGTTACGTCAAAAAGCAAATACAAATGAAAAAAAGACGATCAGATTTATTTAAAACTCAACAAAAATTAAATCAATTGGCCAGTAATGGCCCACCAGATAATATAATTTTGGGATTTAGATTCTAGCTTCAACACTGCTGGACCATATTTTGCAAAGATTTTATTTTATGATTTTTAGGAGCTATTTTGATATCTGTTGTATTTGTTTCTATGTTAGGTTGTACAGTTTAAACAAACCACTCGTTTAGAAGAAAAAAGAAAGAAAGCTTTGGATATTCATCTGAATTTTATTGTTGACCAAACAGAAAAGTATTCAACATGGCTGACAGAAGGACTGAAAAAAGAAAGAACAGGATCATCTGTCGGGTCTCTAACACCAGAACATTCCATTGATGGGGGAGATAGTGAGTATATGTTCAGTGTTAATTAAATAATTTTGGAAAAATTCTATTTGAATATGTGGCATTGATGGTGGATGATATTGGATGGACTGCCTGGAGTAAACCACCAACCTTCAGCAAGCGAGTTGACAAACCTTCTCACAATAGGAAGTCCTGAGTGGCCTCGAGTGGGGGATTAGAGCCTGGGTGGTAAGAGGCTCTGTTATCCACATGATTTAAACCAACCTGCCACTAAGGTGTTCACTGTGTTCTGTTCTGTTTTGAATAACAGGGATGAAGCTAACTTTTGAAGAGAAGTTGCAATAGCAATGCATAGTAAAAATCTAAAAAAAACTTTGGGGGCCAGACAAAATTTCTGGGGGCCATGGGCTACTGGGCCCGTTAATCCCAATCCCTGAATAATATACATATACAAAAATGGGAAATAATCATGTTAATAGAAAATTATGTGAGTGCCAGCCAGACATCATGATAACATATAATGTTAACATTTGCAGATGAGTTTAAACCAGAAGATGAAGACACGGATGATGATGAAGAAACTATTGCTAAAGAAGAGGCTGAAGCAGAACAGGATGATGTAAGATACTGTAATTTTATAATCAAGCTTATTTGACAAGAAATTTAAGTGTAGGTTGTTAAAATCTTGTCAGTGTCAATTTGTTTATTTTGGAATGAAAATATATTCCATTCCCATGGTTCCAAACCTCTCTGACATCCAGCATCTTGACATGCATGTATGTACTTTTAATTGAGAATTGTGCTGCTTGACATGCATGTATGTACTTTTAATTGAGAATTGTGCTGCTTTTATGAAAACATTATCTTTATTTTGTGAATAAGTGAGTTGTAGTCCAAAAACTAATGTTGCTTTATTTTAAAGAGTCCCTTTCTGTTTAAAACACATACTTAACTGTCTTGTGTTTTGTATGTGTAATGTCGCAGAATATATAAAAACAAAACAAAATTCTGTATAAAACGCATACCTTACTGTCATTGTGTTGTATGTGTCCTGTCGCAGAATACAAATCTATACATAATCCCATTCAAGGATTTTTAGACTAATCTATCTTCAACAATTCATGGCCTCTGTGAGCAGATGCTCCTTTAACAGGGTTCGTACATTTTGGGGTTTGCCCTAAAAAGACCCTAAAAACAAGTCTGACCCTAAAAAGCCCTTGAATTTGGCCAGTTTGGTGTCCATATTTCAATATTAAGTGGTTGCAAATAGACTGATATAAATAAACAAATAAATTAATTACTAAGTAACATTGAAATTGGCAATTTAAAGGTACCTGTCCCAACCGAACGAATGTCAAACTCCACTTCAAGTATCGTTACTATGGACACATAATTATTTTATTGATTTAATTGCCTTTGCACCAATATTTTTTTGCCAAAATTGTTTTTCTGATTAGGCCTTAAATTTGCAAATAAGACCCTGAAAAGTCCTTAAATTTGGAGTTCATATGTCTGTACGAACCCTGTTTAAACACTGGCTTATGGATCACAGTGCCTCTCATTGTTTACGTGTAAATCGTGATAGATAGACGCTAATTTGATAAAGTTTGTCAGTTGGCTTACAGAAAGTTTGTCTTTCCATGGGCACTCCAGTTCCACACCATTCCAGAGCTATTTGATATAAGTGTAAGAATTTTGAGTAGGGTGTTATTTTCTTTGCTCCTATCAACTCCTTTGGCAATTCTGTGAGTGTTTGGATATTGAAAAGTGCAAGACTTTATTGTCAAATATTATTGATCAGGTTAGCAACATATTTATCAAGTTGACAGCAGTAGATCTTGATGATTCAAAGTGCACATGACTCAAGTTTTGACCGAGTTTTATCAGTTTTGAAAAAAAAAATGTCAAAAGAACTATTTTTGCATTATGATGACTTGTATTTGAAAATGACTTAAATGAATTAAACTGAATAGCATTTCATTTTTTCCTTGGACATTTTAGGTTGCTACAAAAGATGAACTGGATGCCTTACAGAAAGAGAGCGAGTTACCTATAGAAGAGTTATTGCAATCACTACCTCAAGAAGTATTGGATAAGCCAGCGAGTGTGAAATCTGATGGCAGCGATGAAGAGACTAATGAAAAAGATGTAAGTGTAATATAATGCATATATCGGTTCTAAATTCAGTGCCAATAAGAAATTTGTGTATAGAAACTAGAATGTACATGAATGGGGTTTGCTGCTGTGCCACGTGATACCCCCCTATTTAGTGGAACACTTATTACCAATGGATGTGGAATCGCATAAGATGATCGTTTTCCAGTAAAAATGGTATTTTTCCAGGAATTTTCTATGTTAAGTTTCCCAAACTGTCAGCACAAACAGTAAGATGTTTTATTGATCATGTGGTACATTGGTGATTCTCAATAGTCTTGGATAGATTTGAATGAATAAGGACAGTTTGGTGCAAGCTCAAATCAGACTTCCCTGTATCATTAATCTAGGGATTTAAATGCAATTTACTCATTGCTTGAATCCATGGAAACCAAGATGATAAATTAATGGGTTTAAATTTAATTTCCCCTCTTTTTCCACATTAAATCTTTTAGATTCATGATTTGCGTATGAAATAGTTTTTTGCTGGAGTAAGGAGATAGATTTATTATCATTTACAAAAAAAGGACTTTACAATAATTTAGCAAGTTTGAAATTGTTTGCTTGTTAGGGCCATCACTAGTTGTTATGACAAAAATTAAAGTACTGTCAAACCTGTATTTCAAGGTCACCCAAGGGGACCAGTAAAAGTGGTCTAAATGGGAAGGTAACTTTTATATACAGATTCAAATAATATTAAGTAAAGAACAATTGGGATACAATTGGCCTTAATAAGGAGATGATTTGCTTTTAAGGCATGTAAAACTTGGGTATAAGACATTCCCCATTATGGTTTAGTGGATCATTATTTTACAGTGGATTGTATTTGTTTTAGGATGAAGAGTTCAATGCAGATGAGGAAGAAGAGATTGATGTAGAAGAAACAATAGAAGAACAAGAAAAACAAGAAAAAGCTGATTATAACAAAGAACTCAAAGATCTACAGGATGAAGGTATGAATTGTTCAGTGTCAGACAGTGTCATTTGTGGGGAAAACAACCGAGGGGTTTAGATCTGCCCTTGTGAGTCAACCTGCTAAGTGGTGTGGCCAATTCTGTCGTTTTTTACCAAAAAATATGAGGCTACAACATCTTCAATTTTAGACGAACTCATAAAACTGTAAATATAACTAACATAACTGTAAACTAGTTATTAGAATAATGACAATAATAAACAAATTATTACAAAAGAATGTTTACTAATTATTTTTTTGACTGATTTTGGTATTAACAATTATGATGTAAATAAACAAATAAATAACTCTATTACAATAAATAATTTTTTGAGTGATTTTGGTGAAATGAACATTTTTTTCTGATTCTGGTATTATGAGCATTTGTCATTGCCCTTTGATTTTGAATTGATATTAATGCTCATGCATTTTGGTATGTTATAGGAGATATGTCAATGGAAGAACTTTACAAGAAATATGCAGCGGCTTATGATAGTGATTTTGAAATGCCAGAGGAAAGTGCTTCAGACTCGGACTCTGATGATGACGACGATGAAGAAGATGATGAGGATGAGGAGGAGGAGGAAGAAGATGAAGATAGTGGTGAGTATTCTTGTTAGTACATTACAGAAAGTGTCATTGACGAACATATATAGCACTTAAATTGCATAGAAAAACATTACCTTTGAAAGTGACATTGACATAAACAGGGATCTCACAAATTTGAAATAATTACTGGCCTAATTTCAAAATTCCAAAATTTGTTGAAAAAAATGTCTTTTTTAAAGAATTTTTTCGCAAATTTGAAATTTCTTTTAAAAAAGATTACTTTTTGAAAGAATTTCTCTGATATTAATAGCTAGCCAGTGGCTATTCTGACTAGCATAAAGTGTAAACGACCCACATTGGCATACAAACATGTAGATATATGTATTAGCCTTGATACTGAAGTCAATAAGATATATGTATTAGCCTTGATACTGAAGTCAATATAGCAGGTCAACTGGTGATGAAGGGATGCATGAAAATCATAATGATATACGTCATTGTCAGTGGTATGATTTTCCTGTGATTCTCAGAATTTAGCCATAATAAACTCTTGTCCTTGTTGGTCTGATCAGACCTAGAGGAGGACTATTTATCATGTTCAGCAGTCATAATTAAGAAATTGCATTATAAATCAATATGAATGTCTATAAGCTGATAGGCTACATGTAGATGTTAAACCCTTGAAAATCATTGAAAGCAATGTGCATTGTACATGTATATATTTTTTTCTACAGATGAGGATGTTGATGTTGAAGATATAGAGGGTGATGAAGATGTTGGCCTAGAGTTTTTAATGCATCCAGAAAAAGACCAGGTGAAACAGGAAGACACAACTGATATTAAATCACAGGTACTATTACTTTAAAATGATATATTTTTGTAGAGTTCAATTTTTATAACCCCCCCCCCCCCCCTTTTCATGGTCTAAAGGTGTCATGACCTTCAACCAAGGTATATCGAAAAGGTCAAGGTTGTGTGAAAACTTTAAATGGTGGAAAGGGGGGGGGGTTATTTGGCTCCAAATACTGGATAAATTCGTACTAGTGGTTACTGTACAAGAGAGTTTGTAGTGGTACATTTCATCTAATATAAATTTGTTGGCCAGGGTGTCCAACAAAATGACTAAAATAATGACACCAGTGAAAACTATTGATTCTACATCATTACATACATGTAGATATACGGATATGTACAATTTTAAATCTGTCTTAAATAAAAGGAAAAGACCTGATAAAATTGAGGAAAGTCCAGTATACAATCACAACACCAGGGTTAAACATGTTGTTTTTACACCTTTCTGTTTAAAACACATACTTTACTTCTTATATTTTGTATGTGTAATGTCGCAGAATATATAAAAAAAATTCTGTATAAAACGCATACCTTACTGTTATTGTGTTGTATGTGTCCTGTCACAGAATACAAACCGAGGCAAAAAATTTTAATTCTGATACACAAGTTGTTAATTCTAAGCATTTTAAAATCTAAAATCAAGGCAAAAGTTGTTACTTAAGTATTCCAGTTCATCTTGAGATATTGTAGCCTTCTCATAATTATAAGCCCCACAAAAAGGATTGATAAGGGTATATCAGGTGTTCAAAATTTTGTTAAGTACTTCAGATACTGATAGTTTGGTTATATCTATCAATTAAGGCCAGTTCCTTCATATACTATTTGCTACAACCGTAGCTCAGTTGGTAGAGTGCTTGCTTCATATGTGGGAGGTCATGGGTTCAACCCCAGCTGGGGTCTAACCAAGACTTGAAAATGGTAGTGACCTCTTTCTCCAAGCACTCTGCATTTAGAAATGAAAGTCGCAGTGTCCTTCAAAAGATACCTTAAAAACTAAAGCCCAGCATTACAGCAGGTGTGGCACATTAATGAACCCCTTGCACAATGCCCCGAATGCACTTCAAAAGTCAAAATTTCTTCCACTTATCGCTGGTGAAGTCTCAATATTAGTGAAGAATTCATGACTGGGAAGTAAAACCTCATTCAATCAATCATTTTTTCATATATTGTAGTAAAGAATCACAAAATGAGTTGCACATGTTTTTATACCAGTTTTATCTTTCTGTTTAAAACACATACTTAACTGTGTGTGTTTTGTATGTGTAATGTCGCAGAATATATAAACAAAATTCTGTATAAAACGCATACCTTACTGTCATTGTGTTGTATGTGTCCTGTCGCAGAATACAAACCGAGGCAAAAGTTGTTATTTAAAGTATTTTAAGATCTATTCCAATCTCCATCTGGAGATACTGGTAGTTTGGTTATATCTATCAATTAAGGCCAATTCCTTCATATATACTACAACCATAGCTCAATTGGTAGAGTGCTGGCTTCATATGTGGGAGGTCATGGGAGTCCCCCAGCTGGGGTCTAACCAAGACTTGAAAATGGTAGTGACTTCTTTCTCCATGCACTCTGCATTTAGAAATGAAAGTCACAGGGTCCTTCGAAAGACACCACAAATACTAATGCCCCATGTCACAGCAGACGTGGCATGTTAAAGAACCCTCCTTGCACATTGCCCTGAGTGTACTATAAAGGAAAAAATTTCTGTCAACCTAAAGCTGGTGACCTCTCAATATTGGTGAAATATTCATGACTGATAAGTAAAACCTCATCCAATCAATTCTTCATATATTGTAGTAAAGAATAACAAAATGAGTTGCACATGTTTTTATACCAGTTTTATCTTTCTGTTTAAAACACATACTTAACTTTGTGTGTTTTGTATGTGTAATGTCGCAGAATATATAAAAACAAAATTCTGTATAAAACGCATACCTTACTGTCATTGTGTTGTATGTGTCCTGTCGCAGAATACAAACCAAGACGAAAATTTCAACTTCTGGTACACAATTTGTTACTTCCAAGCATTTTAAGATCTTATAAGGTCCCCAATTTAGGGAGAGTCTTACCACGTTGCCTTCATTAATAAAATAAGTATCAATGTTTTTCTGATGTTAATTTGTTTCTATTTCAAATAGGGCGACTTTGAAGACAAAGGTCCCAGCAAAGAATTGACAGATATTGCAGCAGAGGCACAAAGTTTACAACCCAAAGGATATACCCTACAGACAACGGAGGTAAAAATGTGTTAAATGCTACTGCTGTGTTAACCAGCCAGCTGATACTTATGCAACTAATAAATAAGTTACAGTATATATATATATATATATATTTATTATGAACTGACTGTCTCAATATAAGTGAAACTCTATTATGAACTGACTATTGAAAATATCTTGATTGTGTAAAACACCATTACTTCACTTGCACCACTCCATTTATAGATTCTTTTCCCATTAATTTCTTAAAAAAACATCGAGTTGAACATCCGGTAAATACTTTTCAAGAATTAAATTTATATTTAGGATTTGTCTCCTACTGACTAGAGATGAGGTGTAAACAAAATAATAACTTGTTCAAATGTTTGGATGTTTGTTATAGTTTATATCTCGTAGATAAATTCCTGCTATATTGCTCTGGCCATTCTCTAATCGTAGGATGATCAGATCTCAAAACAAGTACACAATATTTTCATTTTGAAGAACCATTCTCCTAAAGTGTTGGAAGTCCTGGGTTCCAACGATCCCTGGTCCTACCCTGCATTTTCTCCTTTCTGTTAGAGTTTAATGGCCAGTGTGACCCTCTGAAGTAGCGGACTGGCAATTACGGGTCATAAAAAGTCCATCTTTAGGAATTTGGTTAAGACTTCCCTCTTTAAACCATGGGATACTAAAAAATAAAAGGGGATGGATGTAGCAGTCTGGGTAGCACAGTTGGTAGAACACTCCGTCCTGTTACACCTAGAAACAAAAATGATGGTGAATTGAATTGAGTAACATTATATCCTTAACATATCTACTATAGAATAAGATCTTCACTGTACTTGTCCATTACATTTGTTTAGCAAATTAACCATGTTTCCAGGACCCAGTATCATAAAGGTTTTGTGACAGCCCCGATGCAACACTGAATTTAGATTTCTGTTAAAACTTTTATATTGCATCATTATATTTATTGACATGCTGTACTTTAGATCAACTTTTTATAAGTTTTACTTACATTCTATACATTCTATTTATGTTTGTAGGTGAAAACAGCAGTGCCATTCTTGTTGAAACATAAACTTAGAGAATACCAGCATGTTGGTCTTGATTGGCTGGCCACAATGTATGAAAAAAAGTTAAATGGAATTCTGGCAGATGAAATGGGACTGGGGAAAACTATACAGACTATAGCCTTGTTAGCCCATTTAGCCTGTGAAAAAAGTAAGTTGACAACTGATTCAAGTTTTCTCAAGCCTTTTAGCTTTTTAGTTAGCTTATATGAAAAAGTTACCCTCCATCCCTTGTCATTATTTTGGGCCTTGGTGGCTAAGTGGATTGAAGTGCTCGATTCCTGCATTTCTTGTCAATTAATTTCCAATTCAACTCTGGCAGACCCAAGACCAAGAAAGTTTGCCAGTCCTATAATCAAAAGTAAGTAGTTTTATCTAGGCACTCTGGTTTCCTTCACCATCTCGGAACTGAATGCCTGAATATAAAGGAAAGAGTCTCTGCTCTGTACTTCACCTATAACTAGTGACATCTCAATATAAGTGTAATTTTCTTGACTGTAACTTTAACCCCATTCAAACCATCACCTATACTGATGTTTCAGTATTTTTGTGATACAAAATTAAAAGATTGAAGAGACTGTAAGAAATAGGTCTTGGAATTATGTATTAAATTATAGTCCGATCACTTATTCAGTGATGAAAACCGACGTGGCCTTAATAAGATCATAGATTACTTACCTCAAATTTCATTAACGCTATATGTAGATCTGTTATTTTTATAACATGCTTTTAAATAATTTGATTAAATTTTTTATATTAAGTCTAAAAATCAAATAAAACCAGTTTTTATCAAACGCGCGTCTGAATTCAGACAATGCATATCACGTAGTAAAATGCATTATCGCCAATAACTACATCTTTTGAGATAAAAATCGCAGCTTTGTTAGTTAAGCTTGAAGTTTTTGTAGTTTTAAAACATTAAATTAAATAATTGTGTTGTTCTAGGCCAAATATGTGTAATAAATGAATATTATTCATTATTTTGATGTTTGTGCTGGTTTACCTGTTGCCCATTCATAAACAAGTGCAATGGGTTAGTCCGTGACGTATACTGGTTAGGATTAGAAACACCTGTATAAACCCGTATTGCGTGAATACGTATTAGCCAATCAGAACCCAATTATGAATGACTTGTATGAATGAAACTGTCGAATATGCCATATCAACATATAAGAGGGACAACAGTTACCTTTCAATTAATTGCTAAATTTTGACTCCTGAAAACTTAAAAACTACAGTGAATATTAATAATTTAACCATGGAGATAGAAAAATAGTATTTTCAAATACTTATCTTTAAAACAGGACTGCAAACGAACAAGTATTATTTTCTCAACAAACTTTTATCGAAAAAGTTTATTAAAATCTATTCATATAAATTAAAAGGAAAAAAATGAAAATAGCTGAGAATATTTGCAAAAAATATTTAAAATATGCAAAAATATGTTCTAATAACACATGTGAAATTTCAAGTCTATTGAAGTTATATCAAGTGAGATATCTAAGTATGAATCCCACCACCCATTCAAAACATGTTTTTTCATCACTGAAAATGTGATCGGACTTTAGTTGTTTTGTTTATTTATTTTCAGGTATCTGGGGACCTCATCTTATTGTTGTACCAACAAGTGTTATGCTGAACTGGGAGATGGAAATAAAGAAATGGTGTCCAGCATTTAAAATCCTAACTTATTATGGAAGTCAGAAAGAGAGAAAGCTAAAACGACAGGTAAGAATTAACCACATTTAATATATACATGTACTTGTAGGATTGATATTACGATACAACTGATGTGCCTGTAGGTTTGATCTTAAAGAAATATCTTGTTTATTGGCTCCAAAGATCCAAACAAAATGCAACTTTCATAAATTTCAAATATTAAATATGCAAATGCCCTCTTTTTATGTCCCTTTACTAATAATTGTGTATTAGTTTGTTTGTCCATCTGTCTATCTGCCAAGCCTTGTCTGAATCTCCTATATCTGTTTCATCTCGGTATATGGCATTTGTTTCAAGTTTTCATGAGCATTGGATATACATATTACAATAATGCAACTTTCATTCTATGTCTTATCTCTTATTCTTGCCTTAAACATACATGTTTATAATATCATTATATTGAAGAAGAAGAAAATAATTGTAAACTGTTTGAATATGTATTCGTTATTTTTCAGGGTTGGACAAAAACTAATGCATTTCATGTGTGTATTACCTCATATAAACTTGTGATTCAAGACCATCAGTCTTTCAGAAGAAAAAGTGGAAATATTTAATTCTAGATGAAGTAAGTTGTTAAAATCAGTTTAGATTTTAAATTGGGGGGGGGGGGAGGAGTCTAGCTGTTATAATCTTTATAAAGTATAATTCATTACGTGAGTTAACTGGTGTGCAATTAAATTTTGAAAAATGGAAGCTGAAGTGGAATATAAAAGTGTTTAGCTAAAAGCTTTGGAATAACTTAATGGCTATATTGACAAAATGGTTGTTGCTTAAGGACTAGTAAGGGACCGGTCCAGTTCACATTGTTCCACGATTGGTCAGCAGATACAATTCTGTACAAATGCCATATTGGACTTTGGAGAAGAAATTTACTCTGAGCTGCTTTAGAACATGTAAATCCACGGTGTTGCATGTGTGAGACTTAAATGACCATATGGGGTCTAGCGGTCATGATTAAAAAATCTGGTATATGAACAACATATGAATTTGTGTTATGATCAAAATTGGTCATTTATTTATCTATTTACATGTATTTATTTCAGGCTCAAAATATAAAAAATTTCAAATCCCAAAGGTGGCAAACTCTACTAAATTTTTCCAGTCAGCGCCGTCTCCTGTTGACGGGGACGCCTTTACAAAACAGTTTGATGGAGTTATGGTCCCTGATGCACTTCTTAATGCCGCATGTGTTCCAGTCTCATAGAGAATTCAAGGAATGGTTTGCTAATCCTCTGACAGGGATGATTGAAGGAAGTCATGAATATAATGAAAGTCTTATTAGGAGGTTACATAAGGTACATATACAAATTGTAGTTAGTGTTTGTTTTTGAGAGGGGAAATACGAGGGATTACATGTGTTGGTAGCTTCATTTGTGACGCAGCCCTTTCAGGAAATTTTCAAGTAGAAGACATATTTCTTAAAAATCGGAAGCAAGTATGGAGTAATATGTATTGTAAAACAGCTGTATTTGGAAAATGTATACTTAGTAAAAGTAGGCGACAAACTTGATCCAAATCCTAGAAAGTAGCCTTGCTGGCTTTATTGAAACCACTGTAACGGCATTATTTTTGAGCATAGACCATTTCAGTATCTAAACATTTTTGTCAGCGATGTTTAAGGGCCTCCATGCCACTTTTTAAAGAAGTCCTTTTCTTGACCATTCAGACATCATTTGACTGAAAATGCCAGAAGTGGCCGTTTCCAGTTTTGGAAATATATGAAAGTCTGTGTTTCTATCCACTACACGTCTATTCCACTTCTGTTATGAGACAAAAATCACCATCGATTCGTGTTCTGTATGATTTGATGGATCAAGTGTCTCAAAAATAAAATGGTAAACATTTGATCCTCTAACTGTTCAAATAACTAGTTGGACTACATGTTTACAACATCATGAATATGAAAGGGACAGTAAAGTTGATGAAAAAGTAAAAACACCATTCTGACTCAAATAGTATACAGTATTTGTCTGAAAAATGAGGTCAATCTGGATAACTGAAATGTATCTGGTACCAGGGATAGCTAGGTTTTCATTCCTGATAGCCAGTTCTTTCAAAAAGGAACCTATTTTGCAAAAACATTTTAAAAAGTACTATATTTTCACAAATATCTGAAATTTGGTTACTAATAATATTGACTATGTATTGATATCATTCTGTAAGGCAAGTTTGTTACTGTTCAATCTTAAGATTTTTCAGAAGGGACCGTTTTCGAAATTTTTTTCTCATAAACACTAACAATATTTTTGCATAATGTTACATGGGATTTCTTTAGGCACTCCTGATTTCTTTCACCGCTACTGAACTAACTGCCTTGATACTCCATTTAAAAATTAATAATAAATCAGTTTCATAAAATAATTGTTTTGACTTTTAGGTTCTTCGCCCTTTCTTGTTACGACGTCTCAAAGATGATGTTGAAAAGCAGATGCCAAAGAAATATGAGCATGTTGTAATGTGTCAATTGTCAAAGAGGCAGAGATTTTTATATGATGAATTCATGTCACAGACAAAGTAAGTCTTTCATAATAATTTTGCTAACGGCAGTACTACGCCATTAAACCGAAATGTATATTTCTTATTTAACGACATGATATCGCCAAGGACAAGATTCTTAATTTTTACCATAACAATGATTTTGTTATTAATGGTATAAATTTATATTTGATAAGTAAAAACAATGATATGAGATAAAATAGCCCATCCTGTTTGATAAGTAGCTTGATGGTGTGAGCAAATCTCAAATATAATTAGGACAGTCTTCATCCATCGGCTGCAGAAAACTGTAGCTGACCAGCAAAGTCTGTAACAAATGAAGTTATTACACATAGGTTAATATTGGACATAACAAAACATCTCTAGTTTTATTTATATTGATGGTTTAAGTTGCCGTAGTGTTTTAGAATATTTATCCACTGAAATTGTGCAAGAAAGTTTATCAGTTTGCTTGTCAAAGTTAGGTGGATTTTTTTTTTTGATATATCAATTTCTTCAATCTATTTATAACCTTTCGCAATCTGAATCATTTGCCCGATTTTGATAAAATCAACCAACAATGAAATTAAAATTATCATTACTTTGTAAAATATTTTATTCTCCTCCTCCTTTCAAAGAAAGGGTGGTATTTAATTTGAACTTGCATTCTTCAGTCTGTCCTTAAATCAGTTCATCTGCCCAGACACTTCTTCTTGTCCGGAGTAATTCTCCAAAACCATGAAGAAAAATTTTACAAAGCTTTGTGCAAAGCATCAACATTGATAAGAGATGTGCATATTATTAACCCTTGTTTGTTTCCTTGTGGAGTTTATGCCCTTTGAATATAAGTGCAAATCACAAAAAATACCTACTGGTGAGGACATTATTTCACTGAATATACTTGTTATATCCCCACTTAAAAAGTGGGGGGGGGGGGGGGGGATATATAGTGATAGGGGTGTCCGTCCTTCCGTTCACCCTAGGGTACCTATCTCTTATCCGCAACTCCTAAAACCTTCAATGGATTTTCATGAAACTTTGACACTATCTTTGTGATATAATGATGTAGATGTGCACCTCCTATTTAAAAATTTGATCCAATGGATTTTTTTTTATGTGGAGGGATCGGGGGGGGTATGTTTTGGCTCACAGTTTTTCTAGTTTTTAACTAATATCAAATTCTATGTTTTCAGAACAAAGGAAACTCTTGCTACTGGTCACTTTATGAGTGTTATAAACATTCTGATGCAGTTAAGAAAAGTGTGCAATCATCCAAGCTTGTTTGATCCTCGACCTATAACCTCACCATTCCGCACTGAGGCCATTGTCTATAGAACTGCCTCGCTGGCTCTAAAAGCATTTGAATATGATCCATTTCAGGTAATTTGATATACATGATATCGCCAATGACAAAGATTCTTAATGTTTACCATAATAATTATTTTGTTATTATTTATATTTGATAAGTATAACAATGAGATAGAATAGCCCATCCTGTTTGATAAGTAACTTGATGGTGTGAGCAAATCTCAAATATAATCAGGACAGTCTTCATCCATCGGCTGCAGAAAACTGTAGCTGACCAGCAAAGTCTGTTACAAATGAAGTTATTATACATAGGTTAATATTGGACATAACATAACATCTCTATAAAATTATACACGTAAATACTGAATATACATGGAAATATTTGAGCACTTTACTTACAGAAAGATATGTCTGTTACAAAATGATGCAGAATAATGGCTATTATGAAGTAGTTAACTCATGCTGTTGTGTAATGAACAAATAGTAATGGAAGTAATGAACAAAATGCAATGCCGTTGGAATGTCTTGTGGCAATAAATCTAGGGAAACAATTACTTTAAAAATAGACTTTGGCACTTACATGTTCATATACTGTGACAATAAGCCACATTAGAACTATATAGTCTTAAAATATTATAGTGTAAAATTGATGATAAGCTATCAAGTTATAGGCTTACAACTTTAAGCTTGTATTGAGTAAAATTTATCGGCTAATATAATCAAAAACATTTCAATTTTTCAGAACATAGACATTAGATCCATATTTCCATCACTTGCCGATATGGAGTTAGATTTGCCCGCATTTATAGCACATAGGGTTAAAAAATTACAACCAAACAGGAAGCTGATAGAAGAAATAGACGACCAATCAGAGTTTGAAGAAGAGAGGCTGAAACCGGGAAAGTTGAAGTCTACAGTGTTCAGGAATATATCACCAATGATTACAGTAAGCTAGTGTTCATAGATTTATATATATCACCAATGAGGGAGCTAGACATCTTTTGAAATCATTGACACTAAACTTGTATGGCTGCAAATTTAAGACTGGAAAGTTTTCTTGCTGCATAATTAATTAATAGATTATTTCTTGTGATAGTTTCCCCCAGATAAATTTAGAAGTTTGTTTAATACTGAGATGTGTATTGCCAGGCAGTTTAACTAGATGTAACTGTTTAAGGTATGAGCCATCTCGGATATAAAAATGTGATCGACTCTTTATATTGTCAGAAGAATAATGTTCTTGACAGTTGTTTGTTTATCGCACATTTTCAGATATATTAACTGTACCCTATCTATACATTGGGGGGAGGCCCTGGTGGCAAAGTGGACTTACAGAATACAATGCCTCTTACTGCCTTGGTCCGAATCCCACTTGGGCCAGATCCTAGTGAGAAAGTTTGTCAGTTTGCTTTCCAAAATATTAGTGGTTTTCTCTGGACACTCCCATTTTCCTCCACTATCCATGAACTGACGTTCTTGATATAAGTGAAAGTATCTTGACTGGGGTGTAAAAATTAATTGCTCCACACCACATTTTTCTCTATTTAATGTTTTCAAACTTCCAAGTTATACATACAAGTGTCCTCTGTAGCACCTAACCCAAGGCTATACATGTATAGGTCGTCCACCATTTTCTTGTGGCAAAGTTTACGGCATATCTATTAAGAGTAATTGTAAAGAATAAAGTGTGAGCCAGCGCAATTGTACATGGACAGCAATACGCAACTTAAGCCGTTTATGCATTATGTTATAAACGCTGCCATCAGATTGTTGATAACTTTTATGTACTTAAGTCATTTATGCATTATTTAAACCTGTTTGTGTTTATAATCACTGCCATCAGATCGTTGACGACTTTTATGTTAGTTGACATCTCTCTGTAACACTATATGAAAACTTGTTGATATTGTTTCTTTTATTTCTTTTAGTCTGAAAGATCTTCACCTGTTGACCAGGTTGTTCAGTCAAAGCCTCCTATCCAGGTTAATGCAAGTGCACAGTCGTTAAACACACCTGGAAATACAGGTAAATTGTTTTTTACAGCATTGTCACAGTAATTGTTCTAGGTCCATAGAATGCAATGTTTTTAATTAAATCTGTAATATATGTGTATAATAGAAGCTAGATTTCTGACACTTTACAGTTATGAGCTTATGAAAGATTTAAATTTTTATGACCAAAATACAAAGTTATTAAAGTTTTTATGGACAAAATTCTTAATTTAAAAAAAAAGAAAAGAACAAACTGACCATAAACATTGTGTAATATTTACTGAAATGCCAACCAATAAAACTGGAAACTGCAGACACGTTGGACTTTAGTTGCAGTTTTGTTCCTATGTACTGGTTAAGAGGTGTAGATTAAGTACATTTGTCCCTGTGATCTCTCTCAATCATTAAGATCATCATTATTTTTATGTGATCATTTTGTTAATTGTTTCAGTTGCATCAAGTTTGGGACAAACTAGTAAAGACTCCACCACAGTGGTGACAGCAATACCAGTAGCCACCTTGGCCCCGGTACAGACTATATTATCATCCTTAACAACAGCAGCAACAAGCTCTGTACAAACCGTACAGGCCACATTACAAGCTAAAGTCTTGCCACAATCTGGTATGTTTGATACAGAGAGTACAAGTCTGGCATGACAAGCACAACTTTGCTGCTACATGCCACATACCTGCTGCATGTATGCCTAACACTTATAAGTCCTGGCTTACGAATCACACTTCCTTCAACACCTCAGAAACTTGAATTTCTTATCGCCACATAAGGGTAGGCACCTCGGTAAAGTCCCTTGTAAACTGTCGTGTAGCAACAGTGACCGATTGGTCTAAAGTGTGCACTTAAAATCACATTGCCTCACACCACCTAGGTTGAAATCCAACAATGTGACGTTTGAGTGTGAGAATGTTGGTTTTCTTACCTAAGCTTGGTGGTTTCCTCTTCAATTTTAGAAGCTACCACTTTGATATTGACACAAGTGAAAGAATCTTGACTTTTGATGAAAAATACTATTACTCCACTGCACCCTCCCTGTAATCTGTCATTAATAATAGTCAATTTTATCCCCACCTTTTGAAGAAAGAGGGGGTAGTAAATTCAAAACTTCCATCCTTCAGTCTAGACACTCTTGTCCAGAGTAATTCTGCAAAACTATGAATGTTTTACAAAACTTGGTGCAAAGCATCAGCATTTATAGGAAATGTGCTTACCATTAACTTAAGATGGTTTGCGCATATTTATGGTCCTTTGACCATAGCTAGGTTTCCATAAATTTAAAATTGGCAGTAGCCAAATTTCCAAAATTTGTGAAAATATAGTCCTTTTTAAAGTATTTTTCCACAAATTTGCTAAAATAGGTTAATTTTTTAAAGAATTCCTCACAAATTACTAGCCTATGGCGATTTTAGCTGCCAGGAATGGAAACATAGCCATAGTGCAAATCACAGAAGAGTACCTACTGGCGGGGTATGTTCACTGAGTTTTCTTGTTGTATTTGTAGCTGGTCAGAGTGTAGTACAGACAAGTAGTGGTCAGATAACAACATCACAACCAATAACAGTACAGATACAGCAAACAGAACAAGGTGCTAGACTGATGATACCTGCTGGTCAGTTATCTCAACTTCCAGGTGAGTCAGTGTGTGTATCGCTGTGGCATAAACAAAAAGGGAAATGTGTTACTTTTCTGTTTCTGCAATATTAGTGAAAAAATACCAACCTGAACTATAAACATGAGCAGTTTATCTGGCTAGTTATCTGCTTTATACTGTCTTGTGCATACTACATATATAAATGTTAATTTTAAACTCGTAACTAAAATATTTATAAAGCCTTCATAAATACTGACCTTTTATCCCCAAAATACATTCTAAAGCACTAAGACATTGAAAGAAATTTATATGCAAAGTAAACATATTAATTTTAGTGGTGTACTTATTTTGCCTATTTCCATGATGATACAGCAGTGCTAATTTAAATTCACTGCAGAATTGTGCATAAAGTCCACATAAATTTATCCAAATTATAATTTATGCCATAATTCATATATACATTTACAGTTTCTTGTTTAATCTCGGCTTCAGGCTTTATCTGAATTCTTCCACTTTCTTTTCAGAGTATGCTAGATAATAGTTTTGCCTTACTTTATCCCCCTAAATCAATGTAAATCAATTTCCTAGCATAGTTAGACAGTAGAGCATACATTATGTAGGACAATTTACAAAAGTAGCAAACAGCTCATGCATGAATGAAATTCATTGTTCTCAACTAGACTTGTGTCACTTTGTTCTTTCTGTGTGCAGACTTTTGACTTTTTGAAACAAAAATTTGAGCAGAGACTGACATTGTACATTATGTCACTTCTTAAAAAAATTGGCCTGGCCACAATCTCTGAAAAACATGGTTTTAGTAATAATGAATATGGTTTAGTAAAATGTATGTTTGAAGTTGAATTAAGTGCCGCCATTTGATTTCTGTATTTTCTTTTTATTTCAAGCTGGCTTTATTCAGATAGTTCAGACATCTATGGGACAACAGATTATAGCGACTTCAAGTCCAGTTATAACGTCAACTCAACAGATAGCAGCTCAAACTATAACAACAACAACGTCGGCATCTGTGGGTATGTACATGTATATGAATAACTTGTATTGGACTGGAGACAAGTCTGAATACAGCTGTACCTAATATAAACACAAAAATACAGGGCCCAGTAGCACAAAGCATAGTAAGAGTTAATTATTAATTTAATCATAATTGGTGCTATGATATTTGATTTGCTAATTAATATGGTTTAACTGATGATTAATTATGCTTTGTGCAACTCAACCCTGGTTCATATTCAAATCACAGTTCCAAAAGCAAATTATAATCTTTGAAAAAAAAGGAAAGTGCAGGGGTCCCTGGTGGCCCAAGACCGGAGTCTTACACCCTTGGTACTGTAGGCAATTAACAATCCTACAAATTAAGATGCCCAGATGACTTCAAAAATAATGATTTACTGGGTGTTCTATAAATGTTAATATTTATTTCTGTTTTAGTAAATGGTCCACCGACAATCACCACTATGGCTTCATCATCAGTCAATACAGTGGTAACCTCGGTAACGACCCAAACCAGAACAACACCCACAATTCAACTTCCTTCAACTTCTGCAGTATCAGCTGGATCCAAACCAGTCATGAAAGTGTCGCCCATAGCAACAGAACCTGTCACAAATATGTCTCCACTGATGTCAACCACTTCACCTCAGGGTAAGAATGAAAGATTGAAATAACACTATCCTGTTTTGACAAGAAACCATAACAGTTGTGCCATATTTATGCAGTTTTTTATCATGGGGAAAAACATTGAATGACCTTCATAATGAGATTTTTTAAGAGTAGTAACATTTGGATATTAGACAACTTTGCTAGAAATATCTAGTTGGAGCAGAATGATACTGTGTTTGCAGTAATAAAACTGTTAAAAAATAATTATTTTTGATTGAATAAAGCAGCAGCCAAAGCCATTAAATGGATGTCATGATTTCATTTATAATGCATTCTTGAATTATGGTTAATATTCTTAGTGAATCATATATTGACTTCTTATTCATGGTATTTGACTGAATTGATAAATACACGAATATAGTCAGAAACCTTCAAAGGTTATCATAAGCATCTCACTAAATCTACCTCTTTTTAAATTCAACATTCTGTAAAATGGTTAAAATATATATTTTCTTTGTTGTAGAAACCAAACCTATTACCAGTACAACTATGTCAGCTCCATCTGTCCGTATGTCCATAGGTCAGTCCCACACCACCACCAGGTTAAATGCCAAAAAGGACCTGGAAAAGAAACTGAAGAAGTCTGAACTTTATCTGGTACGTATCGAGATTAACATGACCAGTTTCTTTATCTCCTTGGTCGAAACTTTTATATAGCAAGTTATACAATTGACGTATCGCCGGCCATGCCTTTTATGTTCCGACACTGGCTGCCATCACGGTGCCAAAGCAGCGTCGTGGCAACTAATGACGTACTAGTGTCAGTGATGTCATTAAATGGCACAAGTCTGGCCGAATTTTCATTCTTTTGTGTGTAATTCAAGCATGTCGGGTGTGGCTGGTGATACGTCAATTTAGATAGGAGGCAGAGTGTCTTGATTTGATGTGTAGGCTGGGATCTCGTTGTCCACTAGTTAATCATAACTTTTGGATTTCATACGATGGCCTAGATTAATTTCCATTGTACGAGCCATGAGGTAAACAAATTGTCCTCTTTGGTCCCCAAATGATGGAAACAAACTAGCAATGAAAAATATTTTTTTCACCCTTGTCTCGTTTTATTTAGAAAGTATTGTCCTCTTTGGTCCCCAAATGACAGAACCGAACTAGCAATGACAAAATATTTTTTCAACCCTTGCCTCGTTATATATATTCAGAAATTAGTCCTGTTTGGTCCCCAATTGATGGAAACAAACTAGCAATCACAAAATATTTTTTCCACCCTTGCCTCGTTATATATATTCAGAAATTATTGTCCTCTTTGGTCCCCAATTGATGGAAACATACTAGCAATCACAAAATATTTTTTCCACCCTTGCCTCGTAATATTCAGAAATTATTGTCCTGTTTGGTCCCCAATTGATGGAAACAAACTAGCAATCACAAAATGTTTTTTCCACCCTTGCCTCGTTATAGTGATAAATTATTGTCCTCTTTGGTCCCCAAATGATAGAAACAAACTAGCAATGACAAAATGTTTTTTCCACCCTTGCTTCATTATAGTCAGAAATTATTGCCCTCTTTGGTCCCCAAATGATAGAAACAAACTAGCAATAACAGATATTTTTTCCACGTCGGCATGTTAGGCGTGGCCAGCGATACGTCAATTTAGATAGGAGGCAGAGTGTCTTGATTTGATGTGTAGGCTGGGATCTCGTTGTCCACTAGTTAATCATAACTTTTGGATTTCATACAATGGCCTAGATTAATTTCCATTGTACGAGCCATGAGGTAAACAAATTGTCCTCTTTGGTCCCCAAATGATGGAAACAAACTAGCAATGACAAAGTATTTTTTCAACCCTTGCCTCATTATATATATTCAGAAATTGTCCTCTTTTGTCCCCAAATGATAGAACCAAACTAGCAATGACAAAATATTTTTTCCACTCTTGCCTCATTATATTCGGAAATTATTGTCCTCTTTGGTCCCCAAATGGTAGAACCAAACTAGCAATGACAAAATGTTTATTCTTCCCTTGCCTCATTATAGTCAGAAATTATTGTCCTCTTTGGTCTTCAAATGGTAGAACCAAACTAGCAATGACAATGTGTTTTCCTCCCTTGCCTCATTATAGTCAGAAATTATTGTCCTCTTTGGTCTCAAAATGGTAGAAACAAACTAGCAATGACAGATATTTTTTTTACCAAACCTAGCTCAGTTATATTTAGAAATAAGTGACCAATTAATTTTATAGTTACCTTTCAAATCTGTGTTGGTGTCACTTCATTGGCTTTTTTATTACTAGGTTCTCAGTGATAAGAACTTGTGTAAAAATATTGAATTTGTTTTAGTATTTTGCCAAGCATTAGTAATATCCCTAATGGAAGTATTTTATTCATAACATTTTAGAGTTGTTTGTGGGAAAAAAGAAAGGAAAGATTAAAAGAAAGACTGGATTATATATCAAGATTGAATAAAAATCACTGTGACCGAAAACCAGTGTATGGAGAAGATTTATGTCATTCTGTAAATATATATAGAACAATGTATGAAACGTCCTCGGTACCGTGGACTGGTGAAGGTTATATCAACTGTCATAATGCTCATCTGTGTAAATCGCCACATAGACCAGAACATTACTGGAACAGAACCAAAGTGCTTTCAGATATAGTACACACGCCAGAGCAGTATTTACAAGAATTGTATGATATCTTATCTCGGTAAGTATCATCAGCCTGAAAGTTCATGTGATAATTGTTTGTGTGGAAGAGTACTTTTTAATTTTCTTATGTTATGGTAAAATGCTCATGTGGCCAAAATGCATTATTCCCGAAAAATAAGTTTTTCATGAAAATGTTGAAACTGAATATTCAAATCATCTGGGTCTTTGAATTGACCTTCTTTTCACAGCAGATTTTAGGGCCTGGGATAATTGGTCTAAAGCATGCACTTCCTATTTGGGACAAATTCTAGTGTCAGAAAGTTTATCAGTTCATCAGTTCATTTGCCGAAGGTTAGTGGTCTTCTCTGCACACTGCAGTTTCCTCCATTATCCTGAACTGATCGCCTCACGCCTCAATGTAAGTGAAAGATAAAACTCCATTATTTATTCCACTTCATTCCTTTTCACTTAAACCAGAATTCTAAGACTCGTGGGAGACTTCGTTTATTATGCTTTTCAGTCGCAATTACATCTCTGTTAAATTTTACTCTTTTTCTAGGTATACGTTTGTTACGCCTCCCGTAACAGCACCACCTATATCCATGCATGTATCACATCCCCCGCCACCATATTTAACAGAAGATAGATGGCGAGAATTTATGCTACATACAGAGTTGTCTCCGAGGACCAGTAGTTTACATATGATATCGACCAACATGCTAGTGCAATTCCCAGAACTGCGGCTTATACAGTATGACTGTGGTATGTATTGATACCATCATGATAAATATCGCTGTTCTGTTGTAGATGAAGATTGATTTCCTATAATTGTTTAAATTCACAAATGAGGAACTTTTAAAAAATTTTGTCTCCCTAAATTAATTGAGGTTTACCATCTTGTCTGTCCATCTGTCAGTGTCCATTCATATCTCTTACATTTCTTAATAAATTAATTTGATTCATTCTTGCTCTTTACTAGTGTAATGTTAATAATATAAAACCGTGCTTGCATTGTACCTATTCTTACTAAGGCATCAGATCTGCTTTACTTGGATAAATTGAGTGACTTTGAAAAGTTTGAATTTGTGAATATTTACAAAATGACTGTATCTCTCTTCCATGAAACATGCAGAGGCAATTGTATTGCAATTCCTGTTTAAAGACAATTGGGGCTATGGCCCTTGATCCGTATGAATACAAAACAATCGCTAAAATGGTTTTGTATGGATCAATTTTCAGGAAAGCTTCAGACACTTGATATATTATTGAGAAGATTGAAGTCTGGACAACACAGAGTGTTGATATTTACCCAGATGACTAGAATGTTAGATATACTGGAGTCATTCCTCAACTTCCACGGACATAGATATCTGAGATTAGACGGTGCTACACGCATAGAACAGAGACAGGTAACAGGAAAACTTAAACAAGAATCATATACAGTTGAACCTGCCTTAAAGGTCCCCTCTATATAAGGACCACCTGCTTGTAAACTAAAGACTTGGGAAATTTTATCCCAATTGCTCTTTATTCATGTGAAATTTTTTATCCCAATTGCTCTTTATTCATGTGAAATTGAACCTCTAAATAAGGGTCACTTGCCTTAAAGGTCAGTAAAATATTATTTCAATTGCTCTTTGTACTTGTTAATGGAACTTTTATATAAGGGTCATCTGTTGATACAGGCCTCATTTACTGCTTTCTGCTGGTAGCCTTTATAAACAGGTTTGACTGTATGTATATTGTATGCCACCTTCTCAACACAACTTGAATTACAATATTTCAGACATTCTGTTTTGATCGTGATCATAGACCAGATGTTGATTTATTGATTTTTTACGCAGTAAAGAATATTTCACTTATATTGAGATGTAGGTGAAGTTGCAGAAAGTAGTGAATGTTGCAATTTGCTCAGGGCAATGTACAGGTAGGGTTCTTTACGTGCCACGCCTGACATCAGTTTTCAAGGTCTCTTCCAAAGGACTCTATAAATTTTATTTCTAAATGCTTGTGTTTTGTGGAAGAAGACTCTATTTTCAAGTTTTCTTCAGACCCCAGCCATGGTTCAAACTCATGATCTCCCACATAAGAAGTGAGCACTCTACTAACCGAGTGGTACTAAGTCAGATAAGCGACATATTTGAAACTACGTTGTAACTGAAATATTATAGGTCAAATTCTTCATCTCATGTGGAAACTTTTAATAGCTTGTGACCAGATATTTCTGGAATGAAACTAATTTAAAAAAAATTGAGGTTCTTTTTTCTGGATGTAAGTTAAAAATGCCTGTGAAACTTTACAAAAATGGTGAAATCTATGGCTGTTATGCAAAACACTAACATCACATATGGAGAACATTACTAAGACAACTACATGTAAGCATCATTTCTTTCTTTCTTTCAGTTATTGATGGATCGATTCAATGCAGATCCTAGAATATTTTGTTTTATTCTGTCAACAAGATCAGGAGGTCTTGGTGTTAACTTGACTGGTGCTGACACGGTAGTATTTTATGATAGTGATTGGAATCCTACGATGGATGCTCAAGCTCAAGACAGATGTCATCGTATTGGTCAAACAAGAGATGTCCATATTTATAGGTAAAAACATTGTATACAGTGAAAGCTGCATAAAATCCAGATGTTAAGAAAGGCCACTTGCTTTCAAAGGCCAGTTACATTTTATCCCAATTGCTCTTTATTCATGCTACTTGAACATGTATATAAGGGTCACCTGCCGGTAGAGGCCAATTTAATTAGTTACTATAGGTGGCCTTTATACACAGGTTTAAATGTACTTATTGTGAGATTGAGCTTTATTTAGGCTGAAAATCCCAGTAGAGCCTACTTGGCATTAAAAGGGGAGGGAAGGGGGGTGGGGGAGGTAATGTAGCACTTGTACTTTATTTCCTTTATTTTGGCTGGTTCAGTGTCATCAAAGAAGCACTAGTTACATTTAACTTGTATCAAGTTTCAGTTGTAAATGGATGTTGAAGTTGGATACAAGTTTGTTTATATATATTTCTGTTGTATATAGGTTGATCAGCGAGCAAACTGTGGAAGAAAACATACTGAAGAAAGCTAACCAGAAACGTATGTTAGGTGACATGGCCATTGAAGGTGGCAACTTTACCACTGCATTCTTCAAGGAGGTAATTATGTACTATTATCTAGTTAAGTTGACTAATTTGAGAAATATATGGTTGACCTTGTCCGTAAAACAACTTCTTTATAAGAATTACCGGTTGTCAAGGCCTGTTTTTACTTATTTTCCAAATCTCCTTCTCAGTACTATGCTAATGATATTTTTTTTTAAAAATCAAGATATTGTGGTAGAGTCCACTTTTATTAAATAAAACATCACTTCTCATACCAATTGGTTTTGTGCATGTATACCTTCTATGGACTTGAAATTTAGTTGGACATGTGGTCTGCAGGTCTTGGACTGGCAACTTTTGAATTGGGGACATGTAACTGTATAGATAATGGCAGGTTAGAATTTTAGAATTGTGTTCAGTTTCAAAAAAAAAAAAAAAAATTATGTAAGACTTGATCTCAAACTTGCTGTGCAAATTGAAAAATAGCTTATCTCCACACACGTGTGTAACAATAACCCTATTTTGTCTGTTTAAAAACAAAAACAACAGTATTCATTGATATGTTGATCTGTTTTTGAAGTTGAAGAAGCAAAAACATCATCTCGTGATTTTCTTTTACAGCAAACTATTAAGGAGTTATTTAATGAACCATCAGGACTGGATTCGCTAGTGAAAGAAAAGTCGGAATCTGAGGCAGAAAAACAGCCAGTACAAAAAGGTTCAGGAGATGATGCAAGTGTTGTCAAACAACCTGTTCCTAAAGTACAGTCAGAAACCAATATCATGGCACAGTTTGAGAAGGTGAGTGTGACCAAATTGGATTGTGCAGTGCAGTAAATGTATTGTTCAAAAAAAAAAAAAAGAAATTATCAGTGATATAAGTTATTCTACTACTTATCTGAAAATTTAACTACATGTATAAGCATTCCAAAATTACAGAGTGCACCTTGTTCAATCAGTTTATTTCTTATAATGACTTGAGTTTTAAAAAAAATCTGGTTCATTACTAAAATAAAATTCATCTGTTATTATGCGAGACTTGAGATGGTGTTGGTATGCAATAGCTTGTTATGATTCTGTTTATTTAAGGATTTTGGGTAAACCTGAAGATACAGTACAATTTCAAATCAGTTGATTTAAAAAATGAAGTAAAAAATTCTTAATTGTAATTCATCTGTAATCGTGCGAGACTCGGTAACAGTATACAACTATAGCCACTTATTGTTCTGTTTTATTTTAAGGCTTTGGGTAAAGCTGAGGACGAGACTGATGTAACAGCAGCAGATCAAGCTAAAGCAGAACAGAAAGCAGAATTAGCCGAGTTTGATGAAAACATTCCATGGGATGAAAGAGAAGCCGAGAGAAAGAAGGAAGAAGATGATGTGTCACGAGCTGAGCAAGAATTGGCCATGTTGGATAAAGAGGTATAACATTAGTGTTCAATCCAGAATGAATTAATGAAATTAAGACGTATCTGCATAGTTTAAATTTTCGTGTTATAACACATAAAGCATAATAAAATTCCTGATCGGTATTAATTTGAACGGCCACCAAATAAGCAAAAATTAGTACACTGCGAAAATAAATATGGTTACAGTAGTTCTGGAATCTGTGCTTGCAGTGCCTTTAGAAGTCAACTGTGGCAGAGTCTAGTGTTTATTCCAATTAATCCATCCATTAGCCCAGAACTGACTGAATCAATAAAAATGAAATCTTGACTTGTGTTTAAAATGCCATTTTTCCACCTACCCATTTTCATTACAGTTTTGCTGACAAAGTGTTGTTTTGTCACACAAATAAATCCTTTTACTTTTCATCATTTTAGCTGTCACCTGTAGAGAGATATGCAGTAGCCTTCATGGAATTGGAACTAGAACCACTAGCTGAAGAGTTAGAAATGGCAGAGGTCTGTGTTTTATAGCTCTCTCTCTCTCTCTCTCTCTCTCTCTCTCTCTCTCCTCTCCTCTTCTCTTCTCTCTCTCTCTCTCTCTCTCTCTCTCTCTCTCTCTCTCTCTCTCTCTCCATGTAGGCAGAAGAACATCTGTTGTACAATGTTTAATTACAAGTATAATAATTTTTTTGTTGAATCTCTTAAGTTTTGTTAAGCAACTTGTAATAGGCTTGTATAAACAACAGCCTGGTTAATAACATGCCATGGGAGATACGTGTAGTGTAATTTTGATAATACAACAATTTCAGCTTTTTTTCTCTCTAAATATTTCAGGAGGATGTTGAAAATGCAAAGAAAGATTGGGAACTAGGAAGATTAAAGGCCCTGAAAGAAGAAGAGGAAAGGAGAGCTGAAATTGAGGAAGATGAAATGTTATTTACCTTCTCACGGGAGGATGCTTATAATAAGGTGAAAACAAAGAAAAAAGCAACCAAGAAAAGTCTGAAAAAGTCTCCTACAATTTCTTCTCCCCCTACTCGAATTATCCCATCACGGAAAAAAGTCAACGTTGAACAGGATGATATAGAAAAGACAGAAGTTATTAAAAATAGATCAAATAGGGGTAAACCTGCTAAATTGGAGAAAAATGTACAAAAGAGAGGTAACAAAAGTAATACAACTCCAAAGACAGCTGGTAAATCATCTCGATGTAAAGCTGGCAGAAATATCACAATACCAAATATTGAGGTTAATGTTGATGAGGAAGTGATTGATAATAAAACAAAAAGTAAACCAACAACAGACAGTACACAGCCAAAAACACAAACCAAAGCAAAGACACCAAAAGCTCAGTCTGTGCCTAAACAGGCAACACCGAAACAAGCTACACCAAAACAGACAACACCCAAACAAACTACACCGAAACAGGCGACACCTAAAGCACCATCACAGAGGAAAACAATAAGTGCATTACAGGCCCAAGCCAAAAAGCTAGAACAAGCACAAAACCTTATCAATGCTATGCCGCAACAGTCTGTTCCTCAGGTCAGCTCGTTACCTCAACCCAATAGTATACCACAGCAACTTACATCTATGACACAACAGATTAAAATAGTCCCACAACAGATTACAAGCTTGCCACAGCAGGTTAGTGGTATACCCCAGCTCATTAACATCCCACAACAAGCCACATTACCTCAACAAATCATAGGGGCTGCTTCCATGCCACAATATGTAACACTCCAGACTCTGTCCACAAATCCACAACAGGCACAATCAATACCACAAATTATTTCTAGTCAGCAATCTACATTTAAACAAGCTGCTATTCTCACCTCTCCTTCTGTTTTCAATCAGACCGGTACACTTGCTAGTCCGTCTACTGCTCAGAATATAGCTGGAGCAGCAGGGTTACAGGCTAACAAGTTGCAAGGTATAAAATCTCAGATATTGACACCAGCGCAGTTACAACACCTGAAACAAATTGTCTGCAAGGCAACCCAAAACATAAACCAACAGACAGTTCCAGGACATTTATTACAAACACATCAACTTGCTGCAGCTCAGGAGCTACAAAAACAAGTATCTGGTATGTCGCAGGCAACGCCCACACAAACAGCAGTACAAGGTCATGTACAGGTGCTTGCTGCTCAACAAAACTCTTCACAAACGCACAATGCCATACAGGTGCTTGCTTCACATACACCACAAACACCCACACAGATCAGCATGCAAGGTATTGCACAAACACAAGTGTTGGCTAGGCAAATACAACAACAGACTGCACTTGTTCAACAACAAACACAGCAAACTTTACAATCACTGACACCACAGCAACAACAGCAAGCTAGACTTGTACAACCACAGCAGGCATGTATAGTACAAACACAGACACCAAGAATTGTACAACCTTCTGCAACACAACAATCAGTACACTTACTAGGTTCACAACCAGCTATACAGACAGTGCCCAACACACAGGGTTTATCTTTTATAAAGGTGAACACAAGTCAACATCAACCAGTGTTACAGTACTGTGTCAACTCACTAGGACAGAGTGGAGGGAGAATTCAGGCTACCTCCTCACCGCAGCAGGTACAGAATGCCCCACAGCAGGGGGTTGTGTTCTTGCAGCTATCTGGAGGTAAAGCTTTCCCTGTGTCTGTGACGGGTAATACATTAAATCTACCGATAGCTAGGTTAGGTAATAGGACTATAGTGCAAGGTACTGCCACCAATCAGCAACAACAAGCGTCCACGGCAAGGCAGGTAACTCCTACAGCTACAGTGCATCGTCAGGCTAATCCAACTGTTATACCTAAAGTTGTACCAAAATCACCTAATTGTGTTAGTCCCAGATTGGTGAGAAATGCAACTGTACAGCCAATTAGAGCTGTACCAGTGGAACTTAATCCAATGCAGCCGTGGTCAAATCCTAATTTAGTGATAAGGACACGACGTGCTTCACAGCACGAGACGATAAAACCAAGTGCAAATCCAACAGGTGATATGGTCAATATAGATCAATCATCTTCTAGTGCTACTCTATCAGCTGACCAGCAATCGCAGTTTATTAGTATATTAAAGTCATCCACGTCCTCGGATATAGCCGTGAATAATAATGAAAATCCAGGAAGTGTTCCAAATATAAGTAGTGATAATAATAGTAGTATCAACGGAAATGGACCAATAGTAAATGATATAAAGGATGCTGGTTGAAAAATTGTGTTCATTATTACAGAGCTTTCAATTGGTCGCCATGCAAATTAAAACCAGTCTAAAAGACATTCATAATTAATTAATTGGCTCTTGTTCTCTTCACTCTCGTGGTCACTGAATTATACTGTGGGTATTGAAAATTCACCAAAATTAAAATTATATAGATTGACAAAATCAGCTGCGTCTTTCAAAATAGATTTCAACTTTTTGGGTATTGGTAATCCAGTTTCCTTCACAATATCACAATTGACTAGATATGTGAAGTAATCTTAACTGGTGGAAACACTAATTTTGCTTCTTATCCAAGCCTTGGCTCAACTGGCTTGGAGAGATCATAATGAGAAATTTTCCAGAATGCTTAAGTAAAAAACCTGTGATGTGTATTGGGATTAAGGACATTCAGTTAAGGAATATCTTGGTTAAGACATGTTGTGAAACTGGGGGCCAGAGGAGAAAACTTCTTACTTTGACAAATTAATACAAGTCACTGGCGTATAAAAAGTCCAGGCATATCAAGTGATATAAATCAGATATTTAGGAAGCTTTATACTTGTATAAATCTTTACAAGTCACATGGGTATAACAAGTACATGTGTAACGAGTGACCTCAAGAACTGATACAGCTATTATGGATGTCTTTATACTGGTTTTAAGTTGTACATGGTGATTAATACACAGTTTTTAATGGTTGTTTTTTGGTGCACATGTGTTTCTCATTTAAGTGTTAATGTTACTTTCTAATGTCTAGTGTTTAATTAAGATTTACGATCAGATATTGTTTTTGAAGTAATTCTGTTCCTTTCCTTCTTGTTGCTTTCTTCCTACTTAATTAATTTAACTTTATAATCAGTATGACATAATTTTGGTATTTAATTTTACTTGCGCTTGTCAGGTGATCATTTTCAGTTTAATCGCATGATTGATTTGATTTAAATTTAAAGTGGCTACGTGTAAACTTATCTTAAGCTTCAACTAGAGCTGAAGGTGATTTTGCTACAAAAATTCAAAACTGCCTTCTGCCTTTTAGATTGGGAATATTTGCACTACAGTAAAACACGTTTATAATGAAACCCTGGGGACTCTATTTTAAACTTCGTTACAAAGTCATTTCGTTATATTGTTATATATAAACGTAAATAGAGGAGCCGCCGGGCTCATTATATGACTTCGTACTATCCATGTATTCGTTGTAAGCGTGTTCGTTATATTCATGTTTTACTGTAGTTTAAAATTGAAAGTCTAGATGGGAATAAAAAATTACATCTAAATAAGCTTGCATCAGCTAGGATCCTTATAACAAGTATTAAGGCAATCTAGGTCAGGGCAATACATTATTCAGCAACTAGATTCAATCTGTATAAATTGTTTCTTGGTGTATCATTGCTGTTTTTGGGGAACCTAAGTTGTTAAAATAGGAAATTTTAGACATTTTTCACCAGGAGAAACTACAGTTATTTTGGTAATTCTAGGCAAAAAAAAATCACAGCAAGCTGACAGTGATTTTTAGAGTTCAAAAGCTTTATGCATGTTGGTTATTAACATGCAGGAGTTTGATTCAGATATACACATTTGGCAGTAAGAAAATATATATCCCTTTTCTTAGAGTATTGCATTATTCATTCACGGACACTAAAACTGTTGTATTGAATAACTTGAAACAGTTTGAATAAGATTTAGAACTTTATGAAGTTGTTGAAAGCTTAATTTTCAGAAGTAGCTTTAGGTATTTTTTGGTCTCTGATTTAAGTTTTTTAAAAAAATCTCATAGATTTTCTAGTTCCGGTTTGTAAAACTTGTACCAGCGTCATTCATAATAAAACCGCAGGCATGGCTTACGTGGGATGATTTTACACTTAACTAGGTCATGTCAAATGTTAATGGTGTAAAATTGTTCATTCTAAAAAGGGCCATTTGGTCATTGATCCTTCATTTACCAAACTGCCCCATTGTTAAGGCCACATTGAGCCTTACTTAACATGAACGGTAAAATATTGATGTTATGGTGTTATAGATGCCCCCTCTGGAAAAAAAGCCTAGATTGTTAGAATATTCAATTTTTGTTTAGTTTTGAGATACTAAGACAAAATCTTAAGTAGTGAGACATTGGAAACCAGGAGTGATAATTAAAGATTATTTTTGAGTTGCTTGTTAAATGTTGATAATGGTTCTGTGTATATTTGTATAGTTTTGTTTTGTGCAATGAAATAGTTGCTTGCAGTTAGTTGTATTAATGTGAGAGATGTGAGAGCGAGTTTTAACAGAATCATACATGTCATATTTCATTGGCATTGTTCAAGTGGGAATGAGTTTATCTGAAAATAGACATACAGTGGAACCTGAAAAAACTGATCTATTGTCAAAAATTTTCAACCATCTGTTATTTCAACATTTAGTATTGTGGTATATAGGGGACTTGAAAAAGTAACCAGTCCATCTCAAAAAGTTACAAGTCCTGGACTAACAGTGATTTCAAATACTGCTATTGTATTTGAACACCATGATAATTTTGTTATATTAAAATTAACTGGAAAATGTTCACTTAAGACAGAATATGCTGTATTGACATTAATTGAGAATGGGTTATATTGAGTTATAACAATGTGTTAAGTGAGAATGGGTCATATTGAGTTATGACAATGTGTTAAGTGAGAATGGGTCATATTGAGTTATGACAATGTTTTACGTGAGAATGGGTCATATAGTTATACAACTATACTGTACATGTATATTTATTTTCAATATATTACATCCAATGGATGTCGAAATACTGAAACCAGCATGAATCTGATCATATTTAATTTGAAACACCTTTTGGTATTGTATTCTGAATCTGCATAGGTCTGATAGTTAATTGACCTATATATGGAGACTTCTTGTAAAAAAATCATTCCAATCTTAGCATATCCAAAAATTTATGATTTTCTCTAAGTTCAACCTTATTCACAAACTATCCATTACATGTCAAGATTTAAATATTCATGTAGGAAAAATCTGTGTTTGAAATACAAAATGTAGAATTAAAAAAAAAATTGAATTGTTAAGCATTGATATTAAGTACCACTGCCTATTAGCACATGGCTCCTAAAAATGCCAGGCTCCCTAAACTTTAAATATTTATCCATTCATTGCTATTGAAACTTTCCTGGAAGTTGAGCTACAACACGTAGAGTCAAACCTACATGTATCTTTAAAGGCCACCCAAGGAAGCCAGTAGAAGTAGCCTTTTTGGGTAGGTGGCCCTTATATAGGGGGTCATATAACATGAGTAAAGAGAATTGAGATAAGATTTTACTGGCCTTTGTAAGCAGGTGGTCTTTATATAGAGGTGAACTTTGTAAGCAGGTGGTCTTTATATAGAGGTGAACTTTAAGACAGGTTTGATTGTATTTCCAATCTTTACCTAGATTTGTAAAAGATTAAGATAACGTGTAACCTTGTAGGAACATTGTAACACTCCCTGTATGATTGGTATAGTATATAAGTTGACTGTTACTTAACTCTGTGTAATGATACTTACGTGATTTGAATGATGTATGTATGTATGTACGTATGTATAATTTGTTAATTGACAATAAAAACCATGTTTTGTTATATACAGTGTCTGCATCTCATTTCTGGGTAAGTGTGGTCAATTCTAACCTTGTCCATTGTTGTCATGGATACGGCTCTGACCTTGTCTATGGTTGTCATGGACACGCTCGGTACATTTCCAAGGTTCTGGTGTCTTACACAAAACCTCCATATTCATTTATGTGGCTGCTACCTTCTCCTTATTTGTGGTGGCCAACAATAAAAATTTTAATTTTCATCTCGAGAAATAAAATTTTGATTTCCAATTTTCAAGTAAAAAGATTAGATTGAAGCGATTTTAAACAATTTGGCTGTCTATATTTTTTTTGTCATTGCAAATTTTAAATTTTTTTTTTTTAATTGAAAAAAATCTTCAATGCTTTCAAAAAAGGGGAGTATGTAAAACTTATATCATCAATTATAGAATTATTTTTTTAGAAATTTAAAAATTTTAGGATTTTATGGGAGAATTGTAATTGGAAGGCAAGACACTTTTTATGACCTTCAAGGAAAATTTATTTGAGGCACCACAACCTTGGGTCATGTTATACCTTGCCATTCCACACTAGCACCACAGAAATGAAATGTAGGTTTTGTAACACAATATGGTTTTCCTACAAACTGTAGATCTGGTTATTATCCTCAAGAATTCAGTATCTGATATTTTGGTTTACGCATTGCGAAGAATTTGAATTTTGAATTCACGTAACTCGATTTAAATTAGATGATTTAATGAATTCATTTTGGGCATCAAATTACATAATTTTTTATGAATTTTAAATTCGGCCATTGGAAATAATTTGAATTTGGTTCACTTAGTATTAAATTGGCTTATATGGAAATTGAATCCATTTTGGATTGTAAATTGATACAAAGATTCATTTATGATAAGAACCAGACCTACAGGGTATTAAAATAAAATTTGGATTCTGTACCCAAGATGTATATATATATGACAGTATATATAGGAAAAAACTAAGAGGGAGCTTCGATATCATGTGGTCTACAGCATGTGCTAACAGCATTTTTTACCACCTTGGTTCAAATCTGACTTGGGCAGTTCCTATTGCCAGAAAGTTTTTCAGTTCACTTGCCAAAGGTCATTAGACTTTGTTCTCCACTATACAAAAACTGACAGTCTCAATATAAGTGGGGAAAAAAATCCTGACTAGGCTGTTAAACACCATCACTCCACTCAAATACCAAAGAAACAAAAAATCATTATTAGTAGAATCACTGAGGTTTAATGTCATCATAAATGATATCTGATATCCTGGAACACGGATATCTCTGTCATGGTTGAAGTCTGTTGCCTGTAAGATAACAGAAATGTATCTGTAATTTAAAATGTAATGTTAAAGTCACTCGTTATACACAATTTTTCAAGTTTCAGTATCCATAAAGCACTGACCAATTGGTCTAAAGTGTGTTTAGGTTTGAATCTAGCTCATGAAGATTCTAGTGCTAGAATGCTTATAAATTCGCTTGAAGGTCAGTGGTTTCTCTGGGCACAACTGTTTCCTACACTATCCCATGCCTGTCCACCTCGCATAAGGGAAAGAATCTTTAACTCTGATATAAAATACTATTACTCTACTTCACTAATTCAGTATAAACGAGTTTTCTGTTTATCCAGAGACCACTATGTTTGCTCAGTTGGTAGAGTGTTGGCTCTGTATGTGGGAGTTTGTGGGTTCAAATTCCAGCTGGGTCTGACAAAGACTTGAAAATAGGTAGTGACTTTCTTTCATCAGACTCGGCATTTAGAAATTCAGGAAAAGACTAAAAACTGATGCCCCATGTCAAATGCATGCCCTATGCTGTGGCAGGCATGGCACATTAAAGAACCTGCCCTGCACATTGCCCAGAGCATGCTGCAAAGGTAAAAATTTCTGCCACTTCACCTATAGCTGGTGGCATCTTGATATAAGTATGTAAAACCCCATTCAATCGATGTTTACCCAGGACTTTCACAGGTTTCTGTACCATTATCTGACATATATTTCAGATAGAATCAAAATGTAGTTAAAATATTTTCCCTATACCTAATCATCTGACTTGGGCAATTATTCTTCAAGATTTTCATGGTTGAAAACACATCATTGAATTTTCCCAAAGATTTTCTTGCAAATGTTACAGAATCCAATTCTTATTTTTGTAGTTTTGAGAGAAATACAGGAAAATAATAGACATGAAAGTTGCAGTGTCTATGAGAACTGGTTTCAAAATGTGCTTTTGATTAACTGAAAGGTGTATTCTGGGTTTTCTTCATATTTAAGAACTGTCGGCCTTGATAGAAGTGAAATAATCTTTCAGAGGCATAAAAATATCATTCTCGTGAACCTCTGCTAGTAGGGTGTTCAAGTGGTAGACTGCCTGTGCTTTTGAAAACTAGCGTAACCATAGACTGAATTCAGTTTGGGTAGTGTGGCCTCTGTGATCTGAAGTGCAGACTTATGGATCATGACACCTTTCAACACCTAGATTACGGTACTAGGGACGAGAAAGCTTTGTAGTTCACTTACTGAAAGTTGGTAGCCTCCTCAGCCATTTTAGAAATGAGTTTCTGGATATAAGTGAAAATATCTTATTGGAGCATTAATGTGATATTGTAATATAATAATTCCACTCATTTTAATAGAGACTAGATTATATCATGTGGATCCTCCTAGCACCAGCTTTGGATATCTAAAATTGATTCCCATTCTGAATACATCCTACCGCGAGAGTTATTCAGGTAGTAACCACTACGGTAGCTCAATCTACAGAGTGCTTGCTTCCTATGTGGGCAATTGTGGATTAGAAACCCTGACTAAGACTTGAAAAAAGGTCTTGACTGTTTACCCCAGGTAGGCCTGGCACGTTATAGAAAACTCCTGCACATTGCCTTGAGCTCACTGCAAAGGTTAAAGTTCTGTCAGTTCACCTATGATTGGCGACATCTCAATATCAATAAAGTACTCTTAACTGGGACGTAAAACCCCAATAAATGGATCTATTGTCCAGATGCATCTCTTTATGAATGATTTAACTGATGTGTAAAAATATTCCATTTTCAATTCAGAAAGCATCAATTTGATCACAAATTTAATCACTGCATTTACCATCAAGGAAATAAATGAACAAGACAAATATATATACATGTACACACATCATGACAAAGCATTTATCATGTTCCTTGCAATTATAAAAAAAATAATTTATAATTACGTCGGGGCCAAGTGGTTTAAACCACTGGCTTAGTATCAATGCCTCTGACCACCTAGGTTTGAATCCCACTGGGGACATGTCCTAGTGTGAGAAAGTCTTGTCAGGTTGCTTGCTCAAGGTGGGTAGTTTTCCATTTTTCAAGGGGTTGAAAAAAAAATTCCCAAATGGACAGAAATATATTTAATGGACATATTTATATGTAATTATTATTTACGCTCCGCAAATTTTGGTTTTCTTCAATTTTATACTTAATTGTTTATCCACCCCTGAAATGACTGCTAAAATATAAGTGAGTATCTTGCTTCAAACTTCATTACTCCACTCCACTCCACTTCAATCTACTCCAGTTGTGTTTATCTGGCTACATCAAGTATTTAGAGATGTTTATGTGGTTGTGAGAAAAGTTTTTAAGGAAGCACAATAACTAAAATTTCCTGCCTGTAAATCTCATATAAACATAAAATGCTGAAACTCCATTGGTTAAACCTAAATGCAGTAACTCCATTAGCTGAAACTAAATGCCACACCTCCATTGGCTGAAACTAAATGCCACAACTAATGCCACACCTACATTGGCTGAAACTAAATGCCACAACTAATGCCACACCTACATTGGCTGAAACTAAATGCTGTGACTTCATTGACTGAAATTAAATGATGCAACTCCATTGGCTGAACATAAATGCCACAACTCGATTGGCTGAAACTATGTGCCACACCCCCAATGGCTGAAACTAAATGCCACACCTCCATTGGCTGATCATAAATGTCACAACTCCATTGGCTGAAACTAAATGCTGTGACTTCATTGAATGAAATTAAATGACACAACTCCATTGGCTGAACATAAATGTCACAACTCCATTGGCTGAACATAAATGCCACAACTCCATTGGCTGAACATAAATGTCACAACTCCATTGGCTGAACATAAATGCCACAACTCCATTGGTTGAACATAAATGTCACACCTCCATTGGCTGTAACTAAGTGCTACAACTTGATATAAGTGACAGAATCCTGGCTGGGGCGTCAAAATAAATCACTCAACTGTACTTTAAATGATGTTGTGCCAATTCCTTTGATGCTGTCCATTGGTGAATAAATTGGGCACATACATTGCCCAACTTGATTTAAAACACAATTTACACTGCTTATTTTCCAAGGTCATGCATATTCAAAGGAGTTTTGAATTTATCTCAAATTTCAAAAATGTCCTAGGAAGTATGCAGAATTGAAAAGGTAGCTGTTGGATAAAAAATTTCGCAAAATTTTTGAACATTAAGCCACAATTTGCTAATAATTGGTGAGAATGCTGTTTGATTAATGTTGAGTGAGTGTAAATTAGGAGTGATTATAAACTAAGTAATAAGGTTGATAAATTTGACTAATAAGTAATGACTTTGAAATAATATAATGATGATCAAATTGGTAGGTAGTTACATTATGACCTTTTAAGTTGTCATGGTGATGACATTAATGCAGTTGTGTGGTACCCTTTAAATTGTTGTTGCAGTTATTTAATGAAGATTGACATTGTAAAACATGGTCAGTACCCTGCAATGTTTTTAGCATCACAAATTTAAAGAATATTGGTAATCTTGTTTTTATGGAAAAACACATCGACTTAACGCGATTCTATATCTAATGGAAACAAATGTTACAGGTATCAAATGGTGTGTTGGTGAAAGATGTGGTGATAAACATTGATGGCTAAAGAACTATTGTTGTCGTGGTGATTACATTGATGAGGCTACAATATATTTCATTTAGTTGTCATGGTGATGTGGTATTGGTGATACTGTTTTGGCAATGAGAAAAGAAAGCCATGTGCTTCAAATTTATGTTATTGTTGTGGCTTTAAACTCTTAGATTGGTTATAATGATGATGGACAAACATTCCTTAAATTGTCATTAGGATTTTATTATTAAGTAAGTAAGGATGAATGGTATTCACTGAATAACGATGGCATTGACAGGGTTTGTGATGACCTTTAATCATTGTCTTGGTGATGACCTAAAACAAGATGACCTTTGGACTATCATGGTTGTCATGTTGAACATGTAGTGTATTATATAGGAATCGCTTTGTGTTGTTGTCCCAATATCAAGTCAGCTTCATATCTTCCATGTCTGGATGGATTTTGATCAATCTTGACACAAATATAAACCAACATGATACGAGTGTTGCATTCTAAATTCAGTGTCCCTCTGTCCCCCGTCTTGGCAATGTTAGGGAAGAGGTGGGGGCAATGGGGTATTTGTCTCTCCAGAGACTGCTCTAGTTTGTTTAAGGGTGGGGGCGGTGGGGTATTTGTCTCTCCAGAGAGTCCTCTAGTTTGTTTTGGTTGGTAGCTTTGTATACACTTATGCCATTCTCAAATCATTCATCTTTATTTCTCAATAGCAAGTCAATCATGTGATTACAATTGAACTATTACTGCTAAAACTGGCATGTCTTGAATTTGGATTCTCATAGCAATCTATTGTTGACAAATTTGTGTTCAATGGTTTTACAAATATTATTTTCAGGTATTCAAGTCAGATATTGACCAAGAAAATATGCCGGTGAGTATTCTTGCAGGTTGAGATTTTCTCATAAACCTAAATTATTACCAACATTTGTAAATGTTGAGTCAACTCCGGACAATATTTCACAATATCAGTTCAATAACCCTTTTATCATATAGCAAAATAAATTGTTTACTTTTCACTAGTATTTCATTTAAAAAACCATTTTGTCTTACAATACATAAATATTGCACAAGTTCTTGTAAATGGATAGTATATGGATATATGAACTAGTGCAATATGACAACAACATAGCGATGATGTCAGCAGTATTATGTCATGAACAACAGCGTCATGTGACAAAGCATGCAATATGAGAAATTGATTTGGGAAACCTCTTACTGGAACAAAGTTTGCTTGCAAATATTGATATTTATTGCATGCTAACACCTCAGGATTTATCGTTTTATTTCTATGCCATGCATATATTGCTATACGATGAGGTGTCCTTTTAATACTGGTTTAACTACATGTACATGTATATTTTTGGTTTTCAGATGTGGGCACCACCTACACCACCACATGATGATAATGATATCTACATTGACCAAACATGCTTCTTCCTTTATGAGCCACATATCATGCCAGAGTCGCAGTTGCCTCCTATTTATGTGAAGAAAGAGCGTAAGAAACCAAAGATTGAAACCATCACAAGTAAGTCCTGATAGCCCCGACTTATTTTTTGGACTTAATTTTGTTTAGTCAGATTTTGTCATTATAATTTGATTGATTGATTGATTGATTGATTGATTTTTTACATCACAGTCAAGAATATTTCACTTCTGTATATCAAAACATCACCAGTTGCAGGTGAAATTTTAACCTTTGCAGTGCAGTCCTGCCATGACATAGGGCATCATTTGTGAAGGACTCCCTGATTTCAAAATGCTGAGTGTTTGGTGAAATCATAGTCGCTACCTTTTTCCAAGTCTTGGACAGACCCAGCGGGTGTCGCATCCATAACCTCCCACATACAAAGTGAACACTCTACCGACTGAGCAATTATAGTGGTTACCATTATAAAGGGGTTTGGCAATAAATCATGGTAGACTATAAAAAAACAACAAAAGAAATGGATTTTGGTTTGGTTAAATGTTGCTCAACGTCGCATCAGCAATTTTACAGCTATTCGCAAAGAAATATTTATTAATCGCTATGAGTTAATCTATATGAACAATTTAGTGTATGCATGTGAAGTGCGAGTGTGTTGTATGGTCTGCCTTGTACTAGGGCGTACTCGGGGCGACTTTAACGTGCTAGCTCACAGAATCAGTACGCCGCAGACAAGCGTACCACTCCCCCAGTCCATTATACTGATACCAGGTGAATCAGTAAAGGCCAACGGCGGGGGAAAATTCACTTTCCCACATGTGGTCTGATTTTGGATTTTGGGGCTTGAAAATACTGTTGTCAGTTAGCAAATTATTTAGTTACATTATAACAAGTGTTGACTGTATTATATGATTTGTTTTGTTTTTACAGCTCGAAAGCAGAAACAAAGAAAAGAAGAGCAACCTCGTGTGCCACGGTCGTTGTTTGATCGCCCAACGTCTGCCTTGTTAAAGATGAGAAGAGAAGCTAAGCTAAAACATGGTCTGCTGAAACCATTCCGTCCTGTTCCACAAGTTGTGAACAAACCAACAATAGATCCAGCTCAAGATCAACCAGAGTGGTTGATACACGAAGACTGGGCACTGTTACAGGTATAACTAGAAAAACTGTGAACCAGAAGCTCACAAAAAATACCCCCGCTCCCCCCACATAAAAAATACCCATCAGATCAAATTTTTAAATAGGAGGTGCACATCTACATTATATCACAAATATTGTGTGAAAGTTTCATGAAAATCCATTGAAGGGTTTAGGAGGAGTTGCGGATAAGAGATAGGTACCCTAACGTGTAACGGAAGGACGGACAGACACACAAACGGACACCCCTATCACTATATACCCCCCACTTTTTAAGCGGAGGGTATAACTATCTTACATGATTGGAGTGGAGTGTAGTGATGTAATGGAGTTTTATGCACCAGTCAACACTCTATCACTTGTAATGAGGCAACAAATTGGGAATGGTAGAGGAAACTGGAGTGCCTATAGAAAACCACAGACTTTCAGCAATGCACTGGTAAATTTTCTCGCACCAGGATCTGCCCAAAATGAAATTCAAACCTAGGCAGTGAGAGATTCTGCGATCCATTCATTTAGAAATGAAAGTCACTGCGTCCTTCGAAAGAGACCATAAAAACCAATCCCCCATGTCTTGGCAGATATGGCATATGGTGAACCCTCCCTGTACATTGTCTAAAGTGTCTGCAAAGGTAAAAATTCCTGCCACTTCACCTATAGCTGTCGATTTCTCGATAGAATCTTGACTGGGGTGCTAACTCAATCAATTGTAGTAAATGTCGATTGTTAACGGCCTTTACAAGTGAATGTTGACGATTTAGATGTTTAAAGATTTCAGATAAGATATAATATTTATATTGCATCTTTGCGTATAAGCCAAAATTTAGTGATGTAAACATTTATTCTTTTTACAGGCAGTACAAAGTCTCTTTGATGTGCCACTGAATTTAATGGTTATCTCCCCTGCTCATCAACCAAACTGGGATTTGGTGGCGGATGTTGTCAACTGTTGTAGTAGAGTGTATCGTTCAGCTAAGCAGTGTAAATATCGCTATGAAAATGTTGTCATTCCGCGAGAAGAAGGTAGAATTTTGTATGACATGAATCCCAAAAAGCAGAGCAAGAAGACCAAAGGAATTTACAAGGTAAGAATGGTTCCCACATGTCGGGGAATAGTCAGGGAATTAATATTAAATATTTAATATTAAAGGGAATTTTAAAAATTGAGTGCAAATTAAATTAAGTAAAAATTAAAAAATTAAGAAAAAGTGCATTTAGTCAACTTACAATTAAAATTAAAAAAAACTATGTCTGTTTTTAAATGGAAGCCATGCGGGGGATATAAATGCATAGAGATTTTTGGCATTTTCAAGTACAGGTACTTGTCAATTTTCATAATATGGCATTTCTTAAATATATATTTGAATGCAAGAAGGTTTTTAAAAAATTCTTGTTGACGATGTGACGCTTCGGATTATGGGGTACTCATTTCTCTTTATGTTTAACTTTTTACATTTCAGACAAAAAATAACCGTCCGATGAGAACAAGCCAGTTATTTGTACAGGATAATAATAACGCTGTTACTATGTTACACTCCTTGAGATTTGATTCTAGTAAGAGTATAGCCGGTAAACGACCTCCGACCTTGAAACAGACTCTAGTTAATCCAACGTTAAAGAATCCCAAACATGCGACAGTGTTATCTGAAAATGGTATCAATTACGACACGCCTCTACATCCGATGCAGGTGGCCGAGATAAGAGCTCAGAGAATCCAGCGAGAGAAGAAGCAGAACCAGGCTGCTGCTGTAAGTTAAGAATAATATTCATTTATGTGATTACCACAAATGAATTCCCCGACCGGGTCTGACCCAAGACTTGAAAGTGGGTAGTGACTGTTCTTTCGCCAAGCACTCTGCATTACGAAATGAAAGTCACTGTTCTTTCGAATGGGAACTTAAAATAAAACAAGGTCTTGTGTCATGGTGGGCTTGGCACGATAAAGAACCCTGTTGTATAATGCCATCAGCGCAACGCACAGGCAAAATTTCTGCACCTTTGCCTACAGCAGACGAAGTCTCGATACAATTGAAATATTCTTGACTGGGACATTAAACACCAACTCAACTCAACCACAAATGAATTATGATGAAGACAATTAAACTGGCATTAAAAACAGACTTGCCTAAGATGCAATGAATTTGGCAACAGCTTTTTACTCAAATCGTAGCAAAACTGTTGAAGAAAACTTCATTTTGTTAATTGTTGAAAGTTTATTCCAGTTTGTTAAAATATCTCAAAGTAATGTAATGCATGCAGTTACCCCTTCGGCAATGAAAACATGGTTTTATACAGATGGGGCTCTAATATGACCTTTTACTGTGCTGCATATGTGAATATAACCTATTCAGGGCATGTTCTTCAGTAATATGTTATATATTTTACACTTTAAAATGTTTAATTACTGTAAACCGCTTTATATTGGCGCATACTTATTTTAGCGATTGTTGACTGGTAAACATATTAGCGCAGTTTAATTTTAGCTTAATCAATTCCAGTCTGAACTGTTTAATACCTCTTTATAATCGTATTTTCTCGCCTAAAACCCACAACTTTTAGCCAAAAAAAAAATAAATTTGAGAAGGGGATGCCAGGTTACAAGAAAATAATAAAAATAACTATGTAATTGTGTTTTTATTTGTTTGACTTTTACTGAGAGAAATCTCCGTAACTGACACAGGAAGTAACTAGACAGACAGATGTCTGCATAAAGCTTTTATCATAATTTGGCTCTCTCGTCGATTGGACATTTTACTGAATTTTACTGAATAAATATTTGAATCAGTAATAACATATTTTGTTTTTATTCATTTGAATATCAAATGTTTTTTGAATACAAATGTTTTGAGATACTGTCGATGTATCCCCGATAACAGCCGCTTAGATCATTATAGAGGTCAATAATTAGGATTTATATTATGTTGCCGACATCACAGAAAAAGTAAACAATTTTCGCATAATGGGTCTAATTTGTTGATATAATTGTTAATATTTAAATGGTTGAAGCCAACTACTGGTAACTTAAAATTAATTACCTGAAAAGGAGACTCATCAGATTGTACGTATCACATACAATGGCCAGTAATTAACAGCTATCCGTTTGTCGGTGGTCAGTCTACCGGGTCTTGGTAATTAATCCCTAATTACTTATCATATGCAGGTATATTGATGGAAGCCAAACCAGTGTCATTCAGAACTATTATTATTTTACCACTGACTATATAACCATATAACGTGCGTCCATACCCATTCATAGTCACAGCAGCGCTGTACAGTACTGACCTCTTTTTAGCTCACCTGACCGAAGGTCATGTGAGCTTATGGCATAGCGCAGCGTGTGTATGTGTGTGCGTCGTTAACACCTATTTTCAACTTCTCCTCTGAAACTACTGGACAGTTTTTAATGAAACTTTGTCAGAAGTATATATGGGCCGGTGCAATTCAGATTTGTTCGTGGCGTTGCTATGGCTACCATAACTAGGTCAAGGTGACCTAGGGGTGCAAAAATCTTAAAAAATCTTCTTCTCCGAAAGTACTGATTGAGAAAAATCTGATGTGATATTTGGCTTCCCTAGGGTCTTAAGCCTATAGTTTGTTCATTTTGTAAAATTCGGATAAAAAATAAGTTACGCGTTTTTGCGTTTAATTAAAAAAAAATCGTAAAATAGCTTCAAATTGTTATAACTTGACTATTTGACCAGATAATGACATGGGGTTTTCAGTTTTGACATCTTCTTGTTAGTATCTTCAATATGAGGTCAAGGTCAATTGTGAAGTTCGTGACCTAATTTTTTTTTACCTCTGATTATAATTATTATCTCAAAAACTATAAACTTTTTGTATAGGCATGTATATTAGAATGTTGTAGGTATTGATACAACGATCATTTTGATGTATAGAAAAAGGTCATGGGTTCAAAGGTCAAGGTCACAGATGTGAAACAATACTTAAATGGTTAATTATCTCGAAAACTATAAACTTTTTGTATAGGCATGTATATTAGAATGTTGTAGGTATTGATACAACGATCATTTTGATGTATAGGAAAAGGTCATGGGTTCAAAGGTCAAGGTCACAGATGCGAAACAATACCAAAATGGTTAATTATCTCGAAAACTATAAACTTTTTGTATAGGCATATATATTTGAACGTTGTATATTGATACAACGATCATTTTGATGTATAGAAAAAGGTCATGCATTCAAAGGTCAAGTTCATAGATGCGAAACAATACCGAAATGGTTAATTATCTCGAAAACTATAAACTTTTTGTATAGACATGTCACTAGAATGTTGTAGGTATCGATACAACGATCATTTTGATGTATAGAAAAAGGTCATGGGTTCAAAGGTCAAGGTCACAGATGTGAAACAATACTGAAATGGTTAATTATCTTGAAAACTGTTAACTTTTTGTATAGGCTTGTATATTAGAATGTTGTAGGTATTGATACAATGGTTATCATGATGTAAAGAAAAAAATCATTGGGGTTTAGTATTTATGTCTTTTTTAAATCTATCAGCTAGCCATTAGTTATCAGGTGAGCGTATCAGGCCCATGGGCCTCTTGTTTGTTGTAATTTTAGCAGCAGTTTTATTTTAGCGCTGGCACTCTTCTCGCCAATTGCGCTAAAATAAAACTGCCGCTAAAAAAACATGGTTTACAGTACTTAGTAATTACTGTGGAATTATTCATTTTCATTGTATCAGATTTCTTGGCACACCCTGGCACACAAATTTACATGTCAATGGTATTGTATAGACTACATACCAGACAATGCGAAAATCACCTGTCCGACTGTCATGTCGGGTAAAATTGCTGTCAGTCTGCTGATAAATCCTAGCAATCCGGACCGAATGACCGATGAATGGCCATCTCTGGGTTTAGAAATTTTTGTATTGTCGATAACTACTGGATTGCAGTTTTTGCCATGTTTGGTCTTCAGTATACTCCAGGGGCAATCCCAGGAAAGCTTATCAAAAGGAAAATAAGACGACGAGAGATGACGTAAATATGAGGTCCCGGTACAACGAAAGATTGTTGAATCCAAAATGGCAAAAAGGGAGGCTTTGGTTGGTGTTAGACTACGACCATGATGAAATGAAATGTTCCATTTGTATGTTTGTGCGTAGTTCGAAATAATCGGTCTGGTAAAATGTCAGTCGGTCTGGTAAAATATGCTGGTTTACCAGACCGAATGTCCTGTAATGCATTTTGCTCTTTCCCGTTGTCTGACATATGTACTTTAAACAGTAACCACAAATCATGGATTTATCTCCCCAATAAAATGGTATATATTTTCTTGGAACCATGAAAATGGGATACCACAAAAATAAATGGTTTCACAGTTTGTTAAATTTAGACATGGATCTATTGTTCACACATGTATCTTTATATTTTGTAACAGCAAGCTAATGCGGAACAACAACTTGCTACTCAGAGATTGCAACAGCAAGCTCAACAGCAAACTCAACAGCCACAAGTCCAGATACAACAAACTGTACAACCAACTACACCTCAACCACAGGCTCAACAAACTGCTGTATCCGCAGCAACGGTTGCCACAGTAGCACAAGTTTCACAACCACAGTTACAGCCAATCGGAACAGTGGCTTCAACAACAGTGCTGGTTAGTATTTCTTATATGACAAGAGGCCCATGGGCATTAACGCTCACCTGAGGCTGAGTATATCTTATATGAAAAGGTTCAATTCACATGGTGACAGCTGTTTAGAATACGACTGACATACCAGTAGATTGAGTTATGTTTAAGGTGTGTGGTAATATTAGTATACTGGTAAATTGACGTTTCGCTGACCACACCCACAGTGTTCCGACAAAGGCCTGGCATGCTTGAGTTACATGCAAAAAGAATGAAAACACGGTCTGAATTGTGCCGTTTAATTACGTCACTGACATTAGTACGTCATTAGTTGCCGTGACGCTGCTTTGGTACTGTGATGGCCGCCTTTGTAGGAACATTGTGGGCGTGGCCGGCGATCCATCAATTGTAGTATTGCTCCTGCAATCAATACAATATACCAGTACACAAAATAAAAAAATGGTTATATCACACACAAAAAAAAAGTCACTAGTACCTTTTTAATTTGTTCACAATCATATTTTATCTCTTCAGCAATTGTTATAAATGTTTGCGTGGAATGTCAAAAAAATATCTAAGAAACAGATTACACCCCATTTTATATAATAATAGAATGCCAAAAGATGTTCTTTGTTATGTCAGAATTAAGTACACATGTTTTTCAAGACTTGTGTAGTTTTACAACTTGTACCATAAGTATTCACGGTTTTACTTTATAGCACAAAATTAAATACCAAGTGAATATTTCCATGTAGCATTCATTCAACTTAGACTTAAGATAATCTGTACAGAAAATTGTTTACACTGGTCAATGCACCACAAAATTTTTAACCAGTAAATAAGTTCCAGTGTCTGTACAGCGAAACATTAAACAATTAAACCCCTAAACATTAATACAATATATCCACCCTAGTTATTTTCTGATGTCTGTCATACATGTCTGATCAATTTTATGAATATATCAACATGGTCTATCCTTCACATAAACGTATTGCTCTTTAGTGACAGGTGTATATTATACTATTGAAAATACTTATGATGTACTGTAGAGGGCGCGGTGGCCTAATGGATAAGACGTCAGTCTACAAATCCAGGGTATCTCACCACTGGGAGTTCTAGTCCCACTTTGACCACATGTGGGAAAGTGAATTTTCCTTGCTGTTGGCCTTTACTGGTTCAACTGGTATCAGTATAATGGACTGGGGAGTGGTATGCTTGTCTGCAGCGTACTGACTCTGAGCTAGCACGTTAAAGTCGCCCTGAGTGCACGCTAGTTCAAGGCAGACCATACAACACACTCGCACTTAACATGCATACACAAAATTGTTCATAGATTAATCCATAGAGACTAATAAAATACTAGTAGTTCTCGCCGCGAATAGCTGAAAAATTGCTGATGCGACGTTAAGCAACATTCAAGCAACCAACCATCTTGATGTACAGTAGTGTTGTATTGTTGATAAATATTATTTTGGTTTTTAACTTCATTCTTTATTTTTTCACTTACAGCCAGTTGGAACCATAGCCAAATCTGCTGTAGGACAAACGGTAACGGCAGTCTCCTTATCTAGAGCCACAACAGTTGGCGGAAATATTGTCTTAAATGCACAAGGAGGTGTTGCCACAAACTTTGCCGCTATTAACCGACGGATGAGCCAACAAGCCACGGCCAACATAGCTCAGCCTGCTACTGTTGTAAGTACATGTATATATTTGATTTGATTATATGAGCATGCACCAAATTTTGGGGATTTTGGTGAAGAATGGTAAATTTTTGGTATTGACATTGACACTTAAATTTGCTTTTAAATTTTTTAATGTGATGTTATTTGTATTTATTTAACTTGCAATAATCCTGAAAAATGAGCAATTTATGTGCCAAAAAAAAGAACAAATTGGACCACTCTCGAAAAAGTAATCTTTTAGTTACTCTAGAATCACCACATCATCATCATCTACAATTGTCCAGAGATGTGTTTATCGAAGATAATTTTGCTATTTCCGTCCTCAAGTACCCTTTGCAATATAGGTGCATATATATGTTTTGTTAAATTGAAAAAGAATGAAACTTGAACTCTCTGTTCTACAAACATCATGTATTACGGACAGTTAAGAAAAATTTAATGAGAGAAAACAGGGAACTTGTTTGTTCTACTATCAGCAGCTAAGATATTTTTAAATGAGAGAAAATGGGGAACTTGTTTATTCTATTTTAAGCAGCTAAGATATTTTTAAATGAGAGAAAATGGAGAACTTGTTTGTTCTATTACAGGCAGCTAAGATATTTTAATAAGAGAAAATGTGTAAATTTATTTCTTTATCTGTATATTTTTCTCCTTCAGACTGTTACTGGAACATTAAACCCTGCTGTTAGAGCAGCACAGAGAACTGTGACAGGTACCCCGCTTACCATACAGGAAATAACAGCCATTGGTACACAGGCACCAGGCCAGGTTGCTCATATTACCACAGGACAGGTTGCCAGGACACAAATACAAACCACTGTAGCAACAACATTTACTGGACAGTTAGCGGTCACTCAAAGAATAGCCACTCCAACCACAGTCACAGCAGGTAGTTACTAGATTTTCTTTTGCTTTGTGAATTAACATTGTGGTCATTTCTATGGGAGATTGTCTAAGGCTTAAAATGGTTTTAAGTTAAAAAAATTGTTTTTGTTGTATTTCATTAAAATGAAATAAAAATTAAATGTATAGTTCAACAAGAACATGTGTAACATGGATTATTTCTCCTACCAGATAGTATATTATTTGATTGAGTCAAATTAAAAATGTACCTCTACATTATCCCAGTTTGTAGAGTTCTTATTTAGTATACGGGAGGTCGTGTGACCACTGCGGTAGCTCAGTTGGTAGAGTGCTTGCTTCATTTGTGGAGAGGTTGTGGGTTCAAACCCCAGCTGGGTCCGACTTCACTTGGACTTGAAAAGCCACTTCACCTATACCTTGTGATGTCATGATATAAGTGAAAATTCTTGACTGGGATGTAAAACCCCATTCAATCAATAAACGAATTGAAATGTGTCAATACTACTTAGTTGTACATGAGTAATTTTTTATCATCATTGAACAGCATAATTATATTTAATCAAACAAAAAGTTGCTATGGTAACACATATCTTTTTTGATAGGTACAGTACAACAGCAAATAACACAGCCCACAGCAACCAAAACTCTAACACCGCAACAGTTACTTACCTTGCAACAACAACAAACACTTCTGAAACATAGGGCACTTCAACAACAGCAGCAGCAACAACAGTTCCGAATGCAAAAACTCAACCTGACGGTAAGTAGACTATTTATATGTGTATTAAATTGTTTGTTAAAGATGTGTAACACCAAATCTGCTACCAAAAAATTTGAAAAGATGCCCCTTTAAGGCCCATTTTCAAGTCGCGGGCCTCATTGTCTCGATATAAGTGAAGTATTCTTGACTGGGATGTTAAACACCATTACTCTCATTGTAGACATTGATATTTTTAAAATTAGGTATAGTAGACTTTCTCCGGTTTGCTCTGTACCGGTATAGCTTGTAGTGATTATCTGACACTGTTGGCGAATGGACGACCAATTTAAAGGTCCCATATGCAACATTGCAAACAAGCATACTAGCACACTAAAGGTTGCCATAAGTGTACACTAGTACAAAGCAAATTAGAAATACTTGTACATGAAGTTATGTTTAGATTTATCCTTGTGATTGATAAAAAAAATGTAGCATTGATTGATAAAAAAAATGTAGCATTGATTGATAAAAAAAATGTAGCATTGATTGATAAAAAAAATGTAGCATTGATTGATAAAAAAAATGTAGCATTGATTGATAAAAAAAATGTAGCATTGATTGATAAAAAAAATGTAGCATTGATTGATAAAAAAAATGTAGCATTGATTGATAAAAAAAATGTAGCATTGAGAATAGCTAAAAAAAAAACATGCTGATGTGACATTAAACAACATTCAACTGACCAGTTGAAAATTTGAGCATTAGAGATCAAGGGCAGGTTTAAAGAAATGTTTGTCTATTATAGGCAAATAACATTGACCTGTCCTCTTAACCTTTTATTAGGAATACTCATATAGGGCTATCCACCCGATACATAGGAAGTTTTAGTATTTGCAGTTCATACATATTTAAAACAATGCATGTTCCCTGTGGTGTAGATGAAATAAACATATAAACATCTTTGATCTCTATAGATAAATTGTTCTCGTCCATAATAAATATTTGAATGGGGTTCGCCGCTGTACCACGTGATACCCTCTAACGTTTGTGCGGAACTCTTATTTCCAATGGATATGGAATCGCATGAGATTACGTTTTCCCACGAAAACGACGTCATTCCGGGAATCTGTGACGTTGACGTTTTCCAAAACGTTCCGCACAAACGTTAAGAGGTATTGATCACGTGGTACAGCAGCGAACTCCATTACAGGTCAAGTGGAAAGGTCAAGGTTGTTTGACTATACAAAATGCTAAATATTTATTGGTTTCTATTTTTAACTTGCAGGCTGACCAGATACGACAACAACAAATAAAACAGATACAAGGCAGAGCTGTAGCAGGTCAAAAGGTCATCACACAACAACTTGTCAGTAGCATTGGAGGCATTGTAAGTTAACAAGAACGTTCTGCGTTAAAACATTTGGAAGCAAGTTTGTCAATTTGCTTGTCATTAGCATCGGAGGCATTGTAAGTTAACAAGAATGTTTTAGTTGTTAATGTTGGAAGCAAGTTTGTCAGTAGCATCGGAGGCATTGTAAGTTAACAAGAACTTTCTGCGTTAAAAAATTTGGTTGTTAATTGGAAGTAAGTTTGTCAGTTTGCTTGTCGATAGCATCGGAGGCATTGTAAGTATACAAGAATGTTTTGGTTGTTAATGTTGGAAGCAAGTTTGTCAGTAGCATCGGAGGCATTGTTTACAAGAATGTTTTGAGTTAAAATTGGTTGTTGATTGAAAGCAAGTTTGTCAATTTGCTTGCTGAAAGTCAGTAGTTTTGTTGGGTACTCCAGTTTTCTCCAACATCCTGGAACTGACCGACTTGACTGTTACGTGAAACAACATTACTCTGTTCACTAAGAGTTGAGTTAAAATTTTGGTTGTGTACTTTCTTTTATGCATCGATTGAAAGTTAGTTTTTCAGATTGATTGCAGAAAATTGGTGGTTTGTTTGGTACTCCAGTTTCGTATAAAATCCTGGAACTGACCGCCTTTGCAGTGACATAAAACACCATTACTCTGTTCTCTAAATCAGAATTTAGTTATGAGTCAGTTAGAAGTTAGTTTTTCAATGTGCTTACTAAAGCAGTTTTGTTGAGTACTCCAGTTTCCTCAAACATTCCAAAACACAACTGCCTTTACTATTTCTCTGTTGATTTGATTTATATTTGTGGAATTGTGCTTGATCTGCAGATGTCAAGTTTGTGATCATCTGTGACCTTAACTTTAAAATATTCATGTTTTTAATGCTATATGTTGTTACTGATGTCTTTCCTATTATGGATAGATATACATGTATGCACAATATTCTCTATCTATGTACATTACATCAATGTGTATAATATGGAATGTATTAATAAACAGGTACCAAAACAGACACAAGTTAAACCGGCAGCAACTCTTCCACGACCTTTGACACAGGAGGAATTGAATCGTTTAAAACAACAGCAGCAGTTGGCTCAGAAGACACAGGTAATTCATGTAAATGTAATTAATACTTGCACAGAAAGCTTTAATTTTACAAGATAAAAATTCACTATTGGGACAACAAAATAAGTGTTAGTCCTCTTCTTCAATCTTAGAGTCCTCATCCAGTATGTATATGGTTGTGGGTTCGAACCCCAACCAGGGTCTGACCAAGACTTTAAAAAAAGTAATGACTGTTCTTTCGCCAAGCACTCGGCATTCAAAATGAAAGTCATAGGTTCCTTTGTAGGAGACTTTAAAAATAAATGCCCCATGTCATGGCAGGCATAGCTTTGTTAAAAGAACCCACCTTGAACATTTCAATATAAGTGAACTGTAAATACCCTTTAATTTTTGTACAGGGTTTCACGATAGTGAACGCGTACTTTGCTATCGCTTTCTTCCAAGATATCGAGCTTCTTTGCTATGAAATTATAAGATATGAGTACACATGGAAATAGTGCGCCTGGTAAATGAGCGTGAAAGAAGTATATCTGTTTTATCGTGAGATATGTATTCTGAGACGGGTAATGCATTTGGTTACATATGCACATTTGGAATAAATTTTCGGAATACATTTCGGAATCTAGTAAAATATTGCGACGGGATGCATCTAATAATTTCTGCAATTTGGCGAACTGATCTCATGTTTACAATAAAAAGTAGGCCGAGAAGTTTGCGTCCTACGATGTAAAATCATAACTTTTTATGAAATGAACAGCAACGGCAGGTTGATTTAATTAATTCTTCGTGAAATCTACGGAAATTTAAATTTATTTTGAAATTTTTGTACAGCGTTCACGATAGTGAACGCGTGTACATTGCTATCACTTTCTTCCAAGATATCGAGCTTCTTTGCTATGAAATTATAAGATATGAGTACACCTGAAAATAGTGCGCCTGGTAAATGAGGGTGAAAGAAGTATATCTGTTTTATCGTGAGATATGTATTCTGAGACGGGTAATGCATTTGGTTACATATGCACATTTGGAATAAATTTTCAGAATACATATCGGAATCTGGTAAAATATTGCGACGGGATGCATCTAATAATTTCTGCAATTTGGCGAACTGATCTCATGTTTACAATAAAAAGTAGTTCGAGAAGTTTGCGTACTACGATGTAAAATCATAACTTTTTATGAAACGAACAGCAACGGCAGGTTGTTTAATTAATTCTTCGTGAAACCTACGGAAATTTAAATTTATTTTGAAGGTTATGATAACGTATTTTGATGTTGAGGCAATTGTGTCATTTTAAAACTGTTTATCGATTAGATTTTACTTTCGTGAAAGGGAGATAATTCGTACAATGTTGTGTACAAATTTTAAATACAGTCTTTTTACCAGTTCCGAACAGGGTTTCATACAAGCGCTGCTGCAGACGTCATCCACAAGCAGAGGAAATAAAATTTATGTGTTGTAATAATACAAATGTTTACTGATTCCAAAATATCGACACTTGTCCTCAAAAACACGTGCTAGTATGTTTTCTTGAAAATAGCATTACCGTGATCACGATTTGTTTACATCGTTAAACTAGGTCACCAACAATCTGCCGACCTGTCCTGCACATACATTTAGGAAGTGGTTGGAGTTTATATTATTTAAACAATTAATGCCCATACATTCAAGTAGAAGCAAATTGAGAAAGTTATTTTGCGATTCTTTTAATTGAACGGGATTGAAATTTTAGATTATTCGGTAGTAAAAATTCGGAACTGGTAATACAACTGTACTTCACCATTAACATGAAACGGGAATATTGTGAGTGATAATCAGCAGTTAATTAAAACCCAGATTAACAGCAAATGATCCAGTTACATACAACCGCTAGAATGTACCCCTGTAACGTGGGTCATGTCATTACTCCACTCTAGGTCATAGCGACGGTAGGATCTGCAAAACTCTACTTTCTCTCTATCCGAAATGACAAAACGATCGGGTACAACTTTTTTACATTTTAATTACCGATTGTCTTTTTCATATTATTATTATTATTTTCTACCATTTAATTCAGCAATACATGGTTTGGTACATTGTTTCTTTTTCAAAAAAAAAAAAAAAAAAAAAACGTCCGTCCCCCCCCCCCCAATTTTCGGTTATATTCTGTCTTGCCACAACACCATTTTCCCAACTACGCTGTACAACAGCACGGCAGTGCTATGTTTAAAAAATACTCTTTAAGTTGTAAATGTAAGGGTATCAAAACCCTTTGAAAATCCTCATTACCCTTTACAATTCTTATAACAGAAGAGCCTGTCATGGTGGTTGAACTCCTGACCCAAGTACCTGTGAAATGCCATTGTCACAATGAAGATGATGTTACTGTATCATTTTACAAGTTATACTTATTTCAATAAATGATTCTAAAAATTGAAAATACTCTCTACATTTATGGATTAGTGTCCATACTCTTTAGATATTGACCCTTCATGTCAAATTCTTATCTGGAGCTCTGTTGGATGTTAAAAAACCATGACTACAAAACGTCTTTTGTGCAATCCATTATGCATTGCAAATTCAATAAGCAAGTTTGTTATCACTTACTTGTTAAATATTTGAAAACCTAATGCCAATTTTTGCCAGGGCTGTCTCATCAATATAGCTATTTGTAAATTGCATAATTCCTAATGTTTCCTCTGGCCAGGGTCTGGCCAAGACTTGAAAATAAGTACTTACTAGCCTTTCATCAACCTTCAAAAGAGACCTAAAAACTGGTGCTCCATGTCACGGCCGATGTGGTACTTTCAAGAACTCTCCCTGCACATTGTCCTGCGTGTACTGCAAAGGTAAAAATTTATGCCACTTCACCTATTATAGCTGTTGATGTCTCGATATAAGGAAAATAGTTTTGACGGGGACCTTAATCCCCATTGATGGCATTCAATCAATCCTATTGTTTCTTGCGGGATGTTTTTATAAATTTGAATGATTATTTAGTCTAATTAATTTAATTTGGTTACCATAGATACCAACCACACAGATCATTCAGGCCCAGGTCCAGCAGTTGACACAGCCTGCCAGTATTGCTACATCGGGTACTACATTAGTTAAAACAGTATCGGCACCTGGAGGTGGGGTTCCTATACCTGTTAGCACTGTCAACATTAATGTTAGTGTACCTCAGCAGAAAACAGGCATTGGTAAGTAATAATTTTATTTCTGGCCCAAAAGAACAATTTTACAAAATTACTGAGCTCTGTTCTTAATGAATATAATAAATTCAATAAGATGAGTTTTGTTTACGATTTTTCAAATATGAGAGTTGATGTACACATAGTAGTTTTAAGAAAGAAACCAGGTCCATGTTCAGAATATGTACAATGATTAGTGATTAAAATTAGTTCTGGAGTACTATATAAAATCAAAAATGATATATATATACTGGCAGTTTTGATTAGACAGGCACCGGTTTCACAATCATTCCTTAGCTAAGATTTTCCTTAACTTAAATCTTGCAAAATTTCGTATCTTTATAATTTTGATAATCTTCAAGATATTGAGAAATTTAAGGTGTCATTTTTAAGATCACTTCTAGATTAAAACATCTGCATTTAATTTTGACACAAATATTCACCAGCTGTTTGAAAAAGAGATTAAAAAAATTTGTTAAATTTAAGTTAAGGACAATCTTGGCTAAGGAATGATTGTGAAACCAGGGCCAGGTTCCATTGTGTTTAAATGATAGATGACATTTAATACTCAATGTATATTTGTTAAGAATAAAGTTACACCAGGTCCAGCTGATGTTAAGTTTTTTTTCAATTTTTATAGCGAAACAAGCTACAGTCAGTCAGCTCCAACAAATACAACGAATGCAAATCCTAAACAAGCAACAAAGATTACAGACACCACAGAAAATTACCGGTAAGTTGTTTCCCTAACCTTAAAAACTAAGTAAAAAAAAGTATTCCAGTGCTTACTTCTTATGTGGAAGGTGGGGTGGGTTCAAAACCGTGGCTGGGTATGACCAAGGTTTTAATAAGGTAGGGAAGGTTCTTTCAGCAAGCACTTTCTAAATGCCAGTTACAGGGTCCTTTGGAATAGACCTTAAAAACCGATGTATCGTGTCAGAATAAAGAATCCCCCTGCACATTGCCTGTAGCGCACTGCAGAGGTAAGATTTTCTGCAACCTTTTCCAATAGCTGGTGACATATGGTATAAGTGAAATATTCTTGACTGGGATGTAAAACTTCATTAAATCAATCGAGCAAAAGTATTTCCTTGTGTGAGTACCGCTGTCAGTGTGGACATCCAATATTTAAATCTTTTGTTGGCTTATTAGTTGATAATATTTTACTTCACTTGTCGCACCAAAATTCTCAATAAATATGATAGACAAAATGTCTTAAGTGATAGAGTAGTAAATACTAGCTTACAGATCATAATGCCCCATCTCATTGACAAGGGTTTTAACCCCATTGGGCAGACCCTAGTGTGAGAAAGGTAGTCAGTTACTTTGCCAAGAGTCATTGACTTTCTTCTGGATTGCCGGTATCATCCATCATTCCAAAACCTACCTCCACAATAGTCTATATAAGTAATGGTATACTGATGTGGGTGTAAAACGTAAAAACTTGTTCATGGTCAGTGACTTTCCTTTGGTACTCATTGTCAAGGGTTTTAACCCCATTAGGCAGTCCAACAAACTCATAAAAAATTGTCAAAACTTGATACAAAATATACTGACCTAATACGAAAAAATATTTTTCATGCATCCAAAAGTGAATTTAATTCTGTATTTAGAGCAATTTTTGAACTTTAAAACAAAACAACAAATATGACTATGTCAAAATTATTCCTTCTGTACCTTTTTGCTCTGAACAACTATAAATGTTATGTCATAATTGGAATATTCATGATGATAGCACATGGTAAAAACCTGATCAACAATGACCTACCTGACCCTAAATACCCTGATATAACTTTGAATGAGGCCCAATTGGTATATAAACTTGATCAAATTTCCAAATTTTTTCCAAAATTTCTTTATGTACAGGAGAACTGAATAGCAATGTTCTCATTTAAAAATATAATTTGGTTAGGTCAGTGCATTTTAAATGCATTTTATTGATAGTTTAATGGAAACATTTTCAATTAAAAGAAATAAATAATAAAAACTATGTGCACTCCATTTATCAAATACAGTAGTGTGAGAAAGGTAGTCAGTTCCTTTGCCAAGAGTCAATGACTTTCTTCTGGTTTGCCGGTATCATCCATCATTCCAAAACCTACCGCCACAATAGTCTATATAAGTAATGGTATACTGATGTGGGTGTAAAACATTAAAACTTGTTCATGGTCAGTGACTTTCCTTTGGTACTCGTTTTTTGTCCATGATTCCAAAATCTGTCACCTCAATATAATAGTGTATTGACATGGGCGTAAAACACCACTCTTTGAAATCAAAATTGTGTTCTCTGAACACCACCTTGTCTTTTTAATGAATAGAGGATAATAATTAAGCTGTTGTACTGTTTCACATTTCAGCTATTGGACAACAAGTTGGTAAAACACAAAGTATACCACTGAATACACTACAGATAATACAACAACAGCCAGGAACTTCAGGCCAGCTTGTCCAGTTACAACAGATCATGAAGCAACAAAAACCTGGCAACTTTATCATGACCCAACCAATCATTGCCACAGTAACACAAAGCCAGACACCAGCTCAGATAGTAACCAAGGTTCTAGCAACATCAGCAACTACTTCCCAGATCCAGACAATAACACCAACTGCTACAACCGTTACACTCCCCCCTGCAACTGCAGTGATGTCCCCAGCACAACCAGTGGCAACAATAAGTGTTGCGCCTGCCACTATTCCTGTGACTAAAGTTGCCGCTGTAGCAACAGTGACTCATGAACCTGTCACCACAGTACAAGTTCAGCCTGTTCCCACGGCAACCACACAAACCAGAATAGCAACGTTAACTCAGTCTGTTTCACAACCAACAATCCAGCAAATCCAAGTGACACCAAGTATACAACAGACAACATGTACACCTTTACAGACTGTGTCATCAGTTGTTACCATGGCAACACCGTCATCCACCCCTGCCGCAGTCGTTCAGCAGCAGGTTACTCCTGTACAAACAGTAGTTCAGGCAGGGACAGTGACAACGCAGGAAGCTTTAGCAGCAGCACAAGCTCTGCCACAGTCTCCTCAACCGCCTCAGGTTACCATTGGCAACGTAACTACAGTTATACAGACACAGCAGCCGGCATCCAAAACCACATCCACACATTATGCCATGAGAACAAGAAATCAACCCAAACATTAAATCTATGTCCGTCATTTCATCAGAATTATTGTCATTCTTTATTCATATCTTAATCAATCGGTGTTGGTATGCAACTGGCTCTGCAGCCTCTGAATTTTAAAGTACTTGTTGCCACAATGGCTAGAAATAAAGAGACAACATTAAAATATATATATACATGATAATTTTAAAATGTTGTAGTTTAAGCAGTGTGCTAGATCTGGAGATGAAGCTTAACTATTGAATCAAGGACCCAGCTCACTTCAGAAAACAAGTTGTAATAGTAATAAATAGCTAAAATGTGTAGAATTTAGGGGCCCAGGCCCCAGTTTCACAATCATTCCTTAGCTAAGATTTTCCTTAACTTAAATCTTGCAAATTTTCAAATCTTTATAATTTTGTTAATTTTCAAGATATTGAGGAATTTAGGGTGTCATTTTTAAGATCACTTCTAAATTAAAACATTTGCGTTTAGTTTTGACAAAAATATTCATCAGTAGTTTCAAAAAGTGCTTCCGAAAATTTGCTAAATTTAAGTTAAGGAAAATTTTAGCTAAGGAATGATTGTGAAACTGGGGCCCAGACTTATTTTTAGGAGCTATAGGTTACTAGGTCTCTGTTTATCTAAATCCCTGTAGATCCTATGCAGCGTCTACTCTGAATACATGTACTACAAATACCATAAGCAGTTGTCTAGTGTTGGTAATCCATGTTTGGAAGAGTCTATTTATCATAGATCTAGGTTTCCATAAATTTAAAATAACTAGTAGCCAAATTTCCAAAATTTGTTAAAATATAGTCTTTTTTAAAATTTGCTAAAATAGGTTACTTTTTTAAAGAATTCCTCAGAAATTAGTAGCCAATGGCGATTTTGGCTACCAGGAATGGAAACATAGATAGATGTTGTTACCACTATTATTGGTAATAGCCTGGAATTGATTACCTGATGTTTATAATCATGAATTGTTAATTAACTGGTTTGATATAAGCTCATACATGTACTTGCTAGTTTTATTTTTTATCAAGAAGCAGAAAGACTTCCTTTTTTAACCCCCACCCATTATATTCTATATAAATTTGTTGAAAAATCATTTTTCACAGAAATGTTCAAAATGACTTGAATCTGTCATTTTTAGACTTTTTTCTAAAATTTTAATGGGGAGAACAAAATGGTGTCTTTCTGCAACGGCAAACGATAGATCTATGTGGTATGCTGGACTCCTGTTTAACATGCAAGCGGGGAAAATTTTCAGATTCATTTTATTTTCGCGTGAATTGGCATATCGCCGGCCATGCCCACAATGTTCCGCCAAATGACCGGATGTTTGATTTACATGCAAAAAGAATGAAAATTGTCCTGAATAGCCCCATTTAACGACGTCACTGACACTAGTAGGTCATTAGTTGCTGTGACGCTGCTTTGGTACCGGGATGGCGGCCAGTGTCGGAACATTGTGGACGTGGCCGGTGATACGTCAATTGGCGAGAGTTACAAGACATGAAAACAAAACTTTTCTGAATATTTTATTTTGATATATTTCACTGACATTTGCACTGACCATCATCATATGATAAAGCCAAAAATAAAAGTGAGTGAACATCTTGAAATGTCGGTTCTCACGAAAATTGGGTACTGTGATGGCGGCCAGTGTCGGAACATAAAAGGCCTGGCCGGCGAAACATCCATTACCTTGTTATAAGTTAATGCCGTTCTTTATTTGTACAGTACTAGTTACAGAAAATATTCCATTGCAATAATATCGACCTTTTCAGTAAAATTTAAAGTAGAAGACAAATTTTTGTATAAAGCAACAAGTATAGAATATGCTGTATTGCTAACCATATTGACTAAATGTAAAATTAGTGAAAGTAGATGACAAACTTAACAAGTAGCACACAACTTTTGTCACCTAGCGAGCGATATTGAACCCACTGAATATCGTTTTGATCGAGAGAAAAATTAAATGTTTTGATTCCATATCTGTTCATGTGGTATATACATTATGAGGTATGGTATCAACTTGGTATAGTGTGTCAAGTTTGACCTGGCCCTTTGACCTTTAATTTGAATACAACTTTTGTCACCTGGTAGCTTTATTGAAACCACTGAATATCATGTTGTTTGAGAGAAAAAAATAAATGATGTCAGTCCATAATTGTTCATTTGGTATATGGCATCACCTTGCAGGTGAATGATAATCTTTTCCTTGGTATAGTCTGTCAAGTTTGACCTGGCCCTTTGACCTTTCATTTGAATATTGGATTTGGCTAATAGACTGTGTCATTTTGTGAAGACAGCATTTATCATAACCAAAAATACCAGGTATATCCAGTATCACTATCATCTATCCTTATAAATCAACTTTATTTCATTTTGCTATGATCAGTCTATAGCCCCTAGATTATACAATGGATATGTTTGTTTAAATATTCAAATTAAGAGTCAAATGGCCAGATCAAACTTGACCCACTATATACACATATGTATGTATATAGATAGAATGTCAACTCAAAGCAGTACAAAGCTTAGAGTAGTAGAATCATGTTAAAAATGAGTTAAATATAAGATTTTTAGGAATAAATCCATCTAAGTTTATACATGTATTTAAATTATTTTCTAGCGTATCCATTATTTCATTGTTCCTTTGTACATGTAGTATTTAATTTATTGCTATATTGATTCAAATTTTGAACAAATTGTAGAAAAAACCAGGTTAAGATGCGAGTCATTGCATTTTCTGTCGATTCATGCATGTAATTGACAATTTTATCAACATTAAAGTAAAATTGTCTGATTTAGTTACTGGTAGACTGAGGTACACCTTGGTAACTTACAGGCACTATAGTTTGAATCCGAACCTAGCCAAATCGATAGAGCATTTTGTTACCCTTTGAACTACTAGTATCAAGATGTTGCCATAGCAACAGATCGTATCATTTAACACTGTATAATAACCTGTTTAATGTTGTTTGTTTTTAAATGTCAGATGTAAATATAAACATCATTATGTGTGTTTATGTGTTAATGCAGCATAGTATAGGCAAACAACATTGACCTGTCTGCTTGACCTTTTGTTGGGAATATTCATATAAGATGATCCAACCAGTGGGCAGAGTTTAGAATTCACAGTAAGTACATGTACATAAGTAATGTACATTTCCCCTATGATGTACACAAAATAAACACCTGTGTTCCCCATTAATAAATGTACTGGTCCGCTTCAAATATTTTAAGTTAAAGGTCACGTGGACAGGTCAATGTTGTTTACCTATACAGTTATTATTATCAATAAAAAAAAGAAAATATAAATTTGATATTCATTGTTTTTATAACCACCTAATAATAAGGTGGATGGTGGTATTAGAATCTTGATTTTGTAAATACAGTAAAACACGAATATAACGAACAACTTAAACCAAATACATGGATAGCACAATGTCAAATATTGGGCCAGACTGCTTTTCTATACAATTCTATATACAGTCTAACCTGCCTTAAAGGCCACCTCTACATAAGGACCACCTGCTTATAAAGGCCAATAAAATTGTATCCCCATTGTTCTTTATTCATACTACAGTCCAACCTGCCTTAAAGGCCACTTCTACATAAGGGTCACCTGCTTATAACGGCCTTTAAAATTGTATCCCCATTGTTCTTTATTCATACTACAGTCCAACATGCCTCAAAGGCCACCTTTATATAAGGACCACCTGCTTATAAAGGCCAGTAGAATTATATCCCAATTGTTATTGATATTAATTGAACCTGTATATAAAGACCACTTTTACTGCTTCCCTTGGATGGCCTTTATAGACAGGTTTGACTATTTGAACCTGTATATAAAGGCCACTTTTACTGGTTCCCTTGGGTGGCCTTTATATACAGGTTTGACTGTATAACAAAGTTAAAAATAGAGTCCCCAAGACTTCATTATTAATGTGTTTTACTGTAGGTAAAATTTTAAAGTCTATTGGAGTAAGATTCTTTGAATAATATCAAAGGTTCCAGTCCTGGATTGGTGGAGAAGACTTGTGGTAAATATCAACCTTTGGCAAGTGAACTGACAGACCTTATTCAACCAAGATCTGCTGCACAAGTGGGCATCAAATATTGGAGAGGTGGCATGATCTTCCAGATGACACAATCAAACCTTTGAGACGAGAGGTGCTGTAATCTATGAGATTGCACTTTAGTTCACTTGGCCCCTTAATACACACAGCAAATAAAAATACCAAAAAAGTCTTGCAACCATGACAAAGCAATGGCTATGTGAACACAGTGTAAATATAAAAACTGACCACAGATCAGTCATGGTCGAGTAGAATATGACTTGAGGGTGGTGGGTTTAAGCTTAAGCCGCATTGACTAGGACTTGCGTCTTTGCTGAACTAATAGGTCCTAAACATTGCTCACCTTTTACACATCTCAATTCATATAAGCCCTTTAAACACAAGTTTCATTATTCATGCTGCTCGAAATGAGACTTCTTTTCCCCAGAGTAATTGACGTATCGCCGGCCACGCCCACAATGTTCCGACACTGGCCGCCATCACGGTACCAAAGCAGCGTCACGGCAACTAATGAGGTACTAGTGTCAGTGACGTCATTAAATGGCACATTTCATGCCGAGTTTTCATTCTTTTTGCGTGTAAATCAAGCATCCGGCTATTTGTCGGAACATTGTGGGCGTGGCCAGCGATACATCAATTGATTTTCATTAAAATGCAAATTAGAGCAGTATCTTGAGACAAATCCTGTTACCATCGCCAACATTGCCGAGTTCTTATTTCTTTGATTCGACCTTGACCTATGCACCTAAATTGGTATGATACGTTGTCTACATGTATATATACCAGTACCCCACCCTCTATTTAGTTTGCCTGGGTGGGGTATACACTGGAAAATTAGGATAAATTTCTGCCAAACTGCTATTCCCAGAGAATAGAAAACAATAGTAATGGACATCAACATTTGAAAGGAATCAAAGAGTTGCAACAGCCTAATTCAAGACTTCAACACATACTATGTCATAGGTAATAGGTAAAAAAAAATAATAGGTTGTCCATGATCTGATGGCAAAGTATACATAGCCTACAGTATTTTAATATTAGGGTAATTATAACAAATGAAGTGAGAGCTTGCTCCATAAGTGGGAGGTCGTGGGTTCGAACCCCGGCCAGGTCTGACCCAAGACTTGAAAGTGGGTAGTGACTGTTCTTTTGCCAAGCACTCGCATTACGATTTAAAAATCACGGTTCTTTCGGATGGGAACTTGAAATAAACGAGGTCCCGTGGTGGGCTTGGCATGCTAAAAAACCCTAATGCCATCAGCGCAACGCACAGGCAAAATTTCTGCACCTTTGCCTATAGCTGGCAACGTCTCGATATAAGTGAAATATTCTTGACTGGGATGTTACTCAACTCCATCCCTGTTTATTAACATTCTGCCATCAGATTGTTAACGACAGATGAGGTATAGGCAAACAACATTGACCAGTCCGTTTTACCTTTCATTAGGTAAATTCATATATAAGGGTCCACAATATACATATACACAAGGCACATGATTAGTATTCACATCATATAGAAGAAATATACATGTGTGATCCCTGTAACCTAAATTTACTTATCAAGGTCAAGCATATAGGCAAACAACATTGACCTGTCCGTTTGACCTTTCATTAGGAATATTCATATAGGAGGGTCCACCTATTAAATGGGTAGTGTTAAGATCCAAGTTAATACATACACAGTGCACAGGTTTACTATTTGAGGTGAGTATATCTCGTGATATATACAAACTAAACACTTGTGCTTCCTATACATAGATGAACTTGGTCCGTGATTAATATTTAAATGAAAGGTCAAGCGGACAGGTCAAAGTTGTTTACCTATATCAGTATTGTTTGCCTATATCATAAAAAAAACAAACCATGTGTATAATGTAAAAATATATTTTATTGCATATATTTGTATACTGGAATAACTTAACAATTAGCTAACAAGAGATCTATGGGCCTCATCACTCACCTGAGAATGAATGAATTGTGTTTAACACCCCAGTCTGGAATATTTAACTTATATGGAGACATCACCATTTATAGGTGGACAGAAATTTTTACCTTTATTGTGTGCTCAAGGCAATGTGCAAGGAGGGTTCTTTAACATGCCATGTCACCCATGACATGGGCATTCGTTTTTAAGGTCTCTTTTGAAGGACCATGTGACTTTCATTTCTATATGCTGAGTGTTTGGCGAAAGAACCATCACTACCTATTTTTAAGTCTAGGTCAGACCTGACCATGGTTTGAACCCACATCTTAAGTAAACTTGAAACAAAATGGTCCTTTAAAAGGAGTTGCCTCCCATTGACTATAGCAGAAAAAGACAACACTTGTGTACAGTGGCATCTTAAGTAAACTTGAAACAAAATGGTCCTTTAAAAGGAGTTGCCTCCCATTGACTATAGCAGAAAAAGAGACAACACTTGTGTACAGTGGCATCTTAAGTAAACTTGAAACAAAATGGTCCTTTAAAAGGAGTTGCCTCCCTTTGACTATAGCAGAAAAAGAGACAACACTTGTGTACAGTGGCATCTTAAGTAAACTTGAAACAAAATGGTCCTTTAAAAGGAGTTGCCTCCCTTTGACTATAGCAGAAAAAGAGACAACACTTGTGTACAGTGGCATCTTAAGTAAACTTGAAACAAAATGGTCCTTTAAAAGGAGTTGCCTCCCTTTGACTATAGCAGAAAAAGAGACAACACTTCTGTACAGTGGCATCTTAAGTAAACTTGAAACAAAATGGTCCTTTAAAAGGAGTTGCCTCCCTTTGACTATAGCAGAAAAAGAGACAACATTTCTGTACATTGGCATCTTAAGTAAACTTGAAACAAAATGGTCCTTTAAAAGGAGTTGCCTCCCTTTCACTATGGCAGAAAAAGAGCTCTTATTGTCCTGAACACATTGTAAGGGTATAAATTTCTACAACTTTACCTAGAAAAATTGAATGCAACAACATGATATTGACTCTATTATTGAGCAAGCTCAAGAAAGAAAGAACACATAAATAGTGATTGATGGAGTCATTTAAATTTCGATTTCAAGAAATTTCTCAAGATTGGGAAATTTGACCAAATAAACTAATAACTTATTAGCCCTAAACATATTTATATTCCCAGCAAACTAGTTTCAGGGGGGTATATAGGAATCACCATGTCTGTTCATGTAAAATCGTGTCTGGTCTATATCTCTTATTTCCTTATACGTGTATATGGTCATATCGGAAAAGGTCAAGGTCACAGGGAAAAAAACTCTTGAATATGATTGGGTCGGGGGAGTATTTGGCTCTTAAGAGACAGTTCAAGTTAAACCTGGTTATAATGTCCCTCAGTTACTTTACCACATGTATTTCAACATAAATGTAAAAATTCATTTTATATGATAGCATAATGCACATGGACCTTTCAATAGTTATATTGGACCTTAAAAACTGTGTGGAACCTGCCAAAAATAAAGGCAAAAAATCCTGGACCTTTCATTACAAAACATAATGTTATTTTGAACCCCTGATAACTGAGAAGGATCAGTTGTAAAAGAAGTACATGTACATAAAATAAATCTAGTGACGGACAAATATCTATCGCAGAAAACTCATCATCTGAGCCTTTAGTTCAGGTGAGCTAAAATGTCTACAACCATATCTATTGCAGAAAACTTATCATCTGAGCCTTTGACTCGGGTGAGCTAAAAATATCTACAACCATATTAAAAGATATGTATAATTTTCTAATACACTAAGCACATCTGAATACAAAAAAGTGGTTAAAAATAACATGTAAAATGATACAGTGACCGTCATTAATCATAGCCAGCAACTCATAATCAATGACTTAGAACTTATCAAGGCAATAAATTAAGTGAATAAGTTATAACTGAAATGGAATGTAATGGGTTTGTTTTTCTAAGTATAATTTTTCGGAATGTATAAAATATTCTATAATCAAAGCCAGGAAAGGGGTTAACTCTTTTTGAACCAAAGGATTATTTCTACATAGCAATCAAAATGGCTTCAGTTGTTTTAGAATTAATGAAATGGTTTTTAAGCGACTAACAGATGAATTAGGAAAAGGGAAATAACTCTGGGTATAGATTGCATTTTCATCAAAACTAGAAAACTACAGGATGCAGAATTTGTATGATAAAAGGGGAATAACTCTAGGTGGAATTTGCATTTTCATCTGACTGGAAAACTACAAGATTAAGAATTTGTTTAAAAAAGGGGAATGACTCTTGGTGGAATTTGCATTTTCATCAGACTGGAAAACTACAAGATTCAGAATTAGGATCACAATTGTCATATAACTTCATTTTTGGATTATCTAAATCTCCGTTGTTTTTATGATTTTTTCTTTGTGGATCATCTGATGGTGGTCCTGAAGTACGAACACAAGCACAGCGAGGATTGGCCTGTCCAGGTTGGTAATACTGCCGCGGAACTCCTGCCCAGGCTCTCTGTATACCACCACTAACAAAGATAAATACAACAAATTATCAGATTATCATACATTGTCACCCTTCAAAGAAATTTCTCGCATAGCGATTGGTTAACTTGCCGGGGTACATGGAACTATGTCCGGGTACATGAACACACGCAACGTTTAGCGGTAAAAGGGAAGTAACTCGTACATTGCTGACGTCTAGTTACAGTAAACAAACATTGCAACAACCTACGCAAGTCACACAAAATACGAAATGGAAGTTAAAAAGATCCAACTTTGCAGGGTGACAAAAACGTTATACAGTGCTTTGGCAGGTTATGCGGCTCCATGTACCCCGTCAAAGATGAATGTACCCTTCGTCTGCAAATCAGGGTACATAAATCTTTGACGGGGTACATGGGCAGTGTAACCTGCCAAAGCCCCGTATAACTTATAGTAAACTCAAGTTTATGCAGACCCCTTATTTTTAATGGACATAGAATGGCTTGATTAACTGACATCTCGATCAAGAATATTTCACTTATATTGAGATGTCATCAGCTATAAGAGGTAAAGTGGCAGAAATTATGCACAGGGAGGGTTCTTTAATATGCCACACCTGGTGTGACACTGCACATCAGGTTTTCAGGTCCCTTCCAAAGGACCCAGTGACTTTCATTTTCTAAATGCAAAGTGCTTAGTTCAGGGATGGTATGTCAAACCTGAGAAAACCAAGCGCTTTTGGCAAGTTAACTGATAAACTCTCTCAAACCAGGATCTGCCTAGGTGCCATTTGAACCTAGGCAGTGACAACTTTTTAACAAAGGCCCTTTATGTGGGTCAGAATGGAATCACAAAGTCTTCCTTAACCATAGAGACAGAAGTGTCATATGGATATCAAGTAAATGTAATATGTTGTTCATGATCTGATGGCAGAGCGTTACATAGGTTGTTCATGATCTGATGGCAGAGCGTTTTTGGCGGATGTTACTTCATACATCGATTGAATAGGATTAAATAGTCTAATTTTGAATTAAAACAAAATTTTATTGATATTTTTCCAAAAAGTTGCTGTCTAAATGATTGATGAGAGATCTTTGATCGTGAGGAACTGCAAAAAACAATCTGACCATATGACGAAAACAAAATGGCAGATCTAAAACCGTATGTACGTTTTTTATCAAAATAATCTATTATTTGACCCAAATATGACAAGTTTCTATTAAATATACTTTAATTATCACTAAATTGATGTATTTATATCCTATCATAAAGTTATAAAGCCCAATTACATGTATATTTTAAAATACGGGTATAAAAATATGTGGTAATAACACATTTGTTATTGACACGTACGGGGCAATAACCACTTCGAATGTTTTTTTGGGTCAGTTTAATACTGTAAGTAGGGGACTGACAACTTTCAACAACAGATACGTATCGATTATGATAAATATTACGAATGTTTGTATACCTGTCACACCTATAAGACGTAATACCCTTGTTTACTGTGCCATCATATTGTGACTAGGCAATCAACATTGACCTGTCCGATTGACCTTTGATTTAAATATTCATTATGGACGAGTAAATTTAAGTAATAGGGATCACGCGTGTATATTTCATCTTTATGATTTGAACAATAATCCTGGGCCATGTGTATATGTATTAACTGCGAATCCTAACACTACCTATGTATTAAGTGGACCCTTCTATATGAATATTTCTAATGAAAGGTCAAACAGACAGGTCAATGTTGTTTATTTATACTACCTATAATAGGACGTTGGTAAACCCCATTCATTATAATATTTGAGTCAATCTGGAGTCAAAGATCAAAAGTCACATTGTTTCAAATATATGTATTAATGTGGTGTCATGGAAATTGAAGCCTTGCTCTTTATAGAACATCAAGGCCGCGGTGGCCTAACGGATAAGACATGTGTTTAATACCCCTTTCTTTTATCGTGGTGGCCTAATGGATAAGACGTCAGTCTACAAATCCAGGGTCTCTCACCGCTGTGAGTTTGAGTCCCACACAGACCACAAGTTTGAAAGTGAATTTTCCTTGCCGTTAGCCTTTACTGGTTCACCTGGTATCAGTATAATGGAAGGGGGGAGTGGTAGGCTTGTCTATGGCGTACTGACTCTGTGAGCTAGCACGTTAAAGTCACCCTGAGTGCACGCTAGTACATGGCAGACCATAAAACACATTCGCACTTCACATGCATACAAATAATTGTTCATATATTAATCCATAGAGATTAATAAAATAGTTTTCTATCGCGAATAGCTGAAAAATTGTTGATGCCACGTTAAGCAACATTCATCCAACCAACCATCTATAAAACAAATTCACAAGTCAAACAAATAAACAATGGACATCAAGAAGCTTTGGCACGAAACAATCATAGGACAGGATCATTTAATAACCAAGGTAATCAACTACTGTAAACGTATTTAATTTCGCGTGTATTTATTTTCACGGTATAGGAAATTTAGACATATCCGCGTAGTTAAATTTTTGCGTTTTTGAAAGATGCACTATAACACAAAAAGCATAATATAATTTTCCCTTGGTATTACTTTTCGCGCAAAACAAACAACCACAAAATAAGCAAAAATTAGTAAATCGTGAAAATAAATACGTTAACAGTACCTTTCGGCAACAATGACTGTTTCTACAGAAATTTTGACGTACATGTGAAATGACATCATTATTTCTATGGATTTATCAGTTTTTCTTGAAACATTTGCTGAATTCCATGGCAACTAAATGATCTGGTCCCGAGACTGATTCTCGTCAAATGTCCCCTATTGATAGTCTATTGATTGGAGTGGATAGGGTCTTACATATTTAAAAACATACATGATGGTCCATGTCCAAATCTCAATCCCAAAAAGCAAAGTAAACACTTTGAAAACGGGCAGATTAAACATGCGAACTTCCACCAGGAAAGTAAGGCAGGGTGTTCAGAAAGAGTAATCCCCCTGTCTCGCTAGCTGCACATGTCACATGTGTAATTAAATTTGTGAATGAAAGGAACATTAACCTATGCCATCCAAATAATGTGGCAACCTTTAAACATTTAAAGATCTAAGGGTGGGTGTTAGAGCCCCGGGTCTTTAGAGTTTAGACTTATGATTCATAATTCAAGGGTGGGCGTTAGAGCCCCGGGTCTTTAGACTTATGATTCATAGTTCAAGGGTGGGTGTTAGAGCCCAGGATCTTTAGACTTATGATTCATAATTCAAGTGTGGGCATTAGAGCCTGGGGTCTTTAGACTTATGATTCATAATTCAAGTGTGGGCATTAGAGCCTGGGGTCTTTAGACTTATGATTCATAATTCAAGGGTGGGCATTAGAGCCTGGGATCTTTAGACTTATGATTCATAATTCAAGTGTGGGCATTAGAGCCTGGGGTCTTTAGACTTATGATTCATAATTCAAGTGTGGGCATTAGAGCCTGGGGTCTTTAGACTTATGATTCATAATTCAAGTGTGGGCATTAGAGCCTGGGGTCTTTAGACTTATGATTCATAATTCAAGGGTGGGCATTAGGGCCTGGGATCTTTAGACTTATGATTCATAATTCAAGTGTGGGCATTAGAGCCTGGGGTCTTTAGACTTATGATTCATAATTCAAGTGTGGGCATTAGAGCCTGGGGTCTTTAGACTTATGATTCATAATTCAAGTGTGGGCATTAGAGCCCAGGGTCTTTAGACTTATGATTCATAATTCAAAGATTGATTTCAGAGCCACAGCCTGTCTATGTCACTGTGATATGTCCAAAATGATTGCACTGAAGCTGATAATAAAAGGGTACCAGTAAAATAGCTAGGAATTAACCTTGAAATGCACTGGTTTCTGATCAAAGGAGGTGGCATTGTACTTTCGGGTCACTTCAAACCACAGATCCCAAATTGAAGGTGTTTCAATTTGAAGGTGCTTCGAGACAGACTTCCTTTTTAACTTATGGCTGGATTATGATATAGCTCACAAACCCTATATATATATATACATAAGTGAATGAAAAGAATTGTGCATCAATTCATATTTCACTTGTATCCGGATTTCACCAGCTACAGGAATGTATAAACATGCAATGTGATAGTGGCGCAGTAAAGGGTGTTGTTTTAGCCACACCCACTGTAACATATGAGATTTGGTAAGAATAAATACCTGAGTGTGGTGCACCAAAATCTGCGACCTTCACCTTGTTTATATTCTGAATTGCATGGCGGGAATCTTGTCATGTCTTCTTTTTTTAGATCTTCTTCCTTTTGAGCGTCTTTTAATTTCCTCTTGTATTCTGCAAGTGCTTCAGTTGGTTTTCCGTATTTGTCATAATACAGGCCAATAAGCTTACCTGGTAGATAAAAGAAATACTTTAATACGCTATGGTAGAGCTTGTTCCCACTACGGGGACTTCGTACAACAAAGAAGGCTGCTTGCAAATAAATTGTTGACTCAGGGATATTGCAAGCCTTGTCTTATCAAGGCCCTCAAAAATTTATATGGCCATCATCACAGTATTGTTGATAAGTTTGATGTTTCTGTGTCCAGGATTGCCCTGGATATATTTGACATCTCATAGTTCCATGTTCCTTTCACACAATTTTGATTACACACGTGGCGAGTGTAGCTAGCTAAACAGGAGGTGCTTACCCTTCCGAAGCACCTGGCCTCACTTCCCTGGTGGAACTTCACGTGTCTAACCTAACTTGTCAGTTCCAAAGTTTTTCTTTTGCTTCTGGATTGTGATCCGGACATGGATTAGTATGTTTGTTTTTGATTAATTAAAACTTGAAAAATCAATCCAAGAGAGTTATTTTGTTTGTTTAAATACCAGCACTACTGATGATCGTTGGATGTTTGTTTTAATTTTAATGCAACACGATCGAAACATTGTTGAAGTGTTTCCAGAAACTATGGGAGTAATGGTGTTTAGAACTGGTTGAAGTTCACATGTTTAGAATCCAAGTCAAGAATATTTCACTTATATCTAAACGTTGCCAGCTACATGTGAAGGTGCAGCAAGTTTGCCTGTGTGTTGTGCTGGTGGCATTATACAGCAGGGTTCTTTATCATGCTACGCCTTCTGTGACACGGGACCTCCTTTATTTTAAGTTCCCATCCGAAAAAAAGGGATTTTCATTTCATAATGCTGAGAATGCTTGCCCAAAGAACAGTCACTACCCACTTTCAAGACTTGGGTTAGATCCGGCCAGGCTAGAAACCATTGGGAGTTGGAAGTTGTCCTTTGACAATTTCATTCACAAACATCTTCTGTAGGCTATATATTATTTTCAAATTCACATGTACTTAATAATATAAAACTAAGATCAACTTGCGTTCAGAGCAAATGTGTAGATGTGATCAACATAGTTACGTGATTGTCACCCATGATAAAGCTATATTTCCATTCTGCAAAATTAGCCACTTCTAATTTTAGGTTTGTGGAAACCTAGATGAAGCCCATAAAATTTTTAAATCATCCCAGACTTACCAACATATGTATAATCTTTTTCGTAAAACTGTAACCATCCTTCAATGCCTAGCAGTTCTTGTAGAGACAACCCACTGATATCTTCAATCAACCCTTTGTCTGTAAAATCTCCAGTAATGAAAGCTCGAGTTCCATCTCTTCCTGAAACCAATTCAAAATGGGTTCCTTGTTGTATCATGTGATACCCCCTAATGTTTGTGCAGAACAATTATTGCCATTGGATATGAAATCATACAAGTTTACCTTTTCACATAAAAATGATGTAATTCTAGTAATTGGCAATGTAAACCTTTTACAAAACATCCCACACAAACGTTAGGAGGTACTGATCACATGGTATGCTAGAACATTCCATTGCATAAGAAATGGTAAACCAGTTTATTTTTCTCTTGTCAACATTTTTAATTTTGGTTTGATTTGAAGATGAAAGATATTGATATGTCAAAAAATGCAAAGACTGTTTGGTTTGTTTAGACGGTTTAAACCAGTAAACAATCTTCTAATTTCTTTGTCAACATTTTTAATTTTGGTTTGATTGAATATGAAAGATATTGATATGTCAAAAAAATGTGAAGACTGTTTGGTTTGTTTAGACGGTTTAAACCAGTAAACAATATTCTAATTTTTTTGTCAACATTTTTAATTTTAGTTTGATATGAAGAGGTTCAACTGTATGTTAAAGATATCCAAAAACAATCTTCAAATTGAAAGTCATTTGGTTAACACAGGTTTCCTCATGTTTTAATGAAAAGTAACAATGCTATGTTTCTATTCCTTGGTAGCCAAAATCGTCATTGGCTACTAATTTCTGAGGAATTCTTTCAACAAGAGGGCCATGAGGCCCTGGCGCTCACCTGAGAATAAGTTGAATTATACACATTTTTCCAATAATGTCATGAATAGAGGATTAACAGAATTCATTATAAGTTAATATGAACTTGACCTAGCTTTTGTCCTGAACATTGTTCTTGACAAATTATACAAAGATTGGACAGAAAACATGGACTCTAATGTGTTAGCAAGGTTTTCTATGATTTGGTCTAGTGACCTTCTTATTGACCCAACATGACCCATATACAAACTTGACCTTGCTTTGGTCATGAACATCATTCTGGACAAACTATATGAAGATTGGACAAAAGATATGGACTCTATAGTGTTAACAAGGTTTTTCTTTGATTTGACCTAGTGACCTACTTATTGACCCAACATTAACGATATATGAACATGGCCTTGCTTTGGTCATGAACATTGTTCTGGACAAATTATATGAAGATTGGACAAAAAATATGGACTCTAGAGTGTTAACAAGATTTTTCTATGATTTGGCCTAGTGACCTACTTTTTAACCCAACATGACCCATATACAAGCTTGACCTTGCTTTCATCATGAACATTGTTCTGGACAAATTAAATGAAGATTGGACAAAAAATATGGACTCTAGAGTGTTAACAAGGTTTTTTTTTATTTGACCTAGTGACCTACTTATTGACCAAACATCACCCATATAATAACTTGACCTTGCTTTAGTCATGAACATTGTTCTGGACAAATTATATGAAGATTAAACGAAAAATATGGACTCTATAGTGTTAACAAGGTTTTTTTTATGATTTGACCTAGTGACCTACTTATTGACCCAACATTAACGATATATGAACATGGCCTTGCTTTGGTCATGAACATTGTTCTGGACAAATTATATGAAGATTGGACAAAAAATATGGACTCTAGAGTGTTAACAAGATTTTTCTATGATTTGGCCTAGTGACCTACTTTTTAACCCAACATGACCATATACAAGCTTGACCTTGCTTTCATCATGAACATTGTTCTGGACAAATTAAATGAAGATTGGACAAAAATATGGACTCTAGAGTGTTAACAAGGTTTTTTTTTATTTGACCTAGTGACCTACTTATTGACCAAACATCACCCATATAATAACTTGACCTTGCTTTAGTCATGAACATTGTTCTGGACAAATTATATGAAGATTAAACGAAAAATATGGACTCTATAGTGTTAACAAGGTTTTTTTTATGATTTGACCTAGTGACCTACTTATTGATCCAACATGACCCATATACGAACTTGACCTTGCTTTGGTCATGAACATTGTTCTGGACAAATTATATGAAGATTGGACAAAAACTATGGACTCTATAGTGTTAACAAGGTTTTTCTATGATTTGGCCTAGTGACCTACTTATTGACCCAACATGACCCATATACGAACTTGACCTTGCTTTGGTCATGAACATTGTTCTGGACAAATTATATGAAGATTGGACAAAAAATATGGACTCTAGAGTGTTAACAAGGTTTTTGTTTAATTTGACCTAATGACCTACTTATTGACCCAACATTATCGATATATGAACGTTACTTTGCTTTGGTCATGAACATCATTCTGGACAAATTATATGAAGATTGGATAAAAGTATGGACTCTAGAGTGTTAACAAGGTTTTTCTATGATTTGACCTAGTGACCTACTTATTGAACCAACATAACCCATATACGAACTTGACCTTGCTTTGGTCATGAACATCGTTCTGGACAAATTATATGAAGATTGGACAAAAACTATGGACTCTATAGTGTTAACAAGGTTTTTCTATGATTTGGCCTAGTGACCTACTTATTGACCCAACATGACCCATATACGAACTTGACCTTGCTTTGGTCATGAACATTGTTCTGGACAAATTATATGAAGATTAACGAAAAATATGGACTCTATAGTGTTAACAAGGTTTTTTTTATGATTTGACCTAGTGACCTACTTATTGATCCAACATGACCCATATACGAACTTGACCTTGCTTTGGTCATGAACATTGTTCTGGACAAATTATATGAAGATTGGACAAAAACTATGGACTCTATAGTGTTAACAAGGTTTTTCTATGATTTGGCCTAGTGACCTACTTATTGACCCAACATGACCCATATACGAACTTGACCTTGCTTTAGTCATGAACATTGTTCTGGACAAATTATATGAAGATTAAACGAAAAATATGGACTCTATAGTGTTAACAAGGTTTTTTTTATGATTTGACCTAGTGACCTACTTATTGATCCAACATGACCCATATACGAACTTGACCTTGCTTTGGTCATGAACATTGTTCTGGACAAATTATATGAAGATTGGACAAAAACTATGGACTCTATAGTGTTAACAAGGTTTTTCTTTGATTTGGCCTAGTGACCTACTTATTGACCCAACATGACCCATATACGAACTTGACCTTGCTTTAGTCATGAACATTGTTCTGGACAAATTATATGAAGATTAAACGAAAAATATGGACTCTATAGTGTTAACAAGGTTTTTTTTATGATTTGACCTAGTGACCTACTTATTGATCCAACATGACCCATATACGAACTTGACCTTGCTTTGGTCATGAACATTGTTCTGGACAAATTATATGAAGATTGGACAAAAACTATGGACTCTATAGTGTTAACAAGGTTTTTCTATGATTTGGCCTAGTGACCTACTTATTGACCCAACATGACCCATATACGAACTTGACCTTGCTTTGGTCATGAACATTGTTCTGGACAAATTATATGAAGATTGGACAAAAAATATGGACTCTAGAGTGTTAACAAGGTTTTTGTTTAATTTGACCTAATGACCTACTTATTGACCCAACATTATCGATATATGAACGTTACTTTGCTTTGGTCATGAACATCATTCTGGACAAATTATATGAAGATTGGATAAAAAGTATGGACTCTAGAGTGTTAACAAGGTTTTTCTATGATTTGACCTAGTGACCTACTTATTGAACCAACATAACCCATATACGAACTTGACCTTGCTTTGGTCATGAACATCGTTCTGGACAAATTATATGAAGATTGGACAAAAACTATGGACTCTATAGTGTTAACAAGGTTTTTCTATGATTTGGCCTAGTGACCTACTTATTGACCCAACATGACCCATATACGAACTTGACCTTGCTTTGGTCATGAACATCGTTCTGGACAAATTATATGAAGATTGGACAAAAACTATGGATTGTATAGTGTTAACAAGGTTTTTCTATGATTTGGTCTAGTGACCTACTTATTGACCCAACATGACCCATATACGAACTTGACCTTGCTTTGGTCATGAACATCGTTCTGGACAAATTATATGAAGATTGGACAAAAAGTATGGACTCTAGAGTGTTAACAAGGTTTTCTATGATTTGACCTAGTGACCTACTTATTGACCCAACATAACCCATATACGAACTTGACCTTGCTTTGGTCATGAACATCGTTCTGGACAAATTATATGAAGATTGGACAAAAACTATGGACTCTATAGTGTTAACAAGGTTTTTTATGATTTGGCCTAGTGACCTACTTATTGACCCAACATGACCCATATACGAACTTCACCTTGCTTTGGTCATGAACATCGTTCTGGACAAATTATATGAAGATTGGACAAAAACTATGGACTGTATAGGTTAACAAGGTTTTTCTATGATTTGGTCTAGTGACCTACTTATTGACCCAACATGACCCATATACAAACTTGACCTTGCTTTGGTCATGAACATCGTTCTGGACAAATTATATGAAGATTGGACAAAAACTATGGACTCTATAGTGTTAAGGTTTTTCTATGATTTGGTCTAGTGACCTACTTATTGACCCAACATGACCCATATACGAACTTGACCTTGCTTTGGTCATGAACATCGTTCTGGACAAATTATATGAAGATTGGACAAAAACTATGGACTCTATAGTGTTAACAAGGTTTTTTTATGATTTGGCCTAGTGACCTACTTATTGACCCAACATGACCCATATACGAACTTGACCTTGCTTTGGTCATGAACATTGTTCTGGACAAATTATATGAAGATTGGACAAAAAATATGGACTCTAGAGTGTTAACAAGGTTTTTCTATGATTTGACCTAGTGACCTACTTATTGACCCAAAATTAACGATATATGAACTTGACCTTGCTTTGGTCATGAACATTGTTCTGGACAAATTATATGAAGATTGGACAAAAAATATGGACTCTAGAGTGTTAACAAGGTTTTTCTATGATTTGACCTAGTGACCTACTTATTGACCCAACATGATCGGTATATGTCCTTGACTTTGCTATGGTCATGATCATCGTTCTAGACAAATTATATAAAGATTGGACAAAAACTATGGACTCTATAGTGTTAACAAGATTTTCTATGATTTGGTCTAGTGACCTACTTATTGACCCAACATGACCCATATACGAACTTGACCTTGCTTTGGTCATGAACATTGTTCTGGACAAATTATATGAAGATTGGACAAAAATATGGACTCTAGAGTGTTAACAAGGTTTTTCTTTGATTTGACCTAGTGACCTACTTATTGACCCAAAATTAACGATATATGAACTTGACCTTGCTTTGGTCATGAACATTGTTCTAGACAAATTATATGAAGATTGGACCAAAAATATGGACTCTAGAGTGTTAACAAGCTTTATCTATTATTTGACCTAGTGACCTACTTACTGACCCAACATGATCGGTATATGTCCTTGACTTTGCTATGGTCATGATCATCGTTCTAGACAAATTATATAAAGATTGGACAAAAAATATGGACTCTAGAGTGTTAACAAGGTTTTTCTTTGATTTGACCTAGTGACCTACTTATTGATCCAACATTAACGATATACGAACTTGACCTTGCTTTGGTCATGAACATTGTTCTGGACAAATTATATGACGATTGGACAAAAAATATGGACTCTATAGCGTTAACAAGGTTTTTCTATGATTTGACCTGGTGACCTACTTATTGACCCAACATAACCCATATACGAACTTGACCTTGCTTTGGTCATGAACATCGTTCTGGACAAATTATATGAAGATTGGACAAAAAATATGGACTCTATAGTGTTAACAAGGTTTTTCTATGATTTGACCTAGTGACCTACTTATTGACCCAACATAACCCATATACGAACTTGACCTTGCTTTGGTCATGAACATCGTTCTGGACAAATTATATGAAGATTGGACAAAAAATATGGACTCTAGAGTGTTAACAAGGTTTTCTATGATTTGACCTAGTGACCTACTTATTGACCCAACATAACCCATATACGAACTTGACCTTGCTTTGGTCATGAACATCGTTCTGGACAAATTATATGAAGATTGGACAAAAAATATGGACTCTAGAGTGTTAACAAGGTTTTTCTTTGATTTGACCTAGTGACCTACTTATTGATCCAACACATTCCATATATGAACTTGAATTAGCTTTTGACCTGAACAATGTTCTGGACAAGTTTGATGAAGATATAACAAAAACTGTGGCCTCTAGAGTGTTAACAATGAAAAGTTGACGCACGACGCACGATGCACGTCGCACGACGCACGACGGACAAAGACTGATCACAATAGCACTTTGTGCTCAGGTGAGCTAAAAAGTAACCTATTTTAGCAAATTTGTGGAAAAATACTTTAAAAAGGACTATATTTTCACAAATTTTGGAAATTTGGATACTAATTATTTTTAATTTATGGAAACCTAGCAATGTACAATACTCAAGTGTTTGATTGAATGAATGGGGTTTTATGTCCCAGTCAAGAATATTTCACTTATTAGGGTTTTTATACCCCTGCTTCGTGGACCTCACAAACTATAGGTGAAGTGGAAGAATTTTTGTGTAGGGAAGATTCTTTAACGTGCCACACACGGGTTCAAATTTTTGCTTTGTAATGGAAAGTCCAGGACATTTTGCCTTTATTTTTTGCAGGTCCCACATAAAGTTTTGAAAGTCCAATATCAAAATTGAAAGATCCATGTGCAATTAAGTTATCAATTTCATTTCTAACTGGCGAGTACTTGCGAAAGAACCGTCACAAACCATTTTAAAGTCTTGGTCTGCTGCCAGCCAGTGTTTGAACCCATGACCTCCAGTTATAAAACCAAGATCATGACTTTGACACCATCAATGACATGAGTTCAAATATAATATAACTAAATTGTTACGTCAATCATCCATTTAAGCAGGGGGCAATGTAAAAAGCGTCTATCAATCCCGCCATACCTCTTTGGTAGAATGGAGTTTGCCACTGTAACATGTGATACCTTCTGTTAGTGGGTACCCCTTATTTCCAATGGATATGGAATCATATAAGATGACATTTTCCTGCAAAACAACATTGTTCCGTAAATTTAACCACATTAACATATTCCAAAACAACCTGCACAATCATTAAGAGGCATTGATCATGTGGCACAGTGGCTAACCCCAAGAAAATGTATAAGTCACGTTAAATGAAAGTTTAAAAGAACGGACAACTGAGCTTTTGTCTGTTTGTCTCAGGTGAGCTAAAGCAGATGAATTTCTGGTCTAATATTTGCTCCAAAAGATACCATTCTGCTCTCTTGTAAAACGTACTAAACTAAAACTAACACCTTATTTCTCTAGCTATTAGAAGTTCTAGCTTTACCTGCAAAAAATGAATAGCCTCCACCGGGTCCATAATGTTTTTGACCGGAAGTAACATCGAACACTTTCCCAAGTAAAGCTATGTAAATTCTTCTGTTGTGTTCACCAGTAAATCTTTTAAGCTGTTCCTTCGTAAGAATTCTTTCGTCATTTATTTTAACATTTTCACTTTTAAGGTCAAAATACAGCTTAACTCGCTCTGGGAAAAAGTTTACCAATTGTTTTCGATATGGTGAAAATGATTCGAAAGTGCAGAAAACAGCAACTAAACCGACGAAAACAGATACTATAAACACAGTTTTCAACATTGTCACTCACGCATAGAATCTATTTATGAAACATTACGTTAACCAACTGTGTTTTCCCACGATAGTGACACATTCCAACATTGACTTGGAACATCTTTTGATAACATGGGCGCGGCCATTTAACTGATAAATCCCACCAGTATTCTTTTTATGTAAATCCCACCAAAATTAGCGCACCCACAAAGTATTGTTGTACGTAACTAAACGTGTACAAGGCAACAGTCAAATGACCAAGAACACAAAAAACACAAGTAAATGATAAAACAGTCAAACAAGACAAGACAACAAAAGACAAACATATAGATAGTTCTCATGGACCTCTAGCAGACAAATTTTTCAGTAGAGTGGTCGCCATTTTGATAGGCAATCTATATAATTTATCTGTCTATTTTAACCAAATTTGTTCGTTTTTAAATTATTGTTTTTCAAAAAGTAATCGGGATATCAATAAAGTTTTTAAATTGATAAAATCGCCTATGTTTTTACTTTAATTTGATATAGTTTATAAGATTTTTGTCCCGGTAACAACGATGTGACAATAAATTTATACACCCTATTTTAGGAAAGAATAAGACTCAATTTCTAATGCCTACCAAAATGGCCGCTACTTTACCTGGAAAGTGGACAGTGTGACGTCACATAGGAACTATCTATATTTGGGGCTCTGGTTATAACGTTGGGTACCTGTCCATTGGCATGGTTAAAGTATTAATGGACCACAGGTACCCGGGGAATGGATTTTAAGCATTTAATAATAATAATAATAATAATAGAAAATAGCGTATTACATATATAAAAAGAGTATTATTAAATGCTAAAAATCCATTCCCCGGGTACCTGTGTTAATGGAATAAATGGAGTACCCTCAACCATCACCCACTTATTTTAGAACGGGGTATAAAATGTGTAGACAGGCTGGCAAAATCATACATCCCTATTTTCATTGATCTATAATTCAATAAATATCTAATGAATTTCTATAAAATTTTCTCATAATATCCGTCATGACCTAAATTTTTTAAATATGTTTTTGATTTTAAAAAATATGTAATACATGTATTTTATACCCCCCTCCTTATTTTACAACCAGTGGTCCATGAATATGCACATTTGACAGCAAAACTTCTTTATTTACATTTCTTATTTATTTATGTAGTTATTTATTTATTTGTTTAATTTTTTGTTAAATATAATTTGGGTAACATTCTGTAAAGAAGTGTTATGTCCCAATCAAGGAAATAGTTAAGAAATTTTGTTAGGATAGGTCTGAAAGATAGACTTACTAGATATAGAGGAGTATGAGGCTTTTAAATCCAGCCTCCTCCAATATACAAGTTATTAACAACAGTTTCAATTTTTATCCTGCACCATGTAAATATGTTTTTAATGAGCACAAGCAACACTGAATGACGTCACCGCCAAGTATACTGGAGAGATGGGTCAAAAGACCTTTTATAACATGACATTTGAATGACGAATGACGCACAGGGCAAACTTACATGCACGGATGAGGAATTCCATCCCTTGAATACCGGAGACTAAGAGCGGACATGATTCAGATGTACAAGATATATAAAAACGAACATGGTAAACAGTTTCAAAAGTAAACTGAACAATTTCTGGAAGAACCATCCTTTAAAGTTTGATTCTATGTGTTATAAAACGTGCACAACCAGACTACAAGTTTACAAGACAACTGAAGATAAATATGCACCTCCACAAGTAGACACAGACTTATAATGGTGTCTAGTATGGTAAGAAATTATAAATTGTCATTGCTATTATCGTCTCCGTGGATTTACCGATAGGAATAATGTGGTACAAAACTTACATCACAATATCGCGGAAACCTATTACTTACAAAAAAAAAAGAATTCTTTGAAATCATTGCATCATTAGTGTATTGGTCATGATTAAGCAGATTAAACATGTGGTTTTACCATGAATCTTCAATAACTTTGCTAACATTTGTAATTTTATATCTTATTATTCTTTTATAATGTTTCAGAATTGCAGTCCATTGAAAACGGAGCCCATCTTTTGAGCATATTCATTTGAAAATATTGCCATATTATTGTGACGATATTGTAAAAAGTTTAGCGATATCGAGATGTTTTTTGTCTCACGATTACAGCTCTGCACTAAACTATTGAAATTGGTGTCACAATTACATCTCATCTTGGGCCCTTGTTAGTTATATCTCGGCAACTGTCTCTCGGAACTCTCCGAAGCTTTTTGGACACTAACTATACATATTTCCACCTTTTTGCAGCCATCTTTAAACTCTTTTTAAAAAAATTCATTATATCTGGCGACGTCTTGATAGAAGTGTTTTTATTTTATAAACACCTTAACTACAGGAAATGTAACTAAATTCACTGAATTTCAATCCATGTGAGTACCGGTAAACTTATTTATCATCTAAATGGGCATTAGCATTTTCAACTGGATGAATTGATTGAATGGGGTTTTACATCCCAGTCAAGAATAAATTAATATTTCAAGACGTCACCAGCTATAGGTGAAGATGCAGAAATTTTAACCTTTACTGTGTGCTTGAAGCATTGTGTAGGAAGGGTTCTTTAAAATGCTATTGTGATACAGGATATTCAGGGGCGTAGCTGGGCATGTTGGTAAATTACGCACTGTAAACGTGAAAAATGCGCCGTTTTTCTAGGGGGTATGAGGCATGCACCCCCAGGAAATTTTGAAAAAATACTATAAAAATGGTGCCTTTTCCATGAATTTCGACTCATATCTGCAAAATTTTTCGACTAAACTTCAAAACGAAATTCAAACGACCACTGAATTGTTCATTGATTCATATAAATCATCTTGTTCATTATGATAGTTTTAGTTTCGAGAGTTAAATTTTGTATTGCTTTCAAGTTTTAAATTATAGCTGTCATATAATTATTTTTAACATATTTAAATATGATATTTGACAAAATTAACTTACGCACGGTCGTATGTGCGTATGCTCAGCTATGCCCTTGGTATCCGTTTTTAAGGTTTCTTCTGAAGAACTCTGTCATGACTTTCATTTCTAAATGCAGAGTGCTTGGAGAAAGAACAGTCGCTACCTATTTTTCAGTCTTAGTAAGACTTTGACCAGGGGTCGAACCCATGGCCTCCCACATATGGAGCGACATATGACTTACTGACTTATGTCCATCTCTCCTTGTGGAGAATTGGGCCAGATGGAGCGACATATGGATGGACAAAATCAAAACAACATTAAAATATTAGAAATCAAATCATTACACAGTAGCTCAGTCAGTGGTGGACAGTATCATAGGCCCTAGGGTTAAGGGTTCTATTCCTGGACAGGTCAGACATAAAACTTCAAAATGGTTAATGATAATTATTTCTACAACAACTTGACATTTAGAACAAACAAGGCGTTAAAAATTGATACTAGTATTTTTGTTTCAAAGTAGACCTAATATGAACATTGCCCAGATAAAAATTTCTGTAACCTAAGCTGACAAAGTCTCGATATAAATGAAATAATCTTGACTGGGATATATACATGTGGGATTCTTTAATTTTAAGTCCCATATCCTATTCACTTACCCACACGCTATATTTTTCAAAACCTAATTAAACTATGAACTATAAAATCTAAATTTTTGTATAAAAATAATTTTAATAAATAAAATTAATAAAATCATAATGAACAAACTTTGAATTGGAAGTATTTAAATAGAATAATATAAACATGTATAAATAAAATTAAAATTAAATAATTCAAGTCAAATTATCAGATGATATTTCTGAAGTTATTTTTGAGAAATCCTTCACTAGACCCCTTAATGAATGAGTTACTTCCCTTGAAGACATTGGTTTGATATTTTCAGTTCCTGGTAGACCTTTTCTCTTTGCATCCTGGGCGAGTAATTTTTGAACTTTTGAGTCAATCTGTCGGCATTCATCGCTCCTTTCTTTTATTCGTTCAATTTTAGCTTTCTCATAAGCCTGCAAAATACACAAGATTGATTGAATGGGGTTTTATGTCCCAGTCAAGAATATTTTACTTATATCAAGATGTCATCTGCTAAAGATTGAGTGGTGAAAGTTTGGACCTTGGCAGTGCTCTCAGGGCAATGTGCAGGAATTGTTCAATAACATGTCATGCTTGTCATGACACAGGACATCCATTTTGAGTTCTTTTCTGAAAGACCTTGTGACTTTCATTTCTAAATGCTGAGTGCTTTGCAAAAGAACAGTTGATACCTATGTGGTAAAACCTGTCTATAAAGGCCATCCAAGAGAACCAGTAAAAGTGGCCTTTATGGGCAGACGGCCCTTATATACACGTTCAAATAGCATTAATAAAAAACAATTGAGATAAAATTTAACTGGCCTTTACATGCAGGTGGTCCTTGTATAGAGGTGGCCGTTAAGGCAGGTTTGACTGTATTTCCAAATCTTGGCCAGAACAGCTGAGGTTGGAACCAACAATCTCCTACATAGAAGAGAGCACTCTACCAACTGTAGTGGTAAAAAAATACACAAATGTACAAAAGTATTGGGTAAAACTGGACAAAGTTTCAATCACAATGGAAGGTTCTCTCCTTTGTGTACCGGTAGACATAGCATGCTATAGAATCCTCCCTGCACCATTGCCCTGTGTACAGTGCAAAGGTCAACATTGTTGCCAATTCATCTACTCTTTTTTTACTTATCGGTATTTTTTAAATTTTATTATGAAACTGGCCCCTGTTGTCCATCGTAGTCCAAACACAAACCTACATTTCTTCGTTCGTCTGCCTTTTCTTGTTTAATTTTAAGCTCTTCGTTAGTTGTTAATGTCCTATCTGACTTTTTGCCATGATTTTTAAGTCTTGGCGGAACTTTAGTTTTCTTGCATTCACTATCTCCAAAATCGATAATAAAACTCATTGATGATGAACATCGTTGACTGTCGTTAGTTTCTGTACTCTGACTTCCACGCACCTGTTCGTCGCCTGTTCTATCCATTACTAACTGAATTTATGCCATGAGTGAACTAACAAAATCTGAATATTTACACCGGATGTTGACATGTAACTATTGTTTTCTCTAAATGGTAGTTTCTCCCTAATCTTAGAGCATCTTGTAATTGGTGAGTGCGTGAGTTATTGTTTAAAGTCGCATCAGCATTAAATATTGCAGCTATTCGCGGCTAGAAAAAGTAAAAGATACAATAGTATCAATAACACAAAGTATTAAAATGTAAAATTAAAAATAACAACAAATAATTTTTTAATAAAACTATATAGCTAAACTGATAAAAAAAACCAGTTAGATCACAGACAATTTATAAATAAAACACTGGGTTATATATGGTAAAACAATCAAGTTAATTTCCCGAAGGAATTGGTAGACAATACTTATGAACATGTTCAAAATCTTCGACAAGACAAAGTTGACAAGTAAAAGGAAGAAGAACATAACACAGTATAGTCATACAGTCAAACCTGTCTATAAAGGCCACCCATTGGAACCAGTAAAATGGCCTGTATGGACAGGTTAAATTTGCCTTTATATACAGGTTCAAATAATATATAAAAAAAGAATACAATTTTACTGGCTATTATAAGCAGGTGGCCTTTAAGGCAGGTTGGACTGTGTTAAGTAGATCACCTACACACACAAGTATGTACTGTATTTCCATAAATGGAGTGCATATGATTTTTACTATTTATTTCTTTAATTTGAAATATATGAATGCATTTAAAATGCACTGACCTAACCAAATTATTTCTTAAAATGAATACATTGTTATTAAGTTCTCCTATACATAAAGAGATTTTTGGAAATTGGAGGAAATTTGATCAAGTTTAAACATCGATTGGGCCTCATTCAAAGTTACATCATAGTATTTAGGGTCAGGTAGGTCGTTGTTGTTTGGATTTTTTCCAGGTGTGATCATCAGTAATCATCACAATTAAAGTTGCCCCGAGTAAGAAGGTACAGAAGGGACAATTTTTACATAGATAGCTATATTTGTTGTTTTGTTAAAAAATTTAAAAATTGCTCTATGTACAGAATTAAATTAATTTTTGGATGAATGAAAAATATTTTTTCAATTAGGTCAGTAGATTTTGTATCAAGTTTTGACAATTTTTTTGTGAATTTGTTGGAAAGTAAGTCTTTATTCTTGCATTTTCCATTTTCATTCAATTTGTGGATACACAGTAGTCCACTAATCAGACAGTTTTTTATACCTGTATATGTAGTCCACCAATCAAAACAGCTTAAGTTATCTGCACAGTCGTGTAGTCCACCAATCAGAAGAGCTTGGATTACCAAGATATGTAGTCCACCAATCAGAACAGCTTTAGATCACCTGCATGTGTAGTCCACCAATGAGAAGAGCTCAGATTACCAAGATAAGTCCACCAATGAGAACAGCTTTAGATCACCTGCATGTGTAGTCCACCAATCAGAAGAGCTCAGATTACCAAGATAAGTCCACCAATGAGAACAGCTTTAGATCACCTGCATATACAGTCCACAAATCATAACAGCTTTAGGCACCTGCATATAATTAGCATCTTACCTCACCTCACCTATCCTCTTCGTGCCCGCTGGCACTTAAGGCCCCAATACACCTTTTCCACTATGTTCTGTCTCTGGCAGCTGACCTTGCTGATGCCCAGCTCTTCCATCTCAGTTGTGTTCTTTCTTTGTTTTTGGTCAACCTATTTTTCCTTCTGGTTGTCATGTTATTGCGGTGGTACAAATCCTGCTGCTTTCCATTCTAAGAGCATGGCCAATCCACCTCTACTTCCTTAATCTTATTACTTACACCTGCATATTTAGTCCACCATTAAGAACTGCTTAGGTCATCTGCATATGTAGTTGACTAGTCAGAACAGCTTTAAATCACTTGCATATGTAGTCCACCTAACTGAAATCAAAATTTTGATTGTTTGCATAATCTGACGTCTTTTTGTCCAAATTTTCCTAGTCTTTTAACTTTGCAATGTCAAACAAGAGGCCCATGGGCCTTAACGCTCACCTGAGGAAGAGTACATATCTTATGCAGAGGTTCAATGGTCAATGACATTAATACAAGAGAATATCAAAATTTTCAGCAGTAAGGGCCAATAATATGAAAGTATTTTTGCAAATTAATTATAATAATTATTATATAAGTATGCTATATATAACATATTTAAAGTCTAGCTATAATATATTATTTATAAATAGCTAAAACATCTGTATATTAAAATGTGCATTAGGTCAATACCTACAATATTCCCATATACATGCCTATACAAAAAGTTTATAAATTTTGAGATAATTAACCATTTAAGTATTTGTTTGCGTCTATGACCTTGACCTTTGAACCTATGACCTTCATTCATATATCAAAATGATCGATAGGCCAATACCTACAATATTCTAATATACATGCCTATACAAAAAGTTTATAGTTTCTAAGATAATTAACCATTTAAGTGTTCATTTGCATCTATGACCCTGACCTTTGAACCTATGACCTTCATTCATATATCAAAATGATCGATAGGCCAATACCTACAATATTCTAATATACATGCCTATACAAAAAGTTTCTAGTTTCTGAGATAATTAACCATTTAAGTATTAGTTTGCATCTATGACCTTGACCTTTGAACATATGAACTTCATTCATATATCAAAATGATCGTTGTGCAAATGCCTACAATATTCTAATATAACATGCCTATACAAAAAGTTTATAGTTTTTGAGATAATTAACCATTTAAATATTCGTTTGCAGCTATGACCTTGACCTTTGAACCTATGACCTTGATTCATATATCAAAATGATCGTTAGGCCAATACCTACAATATTCCAATATACATGCCTATACAAAAAGTTTATAGTTTTTGAGATAATTAACCATTTAAGTATTTGTTCGTGTCTATGACCTTGACCTTTGAACCTATGACCTTCATTCATATATCAAAATGACCGTTAGGCCAATACCTACAATATTCCAATATACATGCCTATACAAAATGTTTATAGTTTTTGAGATAATTAACCATTTCAGTACTTGTTTACATCTGTGACCTTGACCTTTGAACCCATGACCTTTATTCATATATCAAAATGACCATTGTGCCATTATCTACAATATTCTGATACACATGCCTATACAAAAAATTCATAGTTTTGCAGATAATTAACTATTTTGGTATTCTTGGACATCTGTGACCTTGACCTTTGAACCCATGACCCTGATCTATGTATCAAAATGATCATCATGTCAATACCTACAAATAACTGAAAATCCTATGCCATTATCACAAGAAATGTTAAAAAAAATAGCAATTTTTATCAAAGGTCAAAAACTGGGACATGACCTTGACCTTCGACCTTGACATCAATTGGAAGAAAATTGCAAGACAAGATCAACAGTGAAAACTCCATACAATTATCTTCAGCTGTTATGAAGTTATAACAATAAATGTCTGATTTTAAAAATTACATAATTTTACGCAAAAAACGCGTAACCTATTTTTCGTCTAATTTTCATGAAAAACACAATTTTAATGTTCCCAGGTATGCTGAATCCAAATATCCAATCAAAATTTGCCTGCACCTTTTGGTTTCAGAGAAGAAGATTTTTTTGTCTTTTTGCTATTTTTAGTAACAGCGGCCATCTTGTTGGGCGTGGCCAAACCCCGAACACAATTTTGAAAGGCTGTTACCCAGGCATGATATTCACCAAGTTTCATCAAATATGGCCCAGTAGTTTTGGAGGAGAAGATTAAAATGTAAAGTTTACACACGACGGACGACGCACGACGCATGACGGACGGTGATAGATTGCAATAGCTCATCTGAGCCTTTGGCTCAGGTGAGCTAAAAAATTGTTTTAAGTAAGTCCATAAATGAATCCCTGTCACCGCTTACTAATTCAGAAAGTCCCAAACTGTAACACACAATCAAGTATTGTGACCATCAGCATATGTAGTCTGCCAATAAGATTGATTATTTGACAGAAAGGAATTTACTTCCCAGTCACATGAGGACATCACCAGCTATAGATTAAATGATATAAAAGGAATTTACGTCCCAGTCACATGAGGACATCACCGGCTATAGATTAAATGATAGAAAGTTTTACCTTTGCCGTGTGCTTAGGGCAATGTGCAGTGAGGATTCTTTAATGTGCCACATCTGCTGTGACATGGAGCACCAGTTTCTAAAGTCTCAGCCGAAGGATCTGTGAGATAAAATTTTTAAATGCTGATTCACAAATAAAAATAAATAACATTTTGTTTATTAAAACAACCAGACTCCTAATGGGTCAAAATGTGACCCAGTGCCCTTTTTTACATGCTACTATGGTGACACGAGGAATAAACCTGCATTAAGCTTACCAATATGCTTCTGGGTTAATATGCCAGATTTGAAAATTGGCATTAACAACACACACACACCAATCACACACACACACACACACACCACACACACACACACCTGACACACACTGCCACAGGCTCATACAACATTTACAGCCAGGTAAGCTAAAAAGAAAAAAAAACGTGAATAAAACGTAATGTTTGATTTTATTAGCATTACATTAAAATCATTATATAATATACAAATACATGATTGATAATTCATGAGTACAATGACTAGATACCTAATACCCACAATGCATTCCATATAGCCCTAGTGAGTTAGCATAGAGTGCTCTCCCTTGAATTATCTTTTTTGTCTTATTAAAAATTAAAATTATGCGCAGTAGTTAAATCTGTTTAATTCATAATAAAATTTTGCCACATGGCCATTAAATTACAGATTATGACATCCTCCTTAGTGGCAGACCAAGAGGGGGGTGTTCTAGGTGTCCGAACCCGGTCTCCTTTTATTTCTGTCTGAAATACATGCATTAAAAATGTATGCATAATGTGCTAAGATTGCAGGAGTTTATGCAATGTTTCAAAAATGTTCTGGGGGATCATGTCCCGGGGGATCATGTCCCCAGACCCCATAATTCATTCTTCCGCATAAACAAAACATGGACCCCCCCCCCTTTAAAAATTCCTGATTCTACTTGAATACTTTCATGTTAGAACAGTCTGTTCATAAATTGTATTAAAGAACAAGCTTGAGTATCAATATTAATGGAAGAACTTCTGGGATTTTCTTGATTAACATAATAAAATTAAGTAAAAAAAACCTGTTACTTTATCTAGATGCTCCATTTTCTAATAGATATATATAAAAATCCTTGTATATTATTACTGTTTACCTACATATGTGATATAAGCCATCTATTAAATGTAGTAGATTTTTATGGGGATCTTTTTAGTTATAGAGAAAAATTTGCAATATCTCTCCTTTGCTCTTTCTACCTGAACACGAAGGAGCGAAAACACGATGGCGAAGAAATGAAGATACAATGGTAAAGAAGCAGATATGACAAAGCAATGATAGTACTTTGCAACTTGGCTTTTTCCCCAGAAATCTTCACGTTATCGCAATTTCTTCTTCATCATATCTTTGCTGCTTCCCCATTTTGTTTTTATTCCTTCACAATTTCAAACCATAAATTCCAACTTATGTCTGCTGTCTGAGCAAAAAAAAAAAAGTTTAAACTAGTTCCAATAAATATTATGCTTTCGATTTTGTTGAGATTTCTTCCTCTATTTTTATTTTATCTGCTGACCATTTCCATTGTAATAGACATATTGGTAGGCCATGCTGCATTTGCTACAGACTAATTCCACTTAGGACTGCAACAATACAATAGAGTCATGATACGATACATATCACGATATGACACGATGCATATCACGATATGACATGATGCATATCACGGTATGACACGATACATATCACAATATGACATGATGCATATCACGGTATGACATGATATGACACAATACATATCACGATATGACATGATACATATCACGATATGACACGATACATACCACGATATTTGCTTCAAGTTATGATACATATCGTGATACACATTCACTTTTGTAAATCAAACTAATGGCAAAACTGAAAATGATATTAAATGGAAAAACACAAGATTTGTTTCATAAATTACTTAAAGCAACTGCTATACACCAAAAAAATGGTGCATATTTTGGACTCGAATGTTGTTGGAAGCCCCTGAAGTTTGATCTCTGAACTTTCAGCCATGCTGTTGGAGTTTCTTAGTTATCTAAGATCAGTATACAATAAAACTACCAAGTGAAAAATGAATGGTAAATTTTGGATTGGAGTACAGTGAAGCCACATTTCCATACCATGAATGCTACGTTATAAAAATAACCGCGATATAACGTCAACAAATGGTAAATTTTGGATTGGAGTACAGTGAAGCGACATTGCCATACCATGAATGACACGTTAAAAAAATAACCGGGATATAACGTCAAACGATATATTGTTATGGCCCTAATTTCACTTATGTACAATGCAGCACAAAGAGAATGACCTACTCTACAGGTTTTTTTAGTGTGCACCCAGACACATGACCTACATAATCTCATATTTTAAAAGGCAATTACAGTCCAATCTGCCTTAAAGACCACCTTTATATAAGGACCACCTGCTTAAAAAGGCCAATAGAAGTGTATCCCTATTGTTCTTTATTTATATTATTTTGAACCTGTATATAAAGGCCACCTGCCCATAAAGGTCACTTTTACTTATTCCCAAGTGTGGCCTTTAAGGACAGGTTTGACTGTACAGTAATAACTTGTTTTAACACCTTTCGACAACTTTACCACCTTGCTTTTCACCAAATTATTTCAAAGTTCCAAAATCCATTTTTTTCTATGTACATTTCTTTAAAAGCTTCCCTCAATTGACGTATCGCCAACCACGCCCACAATGTTTCCTACACTGGCTGCCATCACGGTACCAAAGCAGCGTCACAGCAACTAATGACGTACTAGTGTCAGTGACGTCATTAAATGGCGCTATTCAGGCCGTGTTTTCATTATTTTAGCGTGTAAATCAAGCATTCAGCCATTTGACGGAACATTGTGGGCGTGGCCGGCGATACGTCAATTTATCCCCAAACCCCTTTATAACACCAAGATTGGAAAACAAATCAAGGTTTTTACTGAATAATATCTATAAAAGGACACTTGTAAGCATATTCTAGGTTTCTGCAAATTTAAATTTTTTCCATTCCTGGTAGCCAATATAAGCATTGGCTACTTATTTTATGAGAAATTCTTTAAAAAAAAAAGCAACCTATTTCAGCAAATTTGTAAAACAAACACTTCAAAAAGTACTATAATTTCAAAAATTTTGAAAATTTAGCAAGTAATAATTTAAAAGTTGTGTAAACCTAGCATATGTATCACAGGCACATGTACATAGATTTAATTAAATTTTCATTATTTTGAATTTTGAAAAAAAAAAAAAATAAAGAAAAAAACATGTCCTGCTGTTCATTTTGTTAATCTTGTGAAAAAATTATATGACCTATGGATAGATGGTGAATTATATAGAAATATTACATTTATATTATATTATATACTGCTCTATGCAGACGACCTTATGATTCCCTGGTAACGCGGTCAGCCCTACCTGGGGTCTTTTTAACTGGAGAGACTTTTAACAGGTCAAGGCTAACAGCTGACCATGTTAGCCGGGGAAGCATCCAGTCATCTGTATTTGTTGTGATATTTCAATTAACAAAACAGTCTTAAAGGGTTAAAGTGAAATACATGTATGTAAATCAACCCTCCTACCTAGGTAAATATAGGTCCCTTGTATCTGTGTAAATACGGATCCCTCATACCTATGATAATACTGGTCCCTCCTATAGTCTTATCTAGTTAAAAATGACTTCCTCACATCCATGAAAATATGGGTCCCTTGTATCTATGAAAATATGGGTCCCTCATATCCATGAAAATATGGGTCCCTCGTACCTATGTAAATACAGTCCCTCGTACCTATAATAATACTGGTCCCTCGTATAGTCAAATCTAGTTAAAAACGACTTCCTCACATCCATGAAAATATGGGTCCCTCGTACCTATGTAAATACTGGTCCCTTGTATCTGTGTAAATACAGTCCCTCATACGTATGTAAATATTAGTCCCTCGTTTCTATTAATAATATACAAGAATTAAATATTGTCCAAGTAAAATATTACATACTCATATAAAATATTGAATAATAACAGGTGCTCAAATTATATAATTACAAAAATCTTCGTATGAATACTCATCACACAAATTCATGCTAAATCCTTTTTATTTTATGATATCCGATATCCTGTCTTTGAGGAAATTCCTCTATATTTTTGTTGCAAGGAACTGCAAATTAATGAATTATCATTTTTACACTATTTATTTGTTGAGCGCTCTAAATTTAAATACTGCAAATCAGGAAATTTTCACATTTTTGAAATTTTGTGAAAAAATAAAACTTTCATGAATATACCTATATGTAAATTTCTTTTTTTTTCTCTCTCTCCATAAAATGTAATTGCATTTGGGCTGACCATTATCAAGTGACATGATAAATAAAAAGTATGCAAATATCTTGCAAAGACATTTTTGTGAAAAATTTTAGATAATGCACTTGCAATTGAGCCAATCATTATGAAGTGAAACAAAAATTAAAAGTATGCAAAAATCTTGAAATGAAAATTCTCATGAAAATTCCCTGGGTTATAGCAACCAACAACATGATTCATGGTATTATGCCAAAAGTAGGTGATTTTCTCCAGACACTCCAGTTTCCTCTACCATTCCAACACTGGCCTGGGGATCAAACCACCATGGTTCCGCCCAACTAATCAAAAGTATTATGCTATAAATGAACTGGAGACATATTGACCTCATTCTTATTATGCTACATGCGACACAGAACTCGAAATTTCCACAGGTTTCAAATACATATGCATGACCTCAAATATTTGAACTTTGACCAGTTCAAAGTTCTTGCTCTTTCACCTAGTTTCACAACCACCTAATAATGAAAGATCTTCCTTTACAAAAATCTGAAAAATTTGAAAATTTAAAAAAAAAAATTTTTATCAAGATATTCCAGAATTCAAGATGTCATTTTGAAAGTTATTTATAAAATGTTTTCTAGTTTTGTCGAAAAAAAAAAAGTATTTTTCAATATTAAAATTTGCCAGATTTAAATTGAGGGAAATTTTAGTTAAGAAATAATCTGGACCAATAAATATGACATATATAATGTAAAGATTAAACCTTTTTTCTTTCAAACCAGAACATAGTAAACCATCACAGGTTCTGAACCAACAGACCAAACAGGGATTCAAAATTTCCCTGGTCTGAGGTCCCAGACCTACTAATTTTACAATTGGACCCTTATTATTATAACTTCAAAAGTCTAATGGATCTGCAATTTTTTTGCAAGATGATACTTTTTTTTATATTATAACATAGTCGCAAATAGACCTTTCAATGATAATATTGGACTTTTAAAACTTTATGTGGGACCTGCCAAAATAAAGGCAAAAGGCCCTGGACTTTCCATTACAAAACATAATTTTGAATTCCTGCCAAAATTGGATTTTTCAAGCAATGTGACATAAAAAACATACAATTTATATCAAAACAATGACAAATATACAAAAAATTAATACTTTAACAATAATTATAATAATAATAATAATTAACAAAACTATATCATATATAACATTTCCATGGCAACACTGAAACAATCTTGCAAATCTCCATGGTTACAATGAAATGATTCTTGTTTCAAGCTGAACACAAATGAGCAATAAGTAAAATTTTTCAAAAACAAAAAATAATTGAAAAAAAATTTGCATAGAAATTAAATTCATATTAAATTACAGAAAATTGCACATCTGATTTTATCTTTAATATTTTATTATTCTGCTGCTTTTTTCCCTGATTATTGCACCAAATTAAATCTCCGACAAAAATTAGGCTCATAATTAACCTTTGATCAATATCTCATAATGCTGAGCGTAAATTTCCAGAAATAGTATCAATTTATCCGATGATAATTTTGCACCAAATTAAATCTCCGACAAAAATTTGGCTCATGAACATACCTTTGATAAATATCTCATAATGCTGAGCGTAAATTTCCAGAAATAGTATCAATTTATCTGATGATAATTTTGCACTAAATCAAATCTCTTACAAAAATGAGGTTCATCAATATACCATGTTATCAATATCCCATAATGCTAAGCCAAAATATCCAGAACTAGTATTAATTTATTTGACAAAAATTTTGCAGCAAATTGACATATCACCAGTCGTGCCACTGGCCGCCATCATGGTACCAAAGCAGTGTCACAGCAACTAATGACGTAATAGTGTCAGTGACGTCACTTACTGGCACAATTCAGGCCAAGTTTTCATTCTTTTTGTGTGTAATTCAAGCATGCTGGGCCTTTGTCGGAACATTGTGGGCGTGGCTGGCGATCTGTCAATTGAAACTCCTACAAAAATGAGGTTCACCAATGTACCATGTGATAATATCCCATAATGTCAAGCAGAAATTTCCAGAAATCAGAAATAGTATAAATTTATCTGATGGAAATAATAATTTTGAAGAAATGTTATGGAATATCACATGGTATTCTGGTATGTCCCATTTATACTGAACTGTAAGCCTTGTCGTCTGCACAATTAGAAGCATTTGACACGGAAACAATTACAGTACCTGATCATTAAATACCAAGGTATCAACTACTTTTTAGCAGCAAAAGACCGTTTCTACAGAAATTTTGACATAATGATATCATAATTTCTATCGATTCAGCAGTTTTTTAAGAACACAAGTTGAACTCCTTGGCGACTAAACAACCTATCATGAGGTTGGAATGCTCCAAACGTCCCTCATATTTCTTGCCACATGAAAGTGAACTCTGGAATCAGAACGCTATAACCAAAGTTTCTAATAATAACTGGTATGTAAAACAGAAGATTATACATCAATTTGCAAATCATGGACATTTTGCGTCACTAAATAGCTTCCTGTAAAAAGTCACAGAAACATGTCTACACAAGCTACTGTATAAGAACAAACATTAGCCTGTAGGAAACTACATTAGCTGCAGCCCGTAGGAAACTACATTAGCCGTAGTCCGTAGAAAACTACATTAGCCGTAGCCATAGGAAACTACATTAGCCATAGCCCATAGGAAACAACATTAGCCACAGCCCATAGGAAACAACATTAGCCACAGCCCATAGGAAACAACATTAGCCACAGCCCGTAGGAAACTACATTAGCCGTAGTCCGTAGAAAACTACATTAGCCATAGCCATAGGAAACTACATTAGCCATAGCCATAGGAAACTACATTAGCCATAGCCATAGGAAACTACATTAGCCATAGCCCATAGGAAACTACATTAGCCATAGCCATAGGAAACTACATTAGCCGCAGCCCATAGGAAACTACATTAGCCATAGCCATAGGAAACTACATTAGCCATAGCCATAGGAAACTACATTAGCCATAGCCATAGGAAACTACATTAGCCGCAGCCCATAGGAAACTACATTAGCCATAGCCATAGGAAACTACATGGCCATAGCCCATAGGAAACTACATTAGCCGCAGCCCATAGGAAACTACATTAGCCATAGCCCGTAGAAAACAACATTAGCCACAGCCCATAGGAAACAACATTAGCCGTAGCCCATAGGAAACTACATTAGCCACAGCCCGTAGGAAACAACATTAGCCGTAGCCCATAGGAAACAACATTAGCCGTAGCCCATAGGAAACTACATTAGCCGCAGCCCGTAGGAAACTACATTAGCCGTAGCCCATAGGAAACAACATTAGCCGTAGCCCATAGGAAACTACATTAGCCACAGCCCATAGGAAACAACATTAGCCATAGCCCATAGGAAACAACATTAGCCGTAGCCCATAGGAAACTACACTAGCCACAGCGCGTAGGAAACTTTCACAGATATTATCTTCAAAACTATTTGGCATTATGAAATTTTCACTGTTTCAACTGTAGGTAAAGTGTTCCAAGGGGGAAAAATTTTTTGCTGAGAAGATATAATTCCTGGTACAAGAGTATCTGTGAAAAAGGCAAATATTTTTTCCTCCTGAATGTTTCTTTGTATCGGTATTAAACAAAACCTGTCAAAATGACTTACGTGAGCAGTTTTTACTTGATAAATATACTGGCATTAAATCTATTCATCTATACTTGCAGGGTAACTTATATTTGTATTTGAAAATCTTTCTTCCTTTCCCATCTATGGAATTCATTAGCATTCCATGTGATACCCCGAAACATCTGCACAGAACAATTATTTCTAATGAATATGGAATTGCATGCATTTTCCCATAAAAATGATGATGTTTTAAAAATTTGAGGAGGGATATTTTCCACATTTTAAACACCGTTCCATACAAACATTAAGAGGAATAAACCATGTGGTACGCTGAGGAATCTCATTTCCAGTATTCCATTCTCTGATTACAGATTTCTTTGGTATCAATTTTTGTTCATTTGGGACAAATGTGTGACAAGATTCTGATAGTTTTGAGTATTGTTCAGCACAGGCCTGTTGAACGTTTAACACTAAGCCATCGAAAGTTTAACACTAAGCTGTCGAAAGTTTAACACCAAGCTGTTGAAAGTTAAACACTAAGCTGTCGAAAGTTTAACACTAAGCTGTCGAAAGTTAAACACTAAGCCATCGAAAGTTTAACACTAAGCCATCGAAAGTTTAACACTAAGCTGTCGAAAGTTCAACACTAAGCTGTCGAAAGTTAAACACTAAGCCATCGAAAGTTTAACACTAAGCCATCGAAAGTTTAACACTAAGCTGTCGAAAGTTTAACACTAAGCTGTCGAAAGTTAAACACTAAGCCATCGAAAGTTTAATACTAAGCCATCGAAAGTTTAACACTAAGCCATTGAAAGTTTAACACTAAGCTGTCGAACACTAAGCCATCGAAAGTTTAACATTAAGCTGTCGAAAGTTTAACACTAAGCTGTCGAAAGTTAAACACTAAGCCATCGAAAGTTTAACACTAAGCCATTGAAAGTTTAACACTAAGCCATTGAAAGTTTAACACTAAGCTGTCGAACACTAAGCCATCGAAAGTTTAACATTAAGCTGTCGAAAGTTTAACACTAAGCTGTCGAAAGTTAAACACTAAGCCATCGAAAGTTTAACACTAAGCCATTGAAAGTTTAACACTAAGCTGTCGAAAGTTCAACACTAAGCCATCAAAAGTTTAACACTAAGCTGTCGAACACTAAGCCATCGAAAGTTTAACACTAAGCCATCAAAAGTTTAACACTAAGCTAATGAAAATGAGCCAAAGCTTGGCTGCCAACTGGCAGAGATATGGATGTAGTACCAATAATTTAGTAAAGATGAATTCAGTATATTGTAGGTCCAACATCAGAATCCCAATCTGGCTAAAATTGTCCGGGATTAAAGTTGTTAAGTACATGTGACTTAATGCCAACAACAATTGTCCCAAATGACATTTAATATACTGTAAACGTATTTATTTTTGCGATGTACTAATTTTCACTTATTTCGTTTGTTTGTTTTGAGTGAAAATTAATACCTAGCGAAAATTATATTATGCTTATTGTGTTATAGTGCATTCATGTATTTCAAAAACGCAAAAATTCAACTACACTGATATTTCTAAATTTCCTACACGGCGAAAATAAATATATTTACAGTATATGTGACACATCAGGCAAAAACCATTCTTAAGGGTTATTTAATTAATCAGGGGTCTTTCACTCCATTTTGGGAATGGGGCCGCGGCCCTTGGAATTGGGAAAATAAGCAGCGTTTTGTCTTTCTTGAGTAAATTCAACAAGAGGCAGAAACATTACATTTAGACTTTAACTGGTAATAAAATATAATTAAATGCAAATTAGAATTCTATTTGTCCATCTTTCATGCCCCTGAAATTATTTACAGCACGTTCTAGCTGTGTCTGTGAGAGATGAAGGTTTAGAAATCGATTTGAAAAACATCATTTTGATGCAAACACAACAACATACAAATAAATTTGGAATATTACCGTTATCCATTGGGAAAAAAACATGGTTTTTTGCATTGGGAATGGGGCCCAATTTCTGCCCCAATTCTGCTTCAGTGAGAACCCCTGTCGATTTTAAGATTTTTGTTCCTAATAACACTATATCCATTTCTAAGAATTAAGATCATATACAAAATGTACATAAAATCTTCATTTTATACACAGAATCATGATTTAAAGACATGTGTGACATCGTCTTGGAAAAAAACAACGACGGTATGCAAACCTTTTGCTATAACACGCCATCTTCTGAGAAAAATAATTGACCACATAATAAGTATGGTTTCCACTTGACAATGTCATTTATCATAAATAACAGGCCTCATTTTCACAATCATTCCTTAACTAAGATTTTCCAAAACTTAATATTAATCAAATTTGAAATTTCAATAATTTTTAAATTTTTAAGACATTTAGGAATTTTTTATACCATCGCTTAAAGCTTATAGCATCATTGTATTTAGTTTTCTCAAAAATGTTAATTTTGTAGTTCTGAAATAGGATCATCATAACTCGCTAAATTTAAGTTCGAGAAAATCATAGTTAAGACATGATTGTAGATACCGGTAAGTGGCCAGAGTATATAAATTATAAGTATTAATAATACTGTTATAACCAATAAGAATAAGTATACAAAATCACCAAAAACAACTCGTTAATAATACATATTTAACAATAATTAATCGGGACTATAAAACTAATAAAAAATAATAATTACAATAAATACTGGGGGGTATTAAGCATTATTTATCTGTTACCATGGAAACCAGTGATAAAACTAAATATTCAACATAACTGAGAAATAAACAAATATTACAATGTTATATTTATCTGTTACCATGGAAACCAATGTTAATACTAAATATTCAATATAACCAAGGTGTAAACCGATATTACAATGTTATATTTATCTGTTACCGTGGAAACCAGTGACAAAACATGATGTGCAGTAGTAGTTATAATTCACACTTGGGTATAAATATATGACATACTTGGGTATTGATCAAATTGTGTTACTATGGAAACCATTTTGAAATACTTGAAAAATATGACAGTTATTAAGGTATATGCCATTACTACAACACTATATTAACCTGTTACCATGGAGACCAGTGAATACATGATAAATACATAGGTATAAACCACGATAACATTGATGAACTGATCTGTTGCTATGGAAACCATCAAGAAAATTTGATATACACTAAAAATTTAATAAATATATAGATATTATTATTTATTTGTACCATGGGAACATGTGAGAAAACTTGATGTGAAAGCAAAATATGATATATTCTAAGAGATAAACAATTTCTTACAATGATTTTAGTGGGTTACCATGGGAACATGTGGAAAAACTTGATGTACAACAAAATATGATAAATACTTAAATATAACTTTTGGTGTGCTTTCACGACCTTACATGTTTTGTTAAAATTTACATGAACTGTTTTAGCAAAACTTAAATGAACTACTGTCCCATACGCTGAAGCTAGCATGAATTGTTGGGTCAAAGTTCACATAAGGTGTTGTGTCAATGCTCACATGAACTGTTGTGTCAAAGGTTACATGAACTGTTGCGTCAAAGGTTACATGAACTGTTGTGTCAATGCTCACAAGAACTGTTGTGTCAATGCTTACATGAACTGTTCTGTCAAACACTGAAGCTAACATACTGTTTTGGCAAAGCTTACATGAACTGTTGTGTCAAACACTGAAGCTAACATACTGTTTTGGCAAAGCTTACATGAACTGTTGTGTCAAACACTGAAGCTAACATACTGTTTTGGCAAAGCTTACATGAACTGTTTTTTTGGCAAAGCTTACAAGAACTTTTGTGTCAAAGCCTACATGCACTGTTGTGTCAAAGCCTACATGAACTGTTATGTCAAAGCTTACATGAACTGCTGTGTAACAGAAAACATACTGTTGTGTCAAAGCTTACATGTACTGTTGTGTCAAAGCATACATGTACTGTTGTGTCAAAGCTTACATGTACTGTTGTGTCAAAGCATACATGTACTGTTGTGTCAAAGCTTACATGAACTGCTGTGTAACAGAAAACATAAACTGTTGTGTCAAAGCTTACATGTACTGTTGTGTCAAAGCCTACATGAACTGCTGTGTCAAAGCCTACATGAACTGTTATGTCAAAGCCTACATGAACTGTTGTGTCAAAGCCTACATGAACTGTTGTGTCAAAGCCTACATGAACTGTTATGTCAAAGCCTACATGAACTGTTGTGTCAAAGCTTACATGAACTGCTGTGTAACAGAAAACATAAACTGTCTTCAGCAAAGCTTACATGTACTGTTGTGTCAAAGCATACATGTACTGTTGTGTCAAAGCTTACATGAACTGTTGTGTAACAGAAAACATAAACTGTTGTGTCAAAGCTTACATGTACTGTTGTGTCAAAGCTTACATGAACTGCTGTGTAACAGAAACATAAACTGTTGTGTCAAAGCTTACATGTACTGTTGTGTCAAAGCTTACATGTACTGTTGTGTAACAGCAAACATAAACTGTTGTGTCAAAGCTTACATGTACTGTTGTGTCAAAGCTTACATGAACTGCTGTGTAACAGCAAACATAAACTGTTGTGTCAAAGCTTACATGTACTGTTGTGTCAAAGCCTACATGAACTGTTGTGTCAAAGCTTACATGAACTGTTGTGTAACAGAAAACACAAACTGTTGTGTCAAAGCTTACATGTACTGTTGTGTCAAAGCGTACACTACTTAGATTTGAATCAAACTCATAACAGATCAAAGAGTATGAAAGTTTGTCAGTTCAATTGCTGAAGATTAGAGGGTTTTTTTCCTGGTAACTCTGGTTTCCTCTACATTCACGAATTGACTGCCTCAATATAAAACTCAATTACTTCACTCTACTACTCATAGCCCTAATATCAACAAAAGTTTCAATGATGACCATTAGTCAAAATTATGCAGTAATGTATTACAGGACCCTCTTTACCTTATTTCTGAAGGGGGCTGGGGCCCTTGAAATTGACGTATCACTGGCCATGCTTTTTTTATGTTCCAACACTGATGGCGATCACAGTACCAAAGCAGCGTCCTTGCAACTAATGACGTACTAATGTCATATACGTCATTAAACAACTAAATTCAGGCAGAGTTTTCATTCTTTTTAGCGTGTAATTCAAGCATGCTGGCTCATTGTCAGAACATTGTGGGTGTGGCCAGCCATCTGTCAATTGTGGAAATAAGCATCATAGTGACCCAAAATCTGAAAAAATAATACCAATGAAATGATAGAAACCTAAAAGAAATTCAGTTTTTTAAGCTGTTTTTTTTTCAAAATTGTGAAAATTGGCAAAGTGACTGTGATGAAAAAACATAAGATTTTGAATTCTTAATATTCTTTCATATCAATCTCAAATATGACCCAGGGTGAGCCTTGTGTTAAATTTTTATATACAGATGACATTTCATGGTAACCAAGGCAACAAGATATCCATTAGTAAGAATCAATTAGAAGAATGCAAATCGGTTTCACTTTAAATATTAGTGACATACACATATGACATAACAACATGCCAGTCAAGCATCTCAATGGAAACAAAATCACCAAAAGCAACAGAAATTCAATACATTAGAATCGTGTAGAAGAGTGTCTATCCACTTAAAAATGTTCAATACTGGTGACATACAAAAATAAGAATCTCCATGGCAACCATATCGCCAAGGCAACAGAAGAATAATGTCGAAGAATGTCCGTCTACTTCAAAATGTTTATAAATACTGGTGACATACAACATAACAGCCTGCCAGTCGGATATCTCCATGGCAACCACATTGCCAAGGCAACAGAAGAATCATGTAGAAGAATGTCTGTCTACTTCAAAATGTTTATAAATATTGGTGACATAAGACATAACAGCCTGCCAATCGGGTCTCTCCATGGCAACCATATCATTTATATTCTGAAACAGAAATTTATAAATTTAATTTCAAAATTACTGTACATCATATTTGATGAAAGAACCATAATGAGTGAGCTAACATATCCCACCCCACGCTCCCACATATTGAACCTTAAAAACACTGAAAAAATCAGCAAAACAAAACATTTAACTTGATCTGTACCTCATTGTGGTAGACTTATATACCAAAAATCAGTTCAATAACCTAGAAGCGTTTAGGAAAAAGTGTGGAAAACTGTTATTTCAATGAAATTATCAAAACAAAGGCTCATAATTTTGGTACAATGGAGCAAAACAAAATATAAACTTGATCTGTAACTCATTGTGGTAGAATCACATACCAAAAATCAGTTCAATAGCTGAAAGCCTTAAAAGTGTGGACAACTTATAATGGACTGAAGGACGGCTCAAAAACATTATACTGTCAAACCTGTCTATATAGGCCATCCAAGGGAACCAGCAGTGTGTGCCAAACTTCGTCGGACCGTCGAACAAGTCCGATAAAATTACCACTGGTCCAATAAAAAATCAGATTTTTCCGGACCGTATGTCCGGTAACCAGTTCGGAAAATAGAGAGTGCCAAAAATTCAGATTTATAGTTCCGATCCAACTCGAATTTTATTATTGCCATCCGACTTCCATTATTACAAAAATGTACGTTCCAGGAGCTATTCCAGGGAAACCAATAAAATCAATAAAACGGAAAACAACAGGAGGTGCAAATTATGAAGAAAACGTGAAAGAAAATTTAAGCAGCATTGGATGGAGGGGCGACCATGGTTGCAATTTGACGAGGAGAAATGTGTAATGAAATGCACACACTGCTTTGAATTTTATGGGTCGGGAGGCGCAGCACACAATAATAATTTAAAAGGCCAGAATACATTTATTTGTACTTCCATAAATTAATGTATTCTGACCTTTTAATTATTATTGTGTGCTACGCCTCCCTAACTCGACCCGACCCAACTCATTTCTCCTTGTCAAATTGCAACCATGGTCGCCCCTCCATCCAATGTTTCTTAAATTTTCTTTCAAATTTTCTTCATAATTTGTGCCTCCCGTAGCTTTCCGTTTTAAAGGAGAAAATAAGTAAATATTTACAAAACCGAATAATTGTTTTCTTTTTATTGAAGAATTTTTGGTCCAGTAAAAAACTTTACGGTCTGGTAAAGTTTCTAGGTTTACCAGACCGAATGTCCATTAATCATTTTGAAAGTTTGGCACACACTGAACCAGTAAAAGTGGCTTTTATGGACAGGTAGCCTTTAAACAGAGGTTCAAATAATATGAATAAAGAACAATTGGATACAATTCTACTGGCCTTTATAAGCAGGTGGCCCTTTTATAAAGTGGCCTTTAAGGCAGGTTTAGACTGTACATTTACATATTAACATTATATAAAGTTGGATAGTTTATAAAAGATTTGTAATCACAATTTTGTCTGTAGAATCAGGAAATAAAGTAATCAGGATATTTATGTTGTAAATGGTAGGTCCATGAATAAAGAAGGAAATACTTTCCGATTCAAATTTGCATCACAAAAATATTCAGACGGCCCATGCAAAAGCCATGTCAAAAATACAGACAAACCTATCTATATAGCCAACTGAAGGAACTAGTAAAATTGGCCTTTATATACAAGTTCAATAATATGAACAAAGAACAATTGGGAAACAATTCTACTGGCCTTTATGAGCAGGTGGCCCTTATATAGGAGGTGGCCTTCAAGGCAGTTTGGACTGTACCTGATTCTTCCATCACTTTTCTAGATGCTTGGCCTAGGTCTTTTCAAATTTTGAATTATCAGTAGCCAAATTTAAAAAAAATTGTGAAAATATAGTCCTCAAACCTACCATAAAGGCCACTTCTATGTAAGGGCCATCTTTGTTTAAAGGCAGTAAAAATTTATCTGAATTAACCTTTATACAAGTTATTTAAACCTGTACTAAAGGACCACCTGCCCATAATAACATTCTTACTAGTTCCCCAAGCTGCCATTTATAGACAGATTGGATATTTTAATTTGCATATGAGGCACAATTAGTTTTTATTGCACCAGAAAAATTTGAAGAAAATGAAATTTTCTTAACGTGGAAAAATTTGTCATCTTGCTTGCTGAAGTTTGGTTTTTTTCCTGTTCCCTCCACCATCCATGAACTGCCTTTATACGAGTGAAAGAATCTTCAATCTTGACTAGAATGTAAAACTCCATGACTCCACTAAAAAACCCATTGAGTTGAGTAATAGTGTTTAACATTCCAGTCAAGAATATATCACTTATACTAGGTTTCCACAAATTTAAAACAATTAGTAGCCAAAATTCCAAAATTTGTGAAAATATAGTCCTTTTTAAAGTATTTTTTCACAAATTTGCTAAAATAGGTCACTTTTTGAAAGAATTCCTAAGAAATTAGTAGCCAATGGCGATTTTGGCTACCAGGAATGATAACATAGCTTATATCGAGACATCATCGGATATAGGCGAAGGTGCAGAAATTTGGCTTGTGCTTTGCACTGATGGCATTATAAAGCAGGGCTCTTTATCGTGCAACCCATACCGGGACACGTTAATTTAAGTTCCCATCTGAAAGAACCAGACTTTCATTTCCTAATGGCGAAAGAACAGTCACTACCCACTTTTAAGTCTTGGGTCACACCTGGCCAGGGTTCGAACCGAGCAAGCTACAAACTAAGCTACTGCAGTGGTAAAATGTTATTGACATTGATAGGTTCAACATGTTACCATGTACAACTCTTCTTTTAGACTAAAAAATATTGTTCCCCATATTATCACAAAGCCTTTTTTAATATTTTTTCCCTGTAAACCATCTTTTATTTGCACTAATTACTTTTGTGATACAGACTATAGTTGAATATTTGGTATTTATAAAATATATCATTTTAGGAAACAAATTCACAATGATTAACTTTTGAGATTATTTGTTACTTGCAAAAGACAAGGATGCTAATTGCACATGAATAAAAGCTGGTTTGCAATTTATCCTATCATATTTGATTGGTCATTAGATTGATCATGTGACTACAAAACTGATCACAAAAAAAGTCACATGATTAAAAACATGAAAAAAAAATAAACTGATCATGTGATATATCACGTGAAGACACTAACCAAAGTCGTGGGGATTCCACTACTCTCAGCTGCTGAGAACGCCAGGGTAAAATTTCTCCTCTGAAATGAAAACAATAGAAATTTAAGTTCACACTTCATACAATATGAAAGCCAAACAGCACTATGTAAGACAAACAAACTCTGAAAGTGAAAGCACCACCCAGATGTGGCAGATCCTAAATCCGCATTAATAGAATAAACCCTTCTTTGTAGTGTTTGAAGTGGAAACTAATAGAATCTGTCACCAGTAACAGGGTAAGACAGAGATATCTCAAACGAGGATGAATATTTTCCTGTCCAGAACGAGCTTCAGAAATTCTTTTTCTCACACATTTGCATCATAAAACATAATTTGTAAACAAAAAATCATGTCACTATCCGTGTCTACTGAAAATGACGTAGTCAATTTTTGTTGACGTTCTCACATAAAATGATTGTGACGTTATCAATTAAGTGTGTGTAAGTGATTGTGACGATGAGAAATTGTTGGTCGACTTCGAAAGTTTTCTCAACTTATTGAGTCCTCTCAACGATAAATCAAGAGCAGGTATAACTACGCGGGAAATTCAGCGTGTAGCCTGTCTCAACCTTACGGTGAGACAAGGAAATCCCACATGGGTAAAAACAAGGGATTTCCATGTCACAGGTGTGAGAAAAAAAAAATCTTATCCCAAAGGTTGAGGTTTCAATGTCTTCACTACAAAACTACAAAACAGGGATTCATTCTTTTTCTCCAATGTCCAATACATTCCTGTTTTGGAAAGCTTTTATGGAAAAAAATTTATCTCAGAACTATGAAAAAAGTACACTGATTGCATTTGAAACCAATGATGTCACATTAATCTTAATTGCTGACACCACAAAGTGATATTGTCACATCAAAGGGCATGTAGCTCATCTTTAACAGAACAGAAAAATCTTACACTGTTCAAACACAGATTTTTCTTGTCCAATACGGGAGGTGAAGGTGGCGTTTTTCCCTAGTTTCCTCCATGAAGTGACTGAGTTGAGTTGAGTAATGGTGTTTAATGTCCCAGCCAAGAATAATTCACTTAATTTAATTAATTAATTAATAATTCACTTATATCAAGACATCACCAGCTACAGGTGAAAGTGCAGAAATTTTGCCAGTGCATTGCACTGATGGCATCATACAGCAGGGTTCTTTATCGTGCCAAGCCCACCGTGACACAGGACCTCATTTATTTTAAGTTCCCATCCGAAAGAACCGTGACTTTCATTTCATAATGCCACTTCACTGTACTAAACTCAGGCAAAACCAACACTACCAGTGATTCTGTTACATTTTTTTTTTAAAAACTACCTTCTCCCCCTTACACACACTACACACACACATATGAACTTGTTATAATATCAACCAAAAACTTTTCTCAATCTAGTTTTTTGGACTGATTGATTGAATGGGGTTTTACGCCCCCAGACAAGAATATTTCACTTATATCGAAATGTTACCAGCTCTAGGTGAAGTGATAGTAATTTTGACCTTTGCAGTGCGCTTAAAGGAATTTGCAGAGAGGGATCATTAATGTGCCTGTCATGAAACGGCATCAGTTTTTAAAATCTCTTCTGAAGGACCCTGTGACTTTCATATCTAAATGTTGCGTACTTGGCCATTACGTAACTTGAAGTCTTATTAAGACCCTGGTTGGGTTTCAAACACATGACCTCCCACATAAGACATACAGCAAAACATGAATATAACGAACATGCTTACAAGGAATACATAGACAGTACAAAGTCAAATACTGGGCCCCACCACTCCTCTATGTAAGTCTATGTATAACAATATACTATTAAGTCACTTTGTCACCCTTAAAAGAAATTTCTTGCATAGCGATTGGTTAACTTGGGGTTCATGAAACTATGTTCTGAAATCTGCCAGAGTACATGAACGAACTGGGCGGTAAAAGGGAAGTAACTCGTACATTGCTGATGCCTAGTTACAGTAAACAAACATGGCGACAATGTACCCAAGTCACACAAAATACGAAATGGAAGTTAAAAAGATCCAACTGGTTACGCTTGAAGGGTGACAAAAACGTTATACAGGGCTTTGGTAGGTTACACGGTCCCATGTACCCTGTCAAAGATGAATGTACTCTGAGCCTGCGGCTCAGGGTACATCAATCTTTGACGGGGAACATGAGGCAGTCGATCAATGCATCCGATGGGTGTTTTTTTTTTTTTGAAAAGAAACAATGTACCAAACCATGTATTGCTGAATTAAATGGTAGAAAATAATAATTTCATAAATATATGAAAAAGACAATCGGTAATTAAAATTTAAAATAGTTGTACCCGATCGTTTTGTCATTTCGGATAGAGAGAAAGAGTTTTGCAGATCCTACCGTCGCTATGAGGGGGTACATTCTAGCGGTTGTATGTAACTGGATCATTTGGGTTTTAATTAACTGCTGATTATCACTCACAATATTCCCGTTTCATGTTAATGTTGAAGTACAGTTGTTTTACCAGTTCCGAATTTTTACTACCGAATAATCTAAAATTTCAATCCCGTTCAATTAAAGGAATCGCAAATAACTTTCTAAATTTGCTTCTACTTGAATGTATGGGCATTAATTGTTTAAATAATATTAAACTTCAACCGCTTCCTAAAAGGTCGACAGATTGTTGGTGACCTAGTTTAACGATGTAAACAAATCGTGATCACGGAAATGCTTTTTTCAAGAAAACATACTACCACATGTTTTGAGGACAGGTGTCGATATTTTGGAATCAGTTAACATTTGTATTATTACACAACATAAATTTTATTTCCTCTGCTTGTGGATGACGTCTGCAGCAGCGCTTATATGAAACCCTGTTCGGAACTGGTAAAACGACTGTACACAACACTGTATGAATTATCTCCCTTTCAAGAAAGTAAAATCTAATCGATAAACATTTTAAAATATGACACAATTGCCTCAACATCAAAATACGTTATCATAACCTTCAAAATAAATTAAAATTTCCGTAGATTTCGCGAAGAATTAATTAAACAACCTGCCGTTGCTGTTCATTTCATAAAAGTTATGATTTTACATCGTAGGACGCAAACTTCTCGAACTACTTTTTATTGTAAACATGAGATCAGTTCGACAAATTGCAGAAATTATTAGGTGCATCCCGTCGCAATATTTTACTAGATTCCGAAATGTATTCCGAAAATTTATTCCAAATGTGCATATGTAACCAAATGCATTACCCGTCTCAGAATACATATCTCACGATAAAACAGATATACTTCTTTCACGCTCATTTACCAGGCGCACTATTTCCAGGTGTACTCATATCTTATAATTTCATAGCAAAGAAGCTCGATATCTTGGAAGAAAGTGACAACAATGTACGCGTTTTCACGCTGTACAAAAACAGAGTTCTAAGGTCTTCTTTATAAACATGTTTAACTGTAGTTTTTTATTTTTTTTAAATCTTCCGATGCATGTAGCTAAATGCAAGAACATTGATAGCAAATAAATAGATTTCTTAATGTCCTGCAATTTAAGCAGAATTCTAAACCAAAAATGTAGGGGATATTACTCTGCTAATTATTGCCAAAAAAGTAAGGGAGATAACTCTGCCAATTATTTTTAGGTATAAGGGGAGATAATTATACAAGTTTTACCTTGTCATCAGAGTTCAGGTCTGCAATAGGTATTTTGTCGGGCATGTAGTTGTGTAGAAGAGCACAAAATGCCAGGCCATCATTCCAACTGCTACTGAAGTTTGTTATATCTACACCCTGTAAAATAAACATATTGCTATCAATGATTTTGCTACATTTTTTGTAAACTACCTTATGCCTATAAGTTTGGGAAAATTCAAGTCCTGAGATCTAGCAAACTGCATTATGATATGCTGGCAATAGTTAGTATCTCCATAGCAAAGACACTATATTGTGGTACTACCTAAGAAAAACTAGATTTTATTTTTCAGTACATCACAGTTATTTTGGGGAATTTTAGTGGAGTTGAGTAATGGTGTTTAACGTCCCAGTCAAGAATATTTCACCTATATTGAAACATTACCAGCTAAAGTCAAGGTGGAGAAATTTTAGTGGACAAATTGGGAAGTTTTAGTCATTTTCCCTAGGGAAACTATCTTTATTTGGTTGTATTTTGAGCAAACAAAATCACAGGCTATACAAACTATACCACAAGGGCTCTATCTCACCTTTTTGTAAATGGGGTGAGGTGGGGGGGGGGGGGGGGGGGGGGGGGGGAGAGGGGGGGGAGGCCTTGCAGTTGTGAAAATAAGTGTCATAATGACAAAAATGTGAAAAAGAAAAAGTTATAGAAAACTCTGAATATAATGTTTTTAAAACTAAAATTTCTAAAAATTGTAAAAATTGGCAGTGATTATGAAAAGAACCCATAAGATTTTGAATTGTGAATGGGGTAGAATGTCATCAGCGCAGCACAAAGGCAAAATTTCTTTACTCTTGACTAGGACGTTAAACACCATTATTCAACTCAACTCCTTTCACTGCCTAGGTTCAAAGGTCGCACATGCAGATATTAGCGAGTGTGTTGCTTTGCCCATTTTGAAAAATTGTACAAATACAGAAGAATTCTGATTTACCCGAGATCAAAGATCATTTCATTGTCAGATCAAGAATTCAGATTTACCCGAGATCAAAGATCAAAGATCATTTCATTGTCAGATCAAGAATTCTGATTTACTCGAGATCAAAGATCATTTCATTGTCAGATCAAGAATTCCGATTTACCCGAGATCAAAGATCATTTCATTGTCAGATCAAGAATTCAGATTTACCCGAGATCAAAGATCATTTCTTTGTCAGATCAAGAATTCAGATTTACCCGAGATCAAAAATCATTTCATTGTCAGATCAAGAATTCAGATTTACCCGAGATCAAAGACCATTTCATTGTCAGATCAAAACAAACGTTAAGACTTCATAGGCTGTATCAGTATTTGTTGAAAAGATCTTGCTAATAATTAAACTTGTAATTTTTTTAATTAATCATTTTAGTATTGTTCAGAATTTGGCTAAAATCCTAACTGGCACTACTCCTATTACAGAGATGTGCAAAAAGTATTCGTTCACTTTGTAAAATCCTTCTTCATTTCATATAAAACCATGTGTTTTCAAAAAATTGTCAAAAATTTATTTCTTTGGTTGATTATCTGATTGAAGTCAAATTTGCCAGACATGTCCGTCGGTCAGACAGTATTTCATAGACTGGTAGCTCTCCTGATATGATCATATAACTTACACCTTGTATTACGTTACTTACACTGTATGCCACGGTCTTCTGCTGGCACCATTTAAGAAGAGCATTCCTTTTTGATCCACCAATCAATTTTGCCAGTCCCAACAATGGATCTTTAGCTCCACCATCTTTTCTATCAGGAGTCTCAACACTGAAATAAAGGTCAAACAACACCTCTAACTGAAATAAAGGTCAAACAACACCTCTAACTGAAATAAAGGTCAAACAACACTTCTAACTGAAATAAAGGTCAAACAACACCTCTAGCTGAAATAAAGGTCAAACAACACCTTAGCTGAAATAAAGGTCAAACAACACCTCTAACTGAAATAAAGGTCAAACAACACCTCTAACTGAAATAAAGGTCAAACAACACCTCTAACTGAAATAAAAGGTCAAACAACACCTCTAACTGAAATAAAGGTCAAACAACACCTCTAACTGAAATAAAGGTCAAACAACACCTCTACTGAAATAAAGGTCAAACAACACCTCTAACTGAAATAAAGGTCAAACAACACCTCTAACTGAAATAAAGTCAAACACACCTCTAACTGAAATAAAGGTCAAACAACACCTCTAACTGAAATAAAGATCAAACAACACCTCTAACTGAAATAAAGGTCAAACAACACCTCTAACTGAAATAAAGGTCAAACAACACCTCTAACTGAAATAAAGGTCAAACAACACCTCTAACTGAAATAAAGATCAAACAACACCTCTAACTGAAATAAAGTCAAACACACCTCTAACTGAAATAAAGATCAAACAACACCTCTAACTGAAATAAAGGTCAAACAACACCTCTAACTAATCTGGGGCTCAAAATCCCAGGTCCAAGGTCCAGGTTTCGGTTTCACAATCATTTCTTCACCAAGACTGAATTTAATTTAGCAAATTTTGATAATTATATTTTAGAATGATTAATAAATGTTTTAGACATAAGTAAATACAACTGTTTTAAGCCAAGAGTGATCTTCAAAGTTACAACTAAAATTCGGTTTTGATCTAACTAAGGGCAGATCGTATTGTGAGAAAGTTTGTTTGTCAGTTGGTTTGCTGGAAGTGGGTTGTTTTCTCCAGGTACTCTGGTTTCCTCCACCTTCCCTGAACTGACTGCCTTAAGATTCCGGGTAAGTACATGTATAAAAATTTTGACTGAGATGTACATGTAGAACACTATTACTCCACTCCTAATTAGACAATCTATCTCAACCAAACTTATTAAGACAAACTATTTTGGCATAAATATCCTTTGTTTAACAAGTTACAAATGAAATGGGATACCCAGGGTTCGTACAGACATTTGGACTCCAAATTTCAGGACTTTTTAGGGTCTTTTCAGGGTCTTATTTGCAAATTTAAGGCCTAATCAGAGGGACAATTTTTAGCAAAGAAATATTGGTGCAAAGACAACTAAATCAATCACACATGTCTATAGTAACGACCCTTGAATTGGAGGCTGAAGTTGGGCGTTCAGTTGGGCCAGGTACCTTTAAATTGCACATTTCAATGTAACATCAATTTATTATTTACTTATATCCACTTAATATCGAAATACAGACAACCAACTAGCTAAATTCAAGGACTTTTTACGGCCTTCAGGATAAATTCAAGGGCTTTTTAGGGCCAGGTTGTTTTTAGGGTCTTTTTAGGGCAAACCTAAAAATTTAAGGACTTTTCCAGGTCTGTACGAACCTTGATACCATTTCAAAAATGTCCCCCTAACGAAACTAACATTGGAAATACTTATTTTCCCAACTAAGTACATTATCAAAATATGAATATCTAATACCATGGTATATCTACAGTGCTGCCCAAACATGGTTAAATAAATCTGTTAAAAATAATTTTGAGAAAAGTGGCAGACAAAGTGTTTGCAGAAGAAAGAAGAAATTGAGTTGACACTAGACCCCCCCCCCCCTTTTTTAGAGATTTTACACTAAATAGAATTAACCTGTGAAAACTGAAAACCTGCCTTTTCGACAAAATCTTTGGTCTAGAAAGCATTTAGTTTAGGCAGATTCCTTTACAAATTTTACATTGTAATTAGGGGCCAAAACAGCCCTAACCTTATTATATACCCCATAATCAACATTACATTTTAACTAAAATTTTTCCACAATTTTAGTCTGGGGACTACTGATGAGGAATTTTATTTCATAACGACCGTCTAGTGTTGCAAAATTACAAATATAAAATCAGTTTAGTTATCCTTTAAATACCGTAAAAGGGGAAATTTTCACGAGGGTTAAAATTTTGCTTATTTCGAGCTAAGAAATTATCACAAAATTGACAACTTTACAGGTGTATATATCATAATATACTACACCCATGTGAAATATCTGATTTTAAAAATCGCAAAATTTTCACCCCGCAAAAATAATCCCCTTTACAGTAATCATGTATAAAGCCTACCTTATTCCACCACTACTTCTTCTGTTCGGACCTCTGTGTGCCAGAATTGAGGTAATAGTTGGTGATGTGTCATTTCTGGTTACAGGCGGAGCTGATTTAGGCGGTTCTATTCCTGGTGATTTTGGTCCATCGTGGAAAGTTAATCCAGCAACTGAATGGCGTAAAGGTGAAGGCCTCTCAGCTGGTTTTTTTAACACTGAGCGAAGTGGTGCTCGGGAGACGCGGCATTTAAATCATTTTGTTGTAAGTCAGAAGATGAGGACGATTTGACCATATCATGTAGGTCTCCATAGCTACAGATATCGTTGGAGTCGGAATTTCTTCGAGAGTTACAACTACTAGAGTGAATTGATGAGCAACCACTCTTAACTTGTTCTTCAATAGATCTGATTAAGGATTTTACTGATAAGGTTTGATTTTTGGAGTCTAATCGTTTGCCTTCGCGCAAGGCCGTCAGACCTCTGTCGACGGTACTAAGAACTTTTCCTTTCAGTTCCGCTGAAGTGAAGATTGATTTAGGTCCAGAACTTTTATCCTCGTTTGATTTCTGTGACTTTACAGCATTAATTTCGTCATTTAATCGATCATTCTCTGATTGTAACTTTGTACATTTTTCTTTCAGCGATTGGTTCTCGTTTGTAATTTTCTCCATGTCATCCTGTGTTTCAGCACGGAAATCATTAGCCACAAGTACCGCTACTTGTAAATCTTTCTGGAATTGTTTCCATTCCTCACTCTCTGACTGATGACGATTACGAAGTTCAAATAGTTCCGCCTCCATTGATTCCTTTTCCTCTCTAAGGGCAGATAACTCTTTCTGAAGTTCAAGTGACCTTGACATTGAACTTTTTCTTTCTTCAGAATACCTGTCACAATCATTTTCCAATTGGTCAATGTGCTCCCTTAAGGATTCTACTTCCGTTTTCAATTCGGACCGTTCGGATTCCAAATTACTGATTTTGAATTCCAAATCATCAACTTGCGTTTTTGCATTATTGCGAGACACTTTTAATTCTTCATCCCTGAAAGACAGCGTTTCCTTCAATCTAGAGATTTCACACTGGCTATGAGCCAGTGATTCCTGAGCACATGCTAATTTTTCTTCCAGTTTATCCTTTTCTTGTCGGGTATTGTGTAAAAGTTCTTCCAAATCAGACTTCCCCTCCGCTTTACAATACTGCTCTAGCTCCTGCACTTTTGATTTTTCATTTTCGAGCAGCGTTTTGTAATGCGTTAATTCAATCTGATCATTGGCACTGATTTCTTTTAGTTCAAACAATGTCTTGTCTACAGTTTCTTTTTCAGACTTAGTAACTGAAACTTTGTCTTCTAATAACTGGATTTTTTCTTTTCCCGACTCGATAATCTCGGCACAATCTTTATGCTCGTTTTCGACACTCTGTAAGGCATTAGCCAGCTCTACATACTTGTGTATATATTCTTCCTTTTCCTCCTCGGCTCCCTTCAGTAATTCCAACAATTGCTGTTCTCTCTCGGTTTGAGCTGGGAAATTTCCATTTATAAACAAATGCTTTAGCTGTGATATTTGCATTCGACAATGTTCTAATTTTTCTGTTTGGGTACAAAGCGATTCCAACAACACGTTTTTCTCATTGATAATTCTTTCGTTTTCGTCCGTCAATTCGTTGACGGAGTCTTGTAAGTCACCAAGTTCCTGTAGAGTAGCCTGTAACTCTTCATTAGTGCTATAATGGGTCTCTTCCATTTGCAATATTCTCTCTGTCAGACAAACGACAGAAATCTCACTTAATGCGTCACTACTCTTGTTACTTCCTTTCTCCCAGTTTCCTGCTTCCATAGAAAACATGGACGGATGTTCTGGAGTTCCGCACAGATCTTGAGGACAGGTACCAGGATCAGACATGGCAACAGAGACTGGTCTCCTATTCCTTTTGTGCCCACTCGGAGTTAAAATATAACGGGCGCCATCTGTTGACAGACTATCACAACTGTTGCTCTTAAGTCCATTGTCACCTGAACATTCGTCATTAGAACCACCATTTTTATTTGTTTTTTCTAGAAATGATAATTTTTCAGAATCTGTTATTTGCTCAATGGGATAACCCAATTCTTTTAACTGTTCTCGTAAAATACTGTTCTCTTTGCGTAAAAATTCCAGTTCATCTTTGATGTCATGTGATGGCACCTGTTCCTTTAATCTCTTATTTTCATATTTATACTTTTCAATTTCAGCTTTTCTGCTTTCTGTTATTTGAATCAGTTCGGATATTCTTGATTCTAACAATTTTTTCTCCTTTTCAAAATTTGCGAGAAGTTCCGCATTGTATGCCATAACGTCTGCTGGCGCTGATGTCCTTTTACGTGAGAATTTATCTTTACTGACATTATGTGAACTATGAGCCCGTTTGATTGGCTGAAGCTTGTTGCTATAGGCAGTTACTTTTGCACCTGTTTTATCAATATTTTGACTACTAGAGGCTTTGCGTATTGGTGTCAACCCGGCCTGTTTGACAGGTCTGGGCTTCAAAAACTCACCATGTTTCTCTCTTTCTTTCAACGACAAATTTTCTTTATTACTACTGGAGTATTTTGACGGATCACCTTTAGGCAACCCGAGACTAGATTTTGGTCTATGTTCTATGAATGTTGCAAGTTTTTTCTTTTGGTGACTCGACAGGTTTTCGTGACTTTTACTCAAATATGTTTTACTAAGCGGAGAATTGACAGGTTTCCGTGGAGACGGTGATGATAGACTTGTATGGTCTGACCTTGACCCTTTCATACCAGATTTCGTGTGAACACCGACTGATCTAATATGTCCTCCAGATGACATGTCTTTTATTGGAGTTGATGTTCTGTCTTGCTTTTTCATGACAGCCGGCATAATCAGAAAATCATCTGAAACAAGATACAATAACATGTATATATATATATATATGGCTAGGTTTCCGCAATTTAAATAAAGGCTGTTCAGAAGCCTGGTGAACCTTAAAGCTCTGTTCAGAAGCTTAATGAACCTAAATGCTCTGTTTAAAGTTTGATGTGTTCAGAGCCTGATGAACTTACAGGCTCAGTTCATAAGCCTGATGAACTTAAGAGGCTGAAAAAATGTTCACCAACCCTTGTCTTCAAAATTTTAACATTTTCTTTTGTGCTATATAGAGGAATATTGAACAAGCAAATTTACAGAAAAATTTACAGAAAAAAAAGAATACCCTGCCAGTAAGTAGCACTTAGTTCAAAGGGCCATAACTGGCAGGAAAATGAGCAAACCAATGATACGCACATCTATCAACTGTTATGGGTTTTTTCAAGGTTTTGTAAAATAATACTTCATAGTTTTGGAAAATTACTCCATAACAAGAAGTGTCTTGAGGGACAGATGGAAGGGTCAAACTTTGAATTTAACATCCCCTGTTTCTTTTGAAAGAAACGCTGCAGTAGCTCAATTGGTAAAGCGCTCACTCAGTAAGTAAAAGGCCATGTGCTCAAACCAAGACCAAGTCTGACTCAAGACTTGAAAGTGGGCAGTGACTCATCACTGTTCTTTTGCCAAGCACTCGACATAACAAAATAAAAGTCATGGTTCTTTCAGAGGGGAACTGAAAATAATCGATGTCATGCGTCATGGTAGGAGTTGCCTAAAGAACCCAGCTGTATAATACCATCAGCACACTAAATTTTTTCATGTTTGCCTATAGCTGGCAATGTCTCGATAAAAGCTAAATATTCTTGACTGGGATGTTAAACAACTTTTTTGAAAGGCATGGGCTACAGACCAGTCCTTCCTTTAAATTACCAGTCCCGGACTGTGGGACTGGCTGTTATTTTTGAACACTTATGATATATTGCATACCTGCCAACCTATGGAGATTCCAAAGAGGGAGATCTCCCGCCTTAACACTGCTATGTGTGTGTGTGGGGGGGGGGGGGGGGAGATTTTGCGTAACAACATTTTTCTGTGTAAAAACCGACTAAAACACAATTCATACCCCTGTATTTAAATGTTTAATCTGCATCAAGGTTCAGTAATCTGAACAGAGACCCATTGCAGTTTTAAATAATATTTACAAAAAGGTTATAAAATTTTCAAGAAAATCTATATCTACCAACTACTTGTTTACTAGAACTATTTTCCATTTTATTTCACTCTGTATATTGTTAAAAGTGCATATTAAATACTTTATAGTATGTTTTTGACTATTTTATGTCATAGTTGGGCAGTGAATTTTTTTTTTAATAAATGAATAATTTTTTATAATAATATTTTAAATAAATTTGTTTGAAAATAAAATAAAAATAAATAAAATGATAATGCTAAATCAAGAAATATAAACATATACTAGAATAATGTCAGTCTTTCAAATAATATTGGCTGTTTCTAAATATAGATAGCTCCTTTTTTCTGTTTGAATTAAACAGCATGTGCTCCCCCCCCCCATATAAAAAACAGATTTTCACTATTTCACATTATGCAATCAGATAATGCTTTTATTAATGGATTATTTCAAGAACAAGGAACATTTTAAGTGGGTCTGTTATATTATCAAAGTTCTATAAAAAATTGAAGTGCAATGTACAATTTTTGTTACTTCCTGTACCTATGTAATACCCGATATACACAGGTGTTAGACCAGTACCTGTGATGTTTATTTAACCATTAATGGTCCACCAAAGGTGGATAGATTAATAAGTGTCTATACGCAAACAATCAATGCCCGGGGATCTTGTGAAATGGAGTAATTAATTCATCTTGATGGCTTCACAGTACAGTAAAACCTCGTTATAATGCCCCTCGATAATTTTGTTACCTCGCTTATTGCCACACTATTTTGAAGTCCCAAAGTCCATTTTGTTTATGTTTTTAATAATGGGCCTCCCCTGATTTATCGCCAAACCCCTTTATAATGCCCAAATTTGACTTAACAAATGGTGGCGATGAATCGAGGTTTTACTGTAGTTGGATGACTTTGAAAGGGGGGTGTCAATGTAATATTTTTTAATATCAGGAGATTTTAACCTCCCACGTAGGAGAAGCAGGAATAGCGGGAGATTCAAAAATTTTTGTCTTGATATCGGGAGACTCCCGCTCATATCGGGAGGGTTGGCAAATATGCTATTGGTAAATTAAACTTGTACAATTAAACTTACCATATTAAATAAAAATATTTTGAAAATACTTCATTCTGAATTAACTGTACTCAACAGTTTTTGATATTATTTTCTTGTCTTCTCACGTCCTTTACCTGCCATCCTAAATAAAAACAAATTTGCAAAAAATTAAATTTAATAGTAGCTCTAGACATAACTTAAACATAGAATACCGGTAAATTCTTTCCCTAAGTGCTTACCCTGACAATAATTATAAATACCTATAGAGGTAACATAGAAAATGTCACTTTGAGACAGTTAACAGAAAGGTATATTGGTTACAATACACTTAAAAACACAACTCATAAATCATACATATATATAGGTAAACAACATTGACCTGTTCGCTTGACCTTTCATTAGGAATACGGTAGTCATATAGGAGGTTCCACCCAATACATGGGTAGTGTTAGGATACAAATTAATACAAACTTGACTTGTCTGTTTGACCTTTCATTTAAATATTTATCACAGATCGAGTACATCTATATAGAGGTAGCACAGGTGTTTTGTTTTGTATACATCATGAGCTATATAGGCAAACAACATTGACCTGTCTGTTTGACATTTTATTAGGAATATTCATATAGGTGGGTCCATCCAATACATGGATAGCCAGGGATTTTTCTGGGTATCCACAGGGTCCGGTAAAGGGACCCATTCCCAATGCAAAAACACATACATTTTTCCCAATTCTGTAGTAAAAAATTCCCAATTAGCTATGTTTATAAATTTTTTGAGAAAAAAAATGTCATAAGATCACCAACATCATATTCGGATGATATCTTGTTCTGATAACGATTTCAATCTATATTAACCCACATTTTGCTGGAAGATTTATATAGAGACAAAAGAGACAGCGCTATTTTGCTGTGAACACTGATATAATTTGTTCAATTACCAGTATTCTACTGACTAGAATTTCTAATATGTTGTTGTGATTTTTCCCAAAATTACATTTTTGTTGAGCATTTTCCCAATTTCATCCCAAGGTCCTTTTCCCAAAAAGGTCAGAAAAATCCCTGATAGCATTAAGATTCGCAGTTATTACATATACACATTGTTCATGATTAGTGTTCACATCATGCATGATCCCTATTACTTAAATTTACTCGTCCATAATGAATATTTAAATCAAAGGTCAGACGGACAGGTCACTGTTGTTTACCTACATTGTATACTCATCTCATAGAGTACATCTATGACCTGTCTTTAAATACATGTACAAATTATGGACCAGTTCATTAACACATAGGGAACACAAGTATTAACTCTTAACTTCAAATCCTAACACTACCTATGTAATGGATGGACCTTCCAATATGAATATTCATAATGGAAGGTCAAACTGACAGGTCAATATTGTTTGTCTATATACACATGTAGGCAAATCAACATTGACCTGTCTGTTTGATCTTGATGTTAAGATTCACAGTTAATTATACATAATATATATAAACATGATTAATATTCTCTAAGTAGACAAAATAAACATGCAGAGAACTTCAATCACTTGAATGTCGATGCCTCAAATACTGTATAATGCTTATAATTCGCTATGGTTTTATTTTCGCTATATTCGCGGTCAAGTGTATTCCGGCGAAAATTAAACCACCGTGAATAGACACTTGTATTTCCAGCCCATTAATCCTGCTAGAGTCTTTTTCCTTGAATCAGATAAGATGTGAAAATATGACATCGCGAAAATAAAGCAATATACAGTACCTTGCGTAACTTGAAATCAGCTGCTGGTCTCAATCCAAATCCCTATTAAATCCTACGTAAACAAGGTGTTTAAAGACCCCCCTCCCCCTCCCACAATGGTGAACATCATGTTCACCGCTCAAAGGCATCCCCATCCTTCTAGTCTATATAAACACACTATAAGCCAACAACATTGACTTGCTGGGTTGACCTTTAATTTAAATATTTATTATCGACCAGTTCTTTAACACAGGTGTGCATTTCATCGACCTCATGGGAAACATGCACTGGTCGTGTTTTAATTGCGAGTCCTATTAAACACTACCCATGTTTAATGCATCATCTATTTACCGGTACATGTATATTCCTAATCAAAGGTCAAGCAGACAGGTTAATGTTGTTTGCCTATAACTACAAAATTATAATTTCCTGACCCCAGTTTCACAATCATTTCTTAACTAAGATTTTCCTTCACTTAAGTTTAGCAAATTTTGACAATATTTTTTAAAAATATGGACAAATATTTTTGCCAAAACTAAATAAAAATTCTATAAGGTTGAAGCGATCTTCAAAACGACACCTTAAATATTGTGAATATTTTAAAAATTAGCAAAATTATTAAGGTAGGAAATTTTCCAGATTTAAGTTAAGGAATATCCTAGTTAAGAAATAATTGTGAATGTTGTTGGCTATAACTATATAATTATTGTTTCCTGGTGTGTTAAATTATCAAATTATCATTCAACCAAACAAAACAAGTAGAGCAAAAAGACACATATATATATATATATACAGAGACATAGTATTACAAAAACAAACAAAAGGGATAAAAAAAACAGGTTAACTAACTAGATTTGTAAAGACAACATATCCAATTTCTTATATATATATATATAATATATACAAAATTTCTTTAACCCATTGTCATTACTGTAGTGTATAGCTGAAATCACAATTGTCAGGTAGAGTTTTAAAAGACCGGCAAACAGACCTTGTGTGTCCGACCAAGTTGTTTTAGCAGTAATGTACCTATGTAGGATCGAAAACTGATTTGTCCACACATCTCGCTAGTTGGGAAGGTCTAAGGTTTGAGTCTCACTCGGATTGGCTGCTGCATTTTTTTCTTTTTTCTGTTACATTTGGGGGCTTGTCCAATCCTTTAAACTGGCAGACCAACAAAGGGTTTATCCCTGGGTGGAACCTAGTGGCTTCAATTCAAGGTAGTTGAATAAAAAAAAGGCAGGGATCTAAGAATGTGGCAGACTGGGTATGATTTTGGCTAGAAAGTTTGTGAAAGAATCCCAAATCATTCTTGAAGAACAATGATGTTCTGTCTCTAAACGATCAAACAATCAATCATAAAGGATATAATTGAAGAAATCATCCATAACTGTGTAAACCGTGCTTAAAAAATACACGAGAGAAAATATGTCCAAACAGACACTTTTTAACGGTGGCAAACCAAATGAGCCAGTGCATGCGAAAACCTACAACTTGGCAATTACGTCACAATTGAGAAAAATCGCGACGAAGTTACGTCACAAACACGAAAGTCAACTGCAAGTATTGTGCGTCAATTTACAAGTTTGACGTTTTAACTTTTAGAACGAGTAGAAGTTAAAACTGATTTTAACGGAGTGATTTTAAGTGTTAGTGTGGTAAGATATGGTTACTGAAGGAGAGAGAGATGAGGTTGAGTTTTTTAATTCATCTATATGTTTTTACAGCATTTATACAGGTTTAAAGTAGATGTGGACGAGCACTCAGTTCGCCGGGTCATGTATTTTCGGAGTATGGAGATGATTGCATTAAAAATATTTCGAAACTAATATTGGTCACGCTTTATAAACCTTTATATCAATATTAATAATATAATACAAATATATAATAAATACAAACATCATCCCAATTTTATCTAAATAAGAGAGAGAGAGAGAGAGAGATATGACCCGGGAAGATTACTGATGTGTGTATCACCCGGGGTTTATCTGAGTTGTTGAATAATATACAACATGTTTAATAAAATGTGTCTTACGATTTTATATATTTTCAATGAAGATGTAGCAACTAAATTAAATATCATCGGTAACAAGATCCAGCAGCAATACCGTGAGTACGTCTGTGAATGTAAACAAATGAAGAGTTACTGGCCTTAGTTGTGACATAACAAATTCTATACATTGTATAACTTTCCGCTGCATAAGTGGTCGGCGTGGTGTAGTGGATATGACTTTGGATTTGCACTTTTGATCAAACACAGGCTCCGGGAGTTCGAATCCCTCTGACGTTGTTTTTTTTTTTAAAATCAATAATTTTAATTAATTACCGGAGCGGGAAGGTTGCATGATAGGGTCCCATTAGTATGAAGTAAAAGACAACCAAAGAAAAACAAACAACAAACAAAACGAGGGGAGAGACAGAATTAGCACCATCATTTCACTTTAAATGTACAATAATTTGTAGGGTAGTATTTAAGATACGCCACGGTGTGCCATCAGAGAAATTGTTTTAAGCTTCATCATCCGTCGTGTGAAGAATAATTTAAATGATCCAAGAACACATGGGAACAGGGTTCAAAAACCTCATAGTGATTTCAATATTAATGGCTTGGTTAGTTGAATGTTGCTTAACATCGTATCAGCAATTTTTCAGTTATTCGCGACGATAACTATTTTTAATTTATTAATCTCTATGGATTAATCTATGAACAATTTCGTGTTTGCATGTGAAGTGCGAGTGTGTTGTATGGTCTGCCTTGTACTAGCGCGCACTCAGGGCGACTTTTAAGGTGCTAGCTCACCGAGTACGCCGCAGACATGCGTACCATTCCCCCAGTCCATTGAACTGATACCAGGTTTACCAGTAAACAACAACAGTAAGGAAAATTCACATTCCCACATGTGGTCTAAGCGGGACTCGAACTCACAGCGGTTAGAAACACTGCATTTGTAGACTGACGTCTTATCCATTAGGCCACTGCGGTCTCTTAATCAATATTAATGGCACTGGTATAATTGTGAATTACATGATTTATTATGCAGATGAGAACGAGGTGCCATTTCCTTCCCCACTTAGAGGTCGAGATAGATCTACATGTACATTCTAATGAAAGTAGGAGGTCAAATCATGAACTATTTCAGAAAACGTGTTTTGATAAAGGATAAAGGGACATTTGCCTATGTTATTCATAATTGCTGTTTAAATTTTATCTATTTAATTATAAACTATTTGTTTTAAATACCACATATATGTACTTTTATTTGTATCGGCAAAAAAAAAAACTTGGTCACTTGCGCATGCTATGCTAAGAAATGCATTAGGGCGTTTTGAACATTCCTTGACCAAACACCTAAAACGCCCACATCTGTATGTTTTGTTTTTAATTTTGGATATGAAGGGCAAAACAGAAGGAATACAGCTTTTCTAAAAAAGAATTTATAGTTAAAAGAAGAAAATGTATTCTTAAGACATGTCTTACAAAGACACAAGAAGAACTATCGAAAATCTCAATACCAAGTGTACCAGTTGCGCCTTTGTACCAAAACAAAATGTTACTTTTGACATCGCACAAAATGTATGTATACAACGGTAGCTTAGTTCGTAGAGTGCACTCTTCCTATGTGAGAGGTCGTGGGTTCGATTTCAGACGGGGTCTGACAAAAACTTCAAAAAGTTTGCCAAGCATTTGGCATTTAGAAATGAAAGTCACAGAGTCCTTTGGAAGAGACCTTAAACACAGATGTCCCCATGTCATCGCAGGCATCGTTAAAAATCCTCCCTGTACATTGCACTTGGCAATTCAAATCAAACTTTTTTCAATCTAAACCACTGGAGATGGTACAAGGGATATATTTTTTCATATAAAATACACACTACAAAGGTAAAATAATATTCTTGTACTTTACTTATAGCTGGAAACGTCCTCGATATAAGTATAATATTCTTGACTAAGATGTAGATCGCCTTTCAATCAATCAATGAATTAACCAATCGATCAATAAACCATATTTTGATTGACAGTTGGGTGCATTTTATTTTCTGACACCCCGTTAAATCCAGATTTTTTATGCACGATTATGCATCTGAATCACTTAATGGAAGAGCACCAGGCACTGGATGAAGATACATGTAGCAAACAGTACCAAACTCGTCTGTATTTTTAATAGATGTCTTTCATTGATACGGACGAATTCCAAATAGCAGCCTTTTGTGTTTGTCATACAAACATTTAGAATATTTTACAAGACAGAACAAAAATATGTATACAATGACTTATTTCGAATGGTGCATTTTTGCAGCACTCAACACTGCAGTCACTTTTTTAATAAATGCAGATTGCAGGACATTCACAATGCTTCATATACAGGAGTTCTATAGGATTTGCGCAATTAAAGCGCCAATACTGTTACAAAATCTGCATATAACAATAAAAAGCATTGCATCCAGTGTTTATGGACCCAGAAACCGGGAATTGAAAGATTGGAAAACATTTTAATCAGCTCATTTTTGTTCGGTCCTGTATCATTTTGGACCATTTTATCAGCACATTTAATAAGATACAAAATTTAACTGAGATAAAATAGGTCAAAGTATCAAATCGATAACATGTGTATTGGAATGCACAAGCACCAGTGCATTTAAGAAGTTTATTTATTTATTTTTAAATCCAGAATTATAATGCACACGCTTCATTTAAATTACCTCATAAATCAAGAATTGTAAAATACAATGGGTTTCAAAAATTGTAAACAAAATGTTTTTAATAATTGAAACTACTTTTCTTGTAAAATGACCAATCATAACTAAACTTTATGGTGGGTGTCGGCATGATATTGAGTTTGTAGGGAGATTTAAAAAGGTAATAACATTTTCTGTAATAATTATTCTGAATTTTCATACAGAAACATCCAATACATTTAAGATTTTCAAGTATACAACCCGGTTACATTTTCTTGAAGATCAGAACCCGTAATATCGATGGTTCTGAGACCACCTTTACACTTGTAAAAAGGTATGTTGATCATGTATCTTTAAAGACCGACCAGATAAAGTCGCACCAAGTCAGTAAAGCAGAGACTGACAAAATTTAAAAATACTGATTAAGCTCAGTTACACCATGTCAGGTTAATGTATCAAGATATCACATGTCCAGCGCCATCGGAAGAGTGACAATCATTTTGTTAAACGATGTTCGAGTATTTAAAATTGAATGCAAAACTGAAAGCACTCATGAACACTTGACCAATAAACTGTGACGTCATCCAAGTTTTTGTGACGTCATTTTTACATTTTAGGATTTGTGTTTTACTTTAAAAAGTTGTTTACATGTATAAAACATTATGGACTTTTATAATATGTAAAAATCTCAATTTTGAACATTTTGACCAAGTTGTAGGTTTTCGCATGCACTGGCTCAAATACATTTGTAACAAAGTGGTAATTGGCAATGGTTGATCATCAAATCAATCTGATGATGAACCAAACACCAGATTGAAATGTAAAACTTGTTCAAAAACTAAAACAGACAATATTGACAAAAAAATATCCATATTTCTATTTTTGTAAGACACAATTCATCATGGGATTACTTTAAAGCCTTCAAAGTTGTGAAGGTAGGAATGCTGCAGTACTGGCAGCTATCTATATATATATATAAACCACACACGAGAGAGAGAGAGAAGAGAGAGAGAGTGAGAGAGTGTGTGTGTGTGTTTGTGTGTGTGTGAGAGATTAGATTTGTAGGATGTTCATGTGTGATTAAAAATGACAAAATGTGTTTATTCTTATTTTCACTTAAAAGTCTGAAACAATTTTGATAAATAACTGAAAACAGACTGAAGAAAGTCTGAAACAGATAAAAAAATACTAGTTGTTACTTATCTGTACTGGAATTGAAGAGTACTTTAACTCAATCAGTCAATGTTGAATGTTTTTACTACAGTCCAATCTACCTAAAGGCCACCTGCTTATAAAGGCCAGTTGAATTGTATCCCAGTTGTTCTTTATTCATATTATTTGAACCTGTATATAAAGCCCACCTGCCGATATGGGCCACTTTTACTGGTTCCCTTGGATGGCCTTTATAGACAGTTTTGACCTATGTTTCCATTCCTGGTAGCCAAAATCGCCATTGGCTACTAATTTCTGAGGAATTCTTTCAAAAAGTAACACATTTTAGCAAATTTGTGGAAAAATACTTTAAAAGGGACTATATTTTCACAAATTTTGGAAATTTGGCTACTAATTATTTTAAATTTATGGAAACCTAGGTTTGACTGTATATGGAATGAATATATCATGAGTAACATACTCATGTACTTTAAAATTATCTAGAGCTCTGAAGTTGATTGAGTGGTTGATCGATTGAATGAGATTTAAAACCCCAGTCAAGAATATTTTACTTATGGTATATCAAGATGTCACCAGCTAAAGATAAAGAGACAGAAATTGTGACTTTTGAGTGCACTCAGGGCAATGTGCAGGGAGAGTTCTTTAACGTGCCATGCTGGCTGCCATGACAATGGGCATCAGTTTTTAAAAGACCTTTTCCAAATAATTTCTAAATGCCAGGTACTTGGCGAAAGAAAGATAACTACCTATTTTCAAGTCTTGGTCTGACCCTGGCTAGGGTTCTAACCCACAACCTTTCATATGTGGAGCAAGTACTTTACCAATTGAGGTATGGTGGTCACAAACTAAGTGACAGTAATCCTACACCACGGATGTTAAAATCAAATACTTCCACATTTTTTTCTAAACTTACATGTATAATTGTGTTTTGGTAAGTTTTATTTTGCCCAGAGATTTTAGAAGTGGATGTTGTGAACGGCAGGACTCTCACTACTGAAACATGTATATTACGGGTCCTCTTCAGTGTTTTGTATCAATAATGGTATTTTTTATTTTCAGAGTTGAGTAATGGTGTTTAATGTCCCAGTCAAAAAGAATTTCACTTATATCGAGATGTCGTCAGCTAAAGAACTGTGACTTTTGTTTCATAATGGCGAGTGCTTGGGGAAAGAAGTCACTACCCACTTACAAGTCTTGGGTCAGACCTAGCTGGGGTTTGAACCCACAACCTCCCACTTATGGAGCGATCACTCTACCAACTGAGCTTCCGCAGTTATTTTCGAGTCATACTGCATATGTAAATAATGTGATACTGATTGTACATAAAAATTAGACTTGTGTGGTTCAATTGAAAACATATATGGCACTTGTACCCCATCATTTGTCCGTTTGGCATTGTTTAGTATGACCAACATTTTTACAATATTCATATGTTGGCTATTCAATCACTAATTTTCACAATTACAAAGTAACTGTAGATCTATGCACAAACGATTAAGAGACAGTCCAAAACCTGTACCATAATCTTGGTTAGATTCTGTATACTAGTGTTGGGAATTGGTTGCAATTTTGTAATCGATGATTGGTAGGGCCCAGTAGCTGGTCAATCATCGGTCATTATATTTAAATTTCTTTTCACATCAGGCATTATTACATCGGGTTCATTTCCAGTGACCTGTTGTTAGATAAGCTAGGAACATGAACAGCAACCAATGAGAAGGAGGCTTTCGAATGTGTATCAGTTAACAGAAATGATAATTTCCCCCGATCATGCTTTTCAATATAGGCTACATGTATTTGCCATAAGTTATGGATGAAAACTCAGGTTTAAAAATTGTGTTCTACTGCCCAATTTTTTTCATAATCCTTTGTATTCGATTTCTTAATTTTATGATCAAATGCTAAGTTGGTTGAAGTAACCAACCAATCTTTGATTTGATTATTTCGATTGATCGGAACACCACTACCGAATATGAAGGTGTTTTATTAATATCGGCCTCGGAAGGGAATCTGACTAAACAGTACCTAGTCAACAAATATCTGCTGTCATCAATGACCAATGGAACCTCCAACAGGGATAAAGCTTACTGTAGAAACCACTGTGGCTGTGACAGTGAAATTCTCTTTATATCCATAGAAAATCAAATAAATTTGAATAAAGATCGATATTTTTCACTTACTTGTACCTAGTCGTAACAGGAAATCTGTATGCGCATCAGCGATTAGCCCAAAATATATCTGCATAGGGAAAAACGTTGGTGCTATGGGGATTTAACATGTTGAAAAACCATGCAAATGGCGGCTTCTGTTGCGCATATGACGTAAAACGTCACCAAGGACATCACTTCCGGTGTAAACATCGTCATTTTCGCATGTGTAAAATCCCCATACCGCCAACATTTTCCTTTCTACAGTCATACTTTATGACAATCGCGGATGCGCATACAGATTTCCTGTTGCGACTAGGTACAAGTAAGTGAAAAATATCAAACTTTATTAAAATTTATTTGATTTTCTATGGATATAAAGAGAATTTCACTGTCACAGCCACAGTGGTTTCTACAGTAACAATTTTGAGTTAGGGACCAGCTTACTTTTCAAGAGAAGTTGCAATAGCAATACATAAAAAAAATCTTTAAATCTTTGGGGGCCCAGAAAAAATTCTGGGGGCCATGGGTTACTGGGCCCCACTGTCCAACCTTAAAACCATTATCAACCATTTAGCAAAAATGATAAGTTGATTTTCTCAATCTGGTCAATGATTTTAATTGAGAGATACATGGTGGTCACTATAGATAACCAATATATATTTGTGCAGTTGTAAAAGAAAAATAATGTATCAGAGAAGGACAGCAAGAACATTGACAGATTATGCAGACCGGAAGCATTTACGATGAACATAAACACAGTTCGAGTTGTAAACAAAAAAGTAGACGGGCACCTGCGAAACTTTATAGCACACAAATGAATCTATTTATGGATCAACATAATTAGGCAACGGTTTTATTATAACTTACCTTTTATTACACTTACATATATATTATCGTGTTATGTCCAATTCGAGTAGCACCGAGTCGAAATAAATTTCGATCGATGAAATTGAAACTGTTCTTTTAAAATTCTACATCCCTTTCCTGTCATGCGCACTGAGGTTATTGATATAAGTTTTTACGATTGGAGAAATTTACGAAAGGAAATTTGTATTTATCAACGGGAATTTTTTCCCGAAACGATGCGAACGACAAATAATGATGACTTCTTAATTTTCAAGCATAAAAAGAGTTGTTGGACATAGAAATTTTTCAGTTTGAAGAGAGTTTGAAAATTTTACGGTGTGTTCAGACATTTTGAAAAAAAATTTGAGCAGAGATTGACATTGTACATCACGTTCTAAAACAAGAGGCCCAATAGGGCCTGTATTGCTCAACTGGCAGACAAGATGCCTGTCATATTGTGAAAATTTAGTCAACAAAACAATTACATATTACATGACTAGGCTTGTACATTTTCAATTTATATCTCAAATTTGAACTAAATCGATTAATAAATAAACGTGTAATGACCATTTACAGGTTTTTGCTATTTATAGCAATGGAAACCATCTTGGATGTTGCAGGATGTTGATTTTTTCAAACTTTCATCTACTCTACCTAGGGACTTCCCAACCCAAATTTGGTTTCAACTGTCTTTGTAGTTTCCGAGAAGAAGATTTTTCATATAATCGTTTAAATTTAGCATATTCTGCTAATTACAAGTAAATAGAAAAAGTTACTGAAAAACCCATTCCATACATTAAATGGCTAGACATCTACTTTCTAAATATCAAATTTGAACTGAATAGTTGATAAACGTGTAATGACCATTTATAGGGTTTGCAATAGTGGCCATCTTGTATGTCAGGTGGAGTCGCCTGGTTTATTCATCCTTGGGACCTTCCATTCCAAATTGGGTTCCAATTGGCAGAGTGGTTTCAGAGGAGGAGATTAAAGTTTACAGATGGACACACACTTCACCATGTTATACGCTTACAAGCTATAGTTAGTTGAGCTAATTAAACAAAATTGATTTAGATTCCATGGATTTACACATGGTAATTAGGGGTTACATGCCCACCCATGGTTTTGTGCAGTCATTTGTTGTGCTTTGAAGACTGAGTGGACACACATGCGTCATCTCATGTAACCCCTGATTACCATGTGTAAATTCATAGATTCTAAATCAAACTTTTAAAAATTTTGTTTAAATTATTAATTATATATGCATTTAGCTACTAGCTAATTGACATTACACAAAGTCTATTTCATGTCTTATATGTAGCAAAATGTAAATACAAATTAAATACAAACATACCAGTCCAAGATCCATGTCACATTTCACAACTGCCAAGTTTCTAGTAATTGTAAAGGGTCTTGATAAATAAACTCAAGAGAACACCTCCTTCACATCAATTGAGATAGAACCTATACTGTTTATTGAATTTTTAGAATTATTTTGCAGTACCGGTATTATTCAAGATTTATTATGAAGTATTATTTAAAAAAACTTTTCCAAAAAAAAAAAAAAACAAAAGCTTTAAATATTGTCATGTTTTGCGTAAATATGACATTCAAATTAGATGGAAATGAAGGTGAATTTCAGGAAAGGGACAGTCAATAAACAGACAGATGACAAGTTTAGCAACATAATATGTAATGTTCGATAAAACATATAAAAATAAAGAACTCGGAATCAACTAGAAAACTAACTTTATTGTGATACAAGATATGTATACAACATAAAAATAAAGGTACTTGAAACATTAACTGCAATATTTATTGGCATTATGAAAAAATAAACAATTTTTTATGTGTATTTGAGAAAAATACACCTTTTAATACACCTTGTTAAGAAATTAAATGAGAAAATGAGCAAAACTAACACTATAACATGTCAAATGAAGTATGGGCATAGTTAAACCTATTTAACATATTAAATGCCAAAATGGGCAAGTTTCAATGCCATCCATGAGGTCTTCCATACTTTCTTTCTTAACTCTTCACTGCCTTACTCTGAGCAGTGTTTGGGGTAAAACATTGTTTCTATAAGCAGTAGCTTTAAAATTTATCGCTGCTCTGGTTAGTTTTGTTTTACATTTAGAAATCAGGGCTCAAAATAGATTTTTGAACAGGGAGAAGTGACTTCTCCCTAAGCCAAGGTTAGGGAGAAGTTTTTAATATAGGGAGAAGTTTTTTGCATGCAAAATTTGGCATATTTAAAAAAAAATCAACTTTAAATTTCACAATCCTCTTACCGGAAGAGTGCAAAGAGAGTAATTATAATTTTGAATTCCATATAAATATATTTCTTCATTATTTTTGTATTATTGTTATTGGTTTTTTTTTTCTTTTTTTAATTATTGTTATTTGTTAATTATATACATGTATTGATATGATTTCAACAAAAATGTTGTTTGTAATTCAAAGACTCTTTTCCTAAATGGTCAATTAAAGCAAGAAACATATTTATTTAACAGCAATTTGGATACCGGTATAATTCAACTACAATGTAAAATTGAAATATATATATATATATTAAAATTAAAAGGTGAAAATCTTTTGAAAAAAATATTAATTAAAAAAAATTTAAAAAATTTAAAATTGCACTAGGCCATTCTTTTGAAAATAGAGTTATTCCCCTTGTGTAAACAGATGGTTCCTATAAATAGCCATTGGGATTTTTGTTTGTCCTACTCCAATGTCTAGAGATGATTTGGCTGATTTAACATCATTCAGCTGTAAACTACTTTAATTTATGGAAGAGAAACATTTTGAAATGGTCCGTTATTTTATTAAAGTTTCTTATCAAAAAACAATGTGTATTGTATGTTTACAACAAGGACTTCTGGTTTTCATCTTAATACATAAACATTGACAGAGCTGTTTTTGTAGCAGTTAATTAGGCCTTTTCATCATGATGACCTTTAATTACTTCAATCAACAGGTTGATGAATTTATAATTATCGGATTAACACACCTGGGTATATTGGGAGGTACCTGAACATACATATTAATGTGTGTCATGGTCAGAGGCCCCTCTAGGGTTAAGTAAAATTATCAAAACTTAGGGCTACTAGAACTTCGCTTTTTAGGCAGTTTCAGGCAAAGTTTTTTGAAACAGGACGAAGATATCGCCCAACTTCGCCCTATTTTGAGCCCTGAGAGATCAATAAATCCTAGGGAGGTAATGGTAACTAAAATAAATTTCAATGTAATTAAATTCCTTTGGTGTTTTGTGACACACATGATTACGTTTACACATTTATTTTATGGTTAAAAATTTAGAGTTTGAAGAAAAGCAGCTTCTTTAAATATGGCAATGATGGAAAATAGGAAATCACATTTTTCGGTAGCAAATGTTGTTGCTGAATTCAAAAAAGAAGAAATAAAGATTAATTCTAAAAAAAATTGAACAACTGTCCTCTATTGCTAAGATGCACAAATGTAACCTAAAAAGGACAATTTAGACAATTTTATGGATTAAAAATGTATTTCCATGAATCGGTACAGGTACCACTACATATTTTTGTCAAACATTAAACATGTATCAAACATGCATATTAAATTTTGTACAAGTTTTCCCAGTAGTTTTGATTTGGAAGACTAGTACATGTTTATCGTTATAGAGACATTTTTTCTATGCATACAGCATGCACGATGTCTGTGCCTTTGACATCACAAGTTGTAAACTTAAACTACTAGCTATTTGTATTAAAATGAATCAAATAAGACTATTGGTAAAACTAAACTTTTAACAAATTTACTCAGAAAATGGAAAAAACTACTCAGAAAATGGAAAAAACTATTTCAACATATCAAATGGAAAAATAAACAAAATTAAACCAATTTAACATATTAAATGAAACAAAAGTTGTCAGAAGACAACATAGGTTCCCATTGTTTTGTCATAAATAAGAAACAATTTCTGTAAATGTATTTATTTTGAGATCGTAAGTAATTGTGAACAAGTACTTCATAATTCCAAAGGTACTCCATTATATTCACTGTAATCACGAATTAGTGCAATTTGTCTACTGCGAAAATAGCTGAAATAAGACCACCACTAAATAAAGTAAATTAGCACTATTGAGAGTCATACTTGTAAAGAAAAAGAGCCGTTTGTACAAAACTTGACATGTTTCTTGGAAGCAGTTGTGTCGCCCGACAATGCATAGTAAATTTATGCTCTGAACAAGAAATGATCTATAAAAATCAAAGGGAAATAATTCAAAACAACCAAGATAGAGTTGTTGTTCTTGTGCACTGCACTTCGAGTCATTGCCAAAAACATGCATACCAAGTTTGGAGTCATTTGAACATACAACGTCAAAGTAATGCTCTGGATGCGGACACGGCCGCAAGTAATCCCTGCATGTTGTCTAGTCAGGTGACACCACAAAACGTGGTCTCCTGTTTTGTCTATATACATGCCTATAACCTAAATTCAAAATGTTTGTTAGTTGGACTTCAAATCAAAATTTTCAACCAAAACTTATCCAGATAAGAATACAAAGGAAACAACTTCTTTGACTCCATATAGGTGAAAATTAAAACCTGTTCTGTTGTCTGTCTATATACACATATTTATACACTAAATTCTAAATGTTAATCACGTTTCAATGTAAAACAAATGACAAAAATCAAATCTTTCACCCAAAACTTAACCAGATAAAATTGCAAAATAAACTCTTTAACCCATTATAAAGGAAAAATAAAACCTGGCCATAAAAACAACAATGTGTGTGTTTGAAAAAAATAACTAGTAAAAATAAATACAAAAATTAAATCATTGTATTAATTCCTGTAATATATAGGCCCCATGCTCTATAGCATTGATATTAAGGCCTGAATCACGCCTGTATAATAGACTTAAACTAGGAGATTGGCATATTAACTGATGACCTTAGTTCAACCTATTAGTACACACATATGGGGCTGGCAAAGGAACACAATACATTTGTTTTTTAGTGAAAATTGTAAACTTCTATCAATATAGGAGAATAACATAAAAAGTAACAAAATTTAAAAAAATTATTGTTTGGTGCGCTTTTTATTTTTGAAACAAAAACGGAAAGTTTAGTTACAAAAATATAAAATATTAAAAAGTTATTTATGAGAACAGCTGTCTCTAAACATTAAAGATGAACAATAGTATCTAATGTATCATAAGAAAATGGCCATACTTAACCTGTTATTAGCGTGGCAAATGAGAAAATGGACATTTCAGCTTTAGACAAATAACACAAAACTAGACTTTGATGCAATCATTAAGTGAGGTTATAATTCGGCTAAAGAAATTTTTTTTATGTGTTTGTGGTAACGCTCTTAGAAAAATTAGTTGGTAGGCTGACATTTTTTAAAAAAAAAAATTTGAATTATCTTTTTACATTTGCCGTAATGGACAAGATGCTAACTTTAAAGGCGCTTGTCAAAATACCGACAAAAAAACTTTTGGGTAGGCATGAAAAATGGTGGTTGGTTGGGTTACTGGCAACACATTTTTTTTAGGCCTTATTTAGAAGAGGATGGTGCAGGTTCAATGGCACTTGAACAAAGATGTTGAGCAGTGGCCGTGGCAGTTGATGCTGCAACATTATCAATTTTGATACCATAACAGATGTCATTGTTAACAGTTACACATATTCTTTTGCCCAATAAATATTCCTCAAAACTTTCAATGTCATCAATGAGGTCCTGAAGATTTTCTGCCTTAAGGAATGCTTGAATGGTCTGTTGGAAAGCAGTTAGTCTATGCATTTGATTTTTGTTGTCCAGCAAATTGATTTTAAGTGTTGATGATTTAAGTAAATCAACTGTCAGCTGCTTCATATTACATCCATCACATCTAGTAAATTTGATGCCTGCAGAAACAACTTTCTTGCAGGAAGAGCACTTATTGTTTACAGTTAATGAAACAAGCTTTATTTCCCCTTTAAGTGAATTGCCGCTTCCTGAAAAAAATTGTGTAGAAATATTTGCAAGTTTTTCCTTTGTTTCTTCAATTGTTGTCTGCGGTGTTGTTGTCAACTGTAGTGTGTCATATAGCCGGGAAGCCACAAACGTGATCTTGTAAAATTTGTTAACTTTCAACAAATTAATTTGATTTTCCCACACATTTAAAAAAATTGATCCACTTTCATCCGCAACTATGAACTCTTTTTTGGCCACTGTACGGTTGAATAAGTTTTCCATGGTTTCAGGTGAATCACCAACTACTTTGACATGTATGGTTATCTACAATACAATACAAAAAAAAAATTACTTTTAATTACATTAAAAATTGTGGATAACAAAGTTGTAGAACCTCAAAATTCAAATGCACCAGTTTGTGTCATGAAGTCCAGAATGGAAATTAGACAAGAGTTCAATATCTATTACATCTTTTCCAAGTAAAAAATGCACATAAAACAAATAAAAAACCTCTTGCACGTTGGAACTTTTAGGTCCAATGCAATTGATACATACTTTACAGTAGAGTATAATGGGTCCGTCGAAATACCCAATGCTACCCAAAGCCATCATAAGTAATGCTTAAATTTATGTTATATATCGTTAAATGGGTCCCTTATAATAAATTATTGCTTAATTATTTCGAATTAATGCACGTTCAACGCAATTTTCGAGTCAAATGTACCGAAGCTGTTAGATCGAAGAATTCTATCGTTAAACTCGTATACCTTTTCATGTTCAATTTTCATCATATTTTACTATTTAACATTTATGTATTATTATTATTATCTGCCGTTCAACAGCAGGTAAATATCAAAATGTTAAAAATTAAGCCATTCCAGTAAGTAAGCTGCATGACAAGGGAGACAACCGGACGTTTGTTTTGACCAACTGTAAACCTTCCGCCTTGTAAGGAACACCAAAACGTCTGCTGACTGATGTTACGATTTTGAGTACAAATTGCAATGTACATTATGTTAGAGACCGGGGTCCAGTTTAACGGGAAATCTATTTTCTCACTAAATCTTAAATTCATTATTACATTTTCATTTTAAGTCCTAAATTGTTACAGAAATATATTTGAGTAAAAAAATTTTTTTTAGTGTTGCCTTGTTTACAAATATGGATTTTTTTGCTCCAAGTATGGAATAAGTTACACTATGTAATGTAAAATCAAAATTATTTCAAATGGATTTAGGGTGTTCCTTACAGAGTAGAAGGTTTGCAGTCGTACAAAAAAAAAAAAAAAAAAAAAAAAAAAAAAAAAAACCCATCAGGTTGTCTCCCTTGTCATACAGCTTGATTGAGTCAAAAGTTAGTCCGATGGTTGAACATGCAATGTTACTAAATAATTAAGCACTAATTTATTATAAGGGACCCATTTAATGATATATAACATAAATTTAAGCATTATTTATGGTGGCTTTGGGTAGCTTTGGGTAGCATTGGGTGACTTTGGGTGGCATTGCGCCAGTAAGGATATAATCACTAAACGCAAGTCGACTGCAGAAACAATATCTATATTAAACGAGGCAAAACACATGGCACATACAATATCCGCAAGGGAGATAATCATAGATAACACATAAGGGGAGTTAATACAACATATATTGGCGTTGGGTATTTCGACGGACCGGAGTATAATGGCTATTTACTAGTATTTTTCAACGATGGACTACTAAAATTGATCATAAATAACCACATTTGAATATTCCAAAGCAATATAATGTTTTGTGAAATTATGAAATGACAATGAAGGCACATCAAAAGTTTCAATGACATGGATTACTTTGCCAAACCAAAGGAAGTATATTTATAATCAGTGATTACAATATATGTAACATTCTTTACATCTTGCCTGTTTTGTACTCAACACTAACGTTGTATAATGTTTTTGGCTTTGTTGGTTGTTCACAAGTATATGTTTTTCAGTTACAAACTACTATTTTTTGAAATATTTAATTTATTTTTTGTGAGAATATTGGTATTGACGTCATCAAAGGGAAAGTAACTTAGTCCGAAAAATCTGACCCAGTACAAAATACTGGGTTGATTTGACAGTAGTTGGACGATTTTTTGTCATGGGGCGATATTGGTAAAAAAAAAAAAAAAGTAGACGATTTTGTGAAGAAATGTGGGCGCGAACCTGACGAGAGCGATTTGACTTGCTACCGTAAATTATGGTCTAGAAAATTAATAACAATATTTAATAAAAAAAAAAGTTGGGGAAAAACTAAATCGGAACGGGAGGCAGAATAAGGGATGTGGGTGAAAACCTGGGTATTACATTAATATGGTCTACAGATTTAGATATAGAATGTCAGAAAAATTCCACAACATACCATTCCAGACGGGTGTTTAATGTCTCGTATTTTCAGGTGATTTGAAGGCTGCTCACTAGATATTTTTCTTCTCTTGAACGGTATATCATCAATGTTTAAAACAGTTAATGTTGTTCTTGAATTAATCTGCACGTCGGTCCCTTTACCATCTCTAGATGGCACGACTGTTACTCCAGTCAATTTCACTGGCGATTGGAGTTTTTCTGCCCTGGAAAACGAGTCATGTTTATCTGCATCGAAGCTTACAACTCTTTTGATATCATCCGCTATCTGCAGCATACCATTAAAGTACAAGTTGTTATTAGAACTTCTCTTAACGGGTGATATGTTATGCAAAAATCCCATCATATCATTTAGTTCATGTTTCCTTTTACGTTCCATACTGCTGGTTGCACTTTATCAAATGCGCAGTAGATTCCCGCCGTTTTAATCGACTCGGGACTCCTCGGACACTTGTGTTCGTTATCATAGAAACGTAACGTATTCAAAAATACCCTATGAATCACGTAAAGATTTGATCAAAACATAGATTATTGGTAATAAATGTGATCAACTCAAACAAATCCAATCTATCAAATTTTCACCTAGAAATTATGAATGAATGAGTTGTTTTTTTATTATTATTTCTATGCAATTGCAAGAAGAATTTTGCTTGCTAGTATATGTTGTTTCTTGTACTTTCATCTGTATGCGATTTGCTGTTTTATATAATGCAGTATTGTTTAACGATTTCTACCTATATTTGAATTGCTTGTAATTGAACTGTGTTAAATGCAATTGCATAAGTGTAATGGGGTTTTGAAGTTGTCATCATGGACAATGGTATTGTCATATTGCAGGAAATGACAATATAACGCCAAGACAGACGGGAGGTGTTTGTGAAACACGTATGCCCCCCCATCTGAAACCTACATTGCAGGGTGCACATTTTTTATGGGCAATACACAGTGTGGGCAGTGTGCATGGAAATGAAAATGACATTTTAAACTTGAAAATTGTGATAATGCTAACTTAAGAGAAAGAGTTACCTCTCTTGTACATGTATATATTAACAAAAAAATTTATAATTTGCATGTAATTTTATTATTTACAAACTGAGCATAGCAAAACTTTCAGATATATATTTAATATTAAAAATCTACATCCATACAAAATTTCGGTTTAAATCCTTGAAAACATGCAGTTTCCCGGGTAAACTGAAAATTAGCCATTTTTTTAAAGGGGCACAATTCTGTCAAAAATTGTCCAATCGCACCTGAAACAGAACTTGACCTAGATATTCTTCTAATAAACCTGTATACCAAACTTCATTTGAATACATGCAATCTTTGAAAAGATAATGAACGGAAACTGAAAATTTTTCAAAGGGCTATAACTCTGTCAAAAATTGGCCGATCATACCCCAAACAGAACTTGACCTAGATATTATGATGATAAAGCTGTATACCAAATTTCATTTAAATCTCTGCAGCTGTTGCAGAGATAATGAACGGAAACTGAATGGATCGACCGACCGACCATCCGACCGACAGACAGCAGCAAAGCAATATGCCCTCCCTTTTTCAAAGGGGGGCATAATAAATGAAACGTTTCTATTATAATATACAATTTATTTGTAACAAACATTACAGAATAATGAAATAAATGACAGTAGAGCTAAAATGGACGGAAGGAATGTGGTGGGTCCGAGAGATAGGTGGCAGGTTAGCTCAGTGGGTAGAGCGCCCTGCGAGTATCGGTAAGGTTCAAGTGTTAGTCCTTGTTTGGTCGCTGCATTTTTCGTTTTCTTGTCACATTAAATATATGTTAACATAACATATACTCACAATTTGGTATTGATGACATGGCACATCCATTGACATAGTGCATAAGCTGACGACATTGCGACATAAGTGAAATATTATTGACTGGGATATAAAATTCCTGGACTCAATAAAAATACATGTAAATAGTTGAATGGTGTTAAATGTTCTGACAATGGGTTCTGAAGATGTCATCATCGAAATTCAGATTGCGATATTGCAGAATATGATATTTGCATATTAAAACATCTATAACACATATAGAATGTTTATATTTTTAATTGAAATATACTTTTTATTTATAACAAACATTACAGCACAATTAAATTACAATTATTTTTCAAAGGTAGAAATGTTTTGTATCAAGCACATAGAATGCCAATTTGTAGGAGATGAGATATGTCATTACAATGTTTCATATGAGAACTAATTCATTACATATATGTTACAACATGATAACCAAAGTTAATGTGTACATAAAATGGTTTATTACATATTTGAACATTGTCCAACATGATATACAAATGCTCATGTGTCTGTTTCAATTAATAGAAATAATATAAGTCATATACCAATAGGGTTTTCAGAGCCTGCATTTTTTTTAAATTTCATTTTGCTGGTATTCTGCAAAATTTAATCTCCACACGTTTTCTGCCTTTTTACAATTGTATTCAGAGAGATTTACAGTTTTTACACCTACTCTTCTGAAAGCATACTTACCAACTTGCCAGCAGAATGTATGGGATAAACATGTATTGACATGTATGATCAATATCATTATAATAACAATATATACAGTGTTATATACTAGTATACCATTATTTTTTTAGAAATCTTATTACAGTGTGTTGGCTTTTTGAAAGGCTTAGATAAAGCAATTAAAACACTTTTGTGTTTAAACTTTTGTGCATGAGTCTGACATTGTCTTTCAAGGATAAAAAAATATAAGTTAATACAGTTTATTGTATGTAAACAAGTTTTTAAGTTTTTTGGAAACACATGTATGTTAATTGTAACATTACTCCTGCATACACATATATAAAATCTCAAAGATATATTCAGTGCTCGTCTTGCATATATGTAAAATAAAGACATTTAATATTTTGAACATTATCACTTCAAAGTAATATTATACATAATTCCAAATGACAAGTACATCATAATAAGCAAATTAAAAATATATACAACTTTATAATTTACAAAGTGAAGTATAGATTGTTCATGATCTGAAAGCAACAAAAATGTACTGATCAATACATATTCATTCATTTTCACTATTATTTGATGTTGTTTCCAGAAACAAAATATATGTGTTGATAACTTGTTACTTAGAGTGTAAATAGGTACACAAGAATATGAACATCTTTGTAATCAGATTAAACAATCTATACATCAGTTTGATAGTGAAATAAACAAGGGAATGGAGAAGTAAATACATGTTTATCTACTTCTCCATCATCAGTGGTATCCCATTAATGCATAAAACCAGTTGTTTTTATGTTGCATTTACTGCAACATAAAACATTTCAACTGAGTTAGGATTATATCATATATCATTTTCTGCAGATAAATCTATTGATACATAGACCAGTTTGTGATCTGACCAAAAACATTCAACTATACCTTTGTGTGCATACTGCCTATTTGTAAATATGAGATCAAGTGTCGATTGGTAATCAGTTGTTACCCCAGATACAATTTGCTGAACATTAAATGTAGTTTGCATAAATTCTATAAAGCCGGTGTTACAATTATTAGATATATCAAAATTGAAATCACCCAATATAACTATATTTGCATGGTCATTTGTAACTGGTAGGATGTGAAGATTGATAAAACTTTTGAACTCGTCTAAAGTGCAAACAGGTGCAATATACATAGTAATAACTGTGAAGTAGAGGTTGTGAATCAAAACATCAAGTTTTAGTGCCTCACAGTTTGTTACTCTGAAGTTTTGATGATTGTATACTGTAACCACAGGCTGGCGATTATTCTGTATGTAAGCTGCTAGACCACGCGCTGGTCGATGAATCGATCTCGTAGCAGCATCATTTCTGAACATGGTGTAACCATCAATGTGAAAATGTTCATTACTGTCACGCAAACAAAGTTTTGTTTCTGCGAATGACATAATATCACATGATGTAACATTCGGATCATTTTTTATGTCTGGGTAATGAAGGTTCAAAGATCTGGCATTGTTAAATGCAATCTTTAAACATCTAGTGTTTATTTTATAAATTGGTGTGTAACAAAGTGGCATTGGATTCTTTCTGAGTATTTTCATTTCTTCTGTAACAAACTTGTCAACTGATATTTTCGATTCATTTAACTCAATGATATGAAGTCCACTCATTGTTCTAGCTCTGCTAAGTGCTACATAATGTATGTGTGGAACAGAGTTTCTCATTGTTAAATCAATATATACCTCGTCAAGAGTTGATCCTTGAGCTTTGTGTATTGTTTTAGCCGCAGATGGAGTAAGTGGAAACTGAATTCTTGAAATTGTTTTACCACGCAACATAAAAGATCTATTCAAATCAAATATGGGTGTCCACATGCATATAGTTTCTCTAGTATACAAATGACTATATGTCTTTCTCCAACTAGTCCCAACAGATGAATCATCAAATTGAACCCATAAAATACTTGGTCTCCTTCTATTTTGCAGTCTGAAATCTAACATTTTCAATGTACAACTTGCACCATTTGTTAGACCATCTGACGTGTCAATATTTGCAGTTAAATCATACCTAAGTGAAACAGCCACAGACAAACATTGTAGCAATCCAGATGTTTTTGCAGGATCAGGCGGTATTGTTTTCAAGATATTTTGTTTTACAGCTGCTGAATCATGTGATTTAACATCATCAACAGATGGAATCGACATTTTTTGCGATGAGGTTAGTTCAAATACTCTAGAATTCCATGATTTGGCACCTTCTCTTGTTGAGTACAAATGTGGTATTGATGAATCTGTAGTAACTTGGTTATTGTCTACAATGCATGATTGTATGATGCTAATGTCATTGTCTGTGTGATTTCCTTCTCTAAGTCTATTTAAAATTTCTGCAAATTGTGCATCATCTTTCTGTCTCATAATTTGTGTTAGTTCATACATCTGAAAATGGTCTTTCCACAAATTTGTTGCCAGCGGTCCATATCCTTTTGATAAGTTTTGGAAAATCCAACCATCAAATACTGGCTTTAACTGGAATAAGTCTCCAATCAATATTACAGATATATTTCCAAAAGCTTTATTGGAGCCTTTTATCTGTTTTAATCTTTCAGATACATAATTTAACATGCCACATCCAACCATTGAAACTTCATCAATAATGAGAATAGATAAATCTTTGTACTTGACTCTTAGTGCATTAAGACTGTCACTATCAAGTGGTTTATAGTTGAAACCTTGACTAGCTGGAATCTTAAAGGTTGAATGAATAGTGCTACCATTTATATTGAAAGCAGCTTTTCCAGTAGGTGCACACAAGACCACTCTTATGTCATCAGGATTGTCACCTTGTTGGGCACATAAAAAGCGAATCAATGCTTGATACAAAGCTCTTATTAATACTGATTTTCCAACCCCTGCACCACCACTTAGGAAAGAGTAAACTGGTTCATCTCTGGTCTTCACCCAATATAATATATGATTTAAATATTCTCTTTGTTTCATATTTAATGATCGCATTATGTTGTAGTAATCTTCATCTGATAATCTTGAAGGATTATTTATGATGTCTACAACTTGACTGTGACTACCTAATCCAAGATCTATACCAATATCATGGCTTGTTTGATCATTTGGACGGGTTGGGTTAAAGGCGATATATTTCTCACATTCAGCGTGTTCTTCAGACAGATCTTCAGATTCTACTTGCTGTGTCTGAGGTGCCAACAAATCAAACTGTTCATCATTAAAGTCTTTTTGTGCTTGGATTTCCGCTTCATCCAACTGACTTCCAATACATTCATACCTTTTTAATTTATTATCAATGATAAGTTTTGCTGCATTGTAATGTTCTTCATAAGACCTATAACCATTTAACAAATCCATCTCTTCATTTCTCCATGATAAAAATAACAGTAAACGTTCTCTGTAATAATTTTCAGCATCAATCTTAAGGCTATATTTAACATATCTCAGTACTCTAGATGTACGTCTTTCTTTGAACATTGTACCATTTGGTAAAGTTATGTTAATTTTGTGCATAAACATCATTTCATCAAGTTCAATCTCGTCTTTGTTTTCAATGTCAGAATCGCTATCTTCATTATTTGCATCATCATTTTTGTCCCAATCAACTTCCACTTCCTCAGACACTTTCTTGGGGTATATCACATTTAACTTGGATGCATAATCTGCTAAACACCACTTTTCAAGTTGTTTGGGTCTTTGAGAATACCGTTTAATAATATTGTTTGCCTCAATATCTGTGGAATTTTCCGGCAGTTCTTCTAATGAACTCTTAGATTTTAATAAAAAAGTTCTCTCAGTTGGTGGTGATGTATTTATAAATATTACTTCTCTAGTTGCATGTGTCAATGGCAATTGCAAACATAGATATGCTGCCTCTTGAGCACTTGTTTCAACTGCATTTAAGAACTTGTTACCTATTTGTCTAACCTGCTTTCTTATATCATTGTTACCTTGCCTTGCCTCTTTACATGCCTGCTCTAAAAGTGTACTCATTCCCCTTTCCGACTTGCTAATATAAGATACAATATACATAGCACAAGCATAAGGATCTAATACAAACTGAATGTCATGATTCGCATTCCAAGATTGCAAAACTACTTTCATATAAGGATTAGTCCTCACTTCAGATAAATTTCTTTTAAGAAAAACTTTGGGCGAGTGAAGGGAGCTTCTAATGCATTTTATATAGTCTTCCTCTCGCATTTGTATAACATCATTGAGAAATTCATCAAATGTGATTGTATCTGCATTTTGAAGTTCATCAACAGTTTTCTGAATATCTTTGTATTTGTTCTTGTACTCGTCATCAGGATCTTCATCTAAAGGTTCTAATATTTGTGTTTGAGACATTGGTGGATGAGGAAAGCCAAATCTACATACTGGTTTACCTTTCTTTCTGCACGTTTTTGAGTGTTTATGTGTTTGCAGTTGAACATAAGGCTTGAATTGTTCCAAGACATCAGATGTACATGAAACATAACGATTTATAAATTCTGTAATAACTTCATTGCTATCTTCTGCATATTTTGGTGCATTGTTTATCCACACCAAGATGTGAACATGAGGGGAACCCCTGTTTTGGAACTCTGTTCGACAAAAATAATCGGAGATATCACCAATAGGATTATGTGGACTATTTAACACAAGTTTGAAAAATTGGTTAACTCTGTGATTGAAATGTCTGGAACATGATACAGGATCACCTTGAATCAAACTTGTTATTTCTTCCCATGACATATTCTCTATGTCTTCATTGGTATATACTTTTCCATCATGTAAATTTGCTAACATTTTCAACAAATCTTTCCACCTAGTGTCCGCAGCAGACAAGGAGATAAACCATGTTGGAAGACCAAGTTGTCGTATCATAGCAAACAAATCTTTTTTACGTTTTGATAAATAAGCAGGTGAATTTCGTAATGTTCTAAAGATATAGTAGCCTTCATCAAGGTTAACAAGCTGATTTATTGAAGTCTGATCTAATACTTGACCAACTGTAAGTCTTTTACCCATTGTTTTGAAACGTCTCACTGCTAAGTTGACTTTGTCGGAGATTTGTTTCAACTGCAATTTTTTTAGCTTGAAGAAAAGATTTGGAACATTAGTAGCAGCTCTTCTATCAACGGAACGCAATTCCCATTTTGCTATTTCACTATAGTGTACTGGAATGGGTCTGTCTTCATTTTTTGGTCTTCTTTGACCACAATATATGGAGGGAAATGACATATATTCTGCGTCTTCATCTTGATACAGACTTAAAGGAATTTGACCTTCACCTGGTGCAAAACTGTAGACCTGATCAGAAACATTCTGAAAATTATCCAACAGTGTATCTGCATTTCCTTGCACTACTTCAAATGGATCAATCTCACTGAACTTATCATCTTCTTCTAATTGGATATCTTCATTTCTATTTTCATTGAGTGGCAAGTTCAAGTCATTCCCTCCATCTTTGTTAGTAATGTCTTGATCATGATGCATTTTTTTATTTCTTACTTCATTCAGATCTTTAGATGAATTGTCAACATGAAAAAATTCTTGGAAATCAGAATTTGTATTGTCCAACCAATCCTCACTAACCTTTACGCCTGAGTTTTTGTATATCTCACTATTTTTCAGCAACCATGCTAAAGCTTTAATTATTACATTTGGTCTGACATTCTCAACATACAGTGCTTTTTTATAAATTTGTTTTCTTTTTAACTTTACTGGAATTGTAATATTGTCATCAAGTTGTCTGGGTAATGCATTGATTGTAGGTTGTATGTCAACAGGACAATTAACTACATTTCCTTTTACTGAAAGCTGTCTGCCTCTTGGTAATTCTCTTATTTGCATGAAAGGAATACGCAATGATATTAATCTTTCTTCAAGCTGGTGCAAATTTAACTCTTCGGGTTTTTCTGGGAAATAAAACAAATTTGCAACTGAAAGTTTGGGAATTTTGTCACTTGATAAAGCATTAAAGCATGTTCTGCAAATCCATTCAGTGTTATTTACAGATTTATATCTTGTACGGCACAACTTCACTATTTCTGAGTTCATATTCAATTTGGTGTGCAGGAACTGAACAACTGATGTCTTTGGCCACATCTGATTGCATGAGGTACAAATATATGAAAATCCATTTTCCAAAGATTTATGAAATACAATAATTGAGTCTTCAATAGTGTGTCCTTTACTGGAAATTGCTTTTTTAGCAGATTCCATAAATGTGAAATCAGGGTTTTGCCTAACTTTCTTCATATATTGAGCATTCATTGCCCTTTCTTTCAAAGCCCGCATAGGATTTTGTCTTGCTTTCAGCTTACTTTTACGAGTCATTTGCCTATCTCTCAATTTCTGTGTAGGATTTTCTCTTGATTTCTGCATACTGTTAAGAGTCATTTGCCTATCTCTCAATTTCTGTGTAGGATTTTCTCTTGATTTCTGCTTAGTTATAAGAGTCATTTGCCTATCTCTCAATTTCTGTGTAGGATTTTCTCTTGATTTCTGCATACTTTTAAGAGTCATTTGCCTATCTCTTAATTTCTGTGTAGGATTTTCTCTTGATTTCTGCTTACTTATAAGAGTCATTTGCCTATCTCTCAATTTCTGTGTAGGATTCTCTCTTGATTTCTGCATACTTTTAAGAGTCATTTGCCTATCTCTTAATTTCTGTGTAGGATTTTCTCTTGATTTCTGCTTACTTATAAGAGTCATTTGCCTATCTTTCGATTTCTGTGTAGGATTTTCTCTTGATTTCTGCATACTTTTAAGAGTCATTTGCCTATCTCTTAATTTCTGTGTAGGATTTTCTCTTGATTTCTGCATACTTTTAAGAGTCATTTGCCTATCTCTCAATTTCTGTTCAGTGTTTTGTCTTGCCTTCTGTTTATTATTACGATTAATCACCCTGTTTTTTAACATATGTTCAGCATTTTTTCTAATTGTATGCATCCCTTTCAGTGTCATTTTCTTATCTCTCTGTTTTTGAAAATCATCTTCTCTGTATTTTTTCATGTATTGTTTCATGTAGTGTTTTCTGTTTACTTTTGTACATTTTGATGAAGTATTAACTGTGATGTTTGCAGACATTGATTGCTGTTCAAAATATCTTGATAAGGCTGGGTAGCTCTCTACTGCTATAGGAGTAGGTAATAACTTCACTGGTAATATGTTAAATTCTGTATTAAAGCCAATCATTAAACTGGAATAAAAAGAATATAAGAATGACATCAATGAATCAAATTCCTTAAATGTAGCTAGTACTGACTTTCCATTTTCTTCAGATAATCCATTTCTTCCATGAGAATGAGAATCAAAAAATTGAAATTGCTTTTTTCTGTTTCTAAATATTGCCGAAGACACAGAATTAACAAGAATTATTCCACATTCACCCATTAAAAACAAATTTTCTATACATGTGTGTAAACTGTCAACAGTTTCTTCAGTGATGTTAGGTGAAATTACACCATTTAAAACAGATAGTTTTTGAATATGAAATTTCACTTGACCTAAAACTAATGATGATGGTAATTCATCAAAATTTAAATAATAACTTATAAATTTTTTAGCTCTCTTCAGATCACCAATAATATGTTTAAATAAGTTATCACCATCAACTAGAATATTATCCAAGTCAGTCTCAGTTATATAACTTTTACATGCATTGTATGCCAACATAACCAAAGAATTACACACACACTGTCTTCCTCTAGATTCATCATCAAATCTTTTATCAGCCTGATTAAAAGTGCCAAACGTAAATAAAACATCTGAAATAGGACTGAATTTACCGTTTCCTTTTGGAACATGTGATTTGGGTGCCAATATGCGTTTGTTAGAATTTAAAATCATTTCACAGTTTCTTTTTATTTTATCAAAACTTCTTTCCCTTGTATCTGTCTTATTTAAGTTTTTTATCACACATGAAAATTTTGTACATTGTGTATTACATTCACTTAAACCTTGGTTGGGTTTTGTGCTGTTAGCTTTTAATTCTAATATAAGTTCATTACATAATTCATATGCGAGTTCATTCATTATATTCAATGCCAATTCATTTGAAAATTCATGAGTAAAATCATATCTAATTTCATATGCAGTTTCATCAGTTGGGCTATATTGTCCCATACATTCAAAAGTTGGGCTATACTGTCCCGAAGATTCAAAAGATGGGCTATAATGTCCCGAAGTAGTCAGGTCTCTCCCTGAATCTACTCTTGCAGTTGCACTAGATGTCTGACTGGAGTCAACATCAAAAGTAACAGATGCAGCAACACTGATGCTGCTGCGATCTGTGGGGACAAGTCCCCCAACTACAAGTGAAGGCACTGGATCCACAGTTGGATCTAGCTTTTTCTTCTCTTCATGGTACTTCTTCTTCACCAATGTCTTCTTCCAACCCTTGTTCTTAGGCATTCTACTACAAACATTTGAAAAATACTTTTATATAATGACAAATTTTAAATATTCAAGATACAGTACAACCTCGATATAATGCCACCTTCGGTTCAGACAGATTTTAGCGTTATATCGAACTCGGACCAAAAACAAAATCCCCCAGCCCAAAGTCACATTGTCTGCATGTATGTACATGCCGACACCATAACAGCAAATTAGGTTAAAAAACAGTGTTCCTGTCGCTACTCCTTAATATTTCCATTGCTGAATTTCTTTAGTACTAATTTAAACAAATATTGTTGTAAAATATTACCTTATTTAATGATAATAAAGTAAATAATCGTTGAAAACATGTTTTTTATTTCTGCCGGAAATGACTAAATACACAATATCATACAAATTGAAAATTGAATAAAGAAGATGGATTTTTTGTAGAAAATTCAAAAATTTTCAACTTTTGATTGGAGTCAAGAATCAAACGTTTTCTGTTTGGAGTATCCATTTCAACAATGACAGAAAAAATAAGAAATAAAAAATCAGTGAGCGAGTTTTATTTACAACTAAAACACGTTTTTTCATATTAATCATGTGATATTGCATGGATTAAGTCATCAAGTTGTATAACTAGTCGGTGTTCTACCAAGCGTTAGATGTATGCATATTCAAAAAGGCACTGACAATATTCAGCGTTATCAATACAATGTAGGATATTTCTGTAGTCAGTCAAGCGTTACACTCATTTGGCAATATTATTGGGGGTAATATTATTCATAAATACCGGTCTGTTCTATTACACGGGTGGCGGATGGCGATATGCGAATTTGGCATTATAACGGGTGCAATAAATAGATGGGAAATCCGTTCTAAGAAACGACGTCGGTATACGAGGTTGGCATTCAAGATTATTTCACTTGGATAGAAAAGGAAACCTGAGTGCCTGGAGAAAACCACTAACCTTCTGCAAGCGATTTGAAAAATTTTCTCGCACTTGAGCCTGCTCTAGTCGGATCTGAACCTAGGCGGTGAGAAGCACTGTAATCTGTAAGCCTGTTTTTTAAATGACTAAGCCACTAAAGTTCCTCCAAAATACATTGAGTCACAACAGGAAACCATCAGCAGTTTGAATACCTACTTTAGTTGAAATCCCTTCAGTAGTTTTAGACAAATAGGAAAACAAATAATTCCAAGATGGCCATTGTTGGTGGCCACCTTGGATTTACCATCAGAAGCTTTCCGGTATTCAATGAGGCACAACTATTCACTACTTGGCACCTTGATAAAGAATGGGAGTGGGAGTTACATTGAACAATCTTATTTGAAATATTGTGACATATTGAGTTATTGATATATAAGGTCAAATCGTTTGAGAAAATACAATACTGAACTTGAATTCCGACCAAGTTTCATTTAAATTCAATAAATACAGCACGAGTTATCTTCTGGAAATGATCAACCAATCAAAATGCAGTATCCTCATCAATTATGCATAAATTTAATTAAGCATTGAACTTAAAACCAGATTTGTGGGTAAAAATCAAAATCTAATTAGTAATTATCTGGAAAACCAAACTTCGACACTAGCACCGCCACCACTGCAGCTGACTACGCTGTAGTGATTCCTATACGTTCCCTGGAATTCTTGCAGGTGACAGAAAAATGAAGTCCAAAATTATATGGGAAAACGAAACATTCCCTTAAATGTTATATAACTTTTATTATCATTATAATTAGTATAGACATGTCTCCAATTCAAATTACCTCTTGTGTCTATATGTTTCCTATTTTTCATGAAATGGTTTCATAAATATGGTCTATAAACTCATTTCTAATACTAAAATACATGATAATTTATCCAAGGTGAAGCTTCACTCTTAATATCTGCTTATTACTATTGTAGCCAGGTAAAATTAAGATGTTTGTGTATTTGTATTTTTGTAAATCATGTGCATTTGTTTATGTTTTTATCATGTAATCGTGACAGTTGACCATGACCTTGACATTCACATTGCATGCTGGGCACTTGCTCACCTATTCCTGCCATGGGTGAAATACAGGCATTATAATTTAGGATTTCAAACAGTGCAGAGGAGTTTGTCAAAGTAAAATATTTTTATTCACATAAAACCTGCAAAGGTATTATATCAACTAAATCAAAATGTGAGCTATCAACACAATTTGTTCTGATGAGTGTTGAAATTGATTTCATTGTAATTATAATGTTGTCAGGTATCATGTCATATTTCTTGAAAGAGTGATTGTGTACTGACTATATAGTTATGCAAGTTTATTTTATGTATTTGTAGGTTTATGTGTCTCTATGATTCGATGTGTTTGACATACTGCATCATTGAAAATGATGAAATATAGTAACTGAATAAACTGTATTCTGTCTTGTATATTTTGTAGTTCTGTTATCACTGTTAGGTATTGAAGTTTTGTGTACTATTTATTCCATGACTTTTTGATAATCATAATGTGCATTTTGGATTTGTTCAAATACACATTATCTAGCATGCAATTATGCCATTATGTAACAGAAAAGACTCCTTATCAAGAAAGAGGTATTAAAAGGATTAATGCCAATACAAACAATTTTGAATACTGATAACATAGTTGACATGAAACCATTTCACCCTATTTAAAATGATGCAATATTTCATGACTTCAAAAATGGGGTCAACCTTATAATCACAATTACTATTACTATGACAAAAATTTCACAATAATAACAGCTTATAATCCTGTAGAATGTCTATTTATTTCCGAATGTATTTATTTTTAGTGCAGTATGTTGAGTTTTAATAGCATTAAAGGCTGATAATTCTTTTTTCCCCTTTGATTAAACAAAATGGAGGCCACTTCTTACCTTTTCTTCACACTACTACTGTACTTCCTGTTTGGGTGGTACAGGCTAAAGAAAAGGTTGGTTAGCAGGATTGACAGGATCTTTATATAAAAGCAAATTATAAGGGTAAGTAGCCTAATAGTAATGAGAAGTAATTATGTTAAATACTAGGATTAACTCATATTAACCATTATGTACAAGGGTAATCAATATAAAGGGATATAAATCTTGAATCATGATATTTATTATTGTAATTTGCAACATATTTTTTTTACAATTACAAAATATAGGCTTTATTCCAATGACAGGACATATGGCAATTAAACCAGTTGTAAATAAGTCAGCTGAAGAAATTGTTTGTGAACAAAATTTGGCATGATCAGTCATTATTTAACACTGCCTATGTCTAAGTTGCATATTAATGAAATCAATTTGCCTACAGAAACAAAATAGTCATCAATCAGAAAAAGATATTACTGGTAATACTACAAAAACATTTTATTCAAACAAATTTTTAGGAATTACTTGTTATATTTATCATCAGCTGAAAAATGAATCCACACTGGCTATTTATGTGTTTCTAATTATAGAATCGGGGCCATCTTGGATGTAACATAAACATTTAATGACCATTTATATGTATTTGCTATTTATAGTAATGCCAATGGTGGCCATCTTGGATGACACAGAAAGTTGATTTGTACAAACTTTAATCTACTCCACCTAGGGACTTTCCACATTAAATTTGGCTTCATTTGGGTATGTGGTTTCAGAGAAGAAGAGTTTCAAAGAATTGCCTAAATTTAGCATCTAATTTGCATATTCCGCTAATTATGAGCAAACAGAAAAAGTTACTGAAAAATCCGTTACATATATTAAATGGCTAGACATCTACTTTCTAAATCTCAAATTTGAACTAAATCGGTTCTAAAATAAACATGTAACGACCATTTATAGGTTTTTGCTATTTATAGCAATGGCGGCCATCTTGGATGATGCAGGAAGTTGATTTGTACAAACTTTAATCTACTCCACCTAGGGACTTTCCACATTAAATTTGGCTTCATTTGGGTATGTGGTTTCAGAGAAGAAGATTTTCAAAGAATTGCCTAAATTTAGCATCTAATTTGCATATTCCGCTAATTATGAGCAAACAGAAAAAGTTACTGAAAAATCCGTTACATATATTAAATGGCTAGACATATACTTTCTAAATCTCAAATTTGAACTAAATCGGTTCTAAAATAAACATGTAACGACCATTTATAGGTTTTTGCTATTTATAGCAATGGCGGCCATCTTGGATGATGCAGGAAGTTGATTTGTACAAACTTTAATCTACTCCACCTAGCGACTTTCCACATTAAATTTGGCTTCATTTGGGTATGTGGTTTCAGAGAAGAAGATTTTCAAAGAATTGCCTAAATTTAGCATCTAATTTGCATATTCCGCTAATTATGAGCAAACAGAAAAAGTTACTGAAAAATCCGTTACATATATTAAATGGCTAGACATCTACTTTCTAAATCTCAAATTTGAACTAAATCGATTCTAAAATAAACATGTAACAACCATTTATAGGTTTTTGCTATTTATAGCAATGGCGGCCATCTTGGATGCCGCAGGAAGTTGATTTGTACAAACTTTAATCTACTCCACCTAAGGACTTTCCACACCAAATTTGGTTTCAATTGGCCCAGTGGTTTCAGAGGAGAAGATTAAAGTTTACGCACGGACGCACGCACGGACGCACGGACGCACGGACGCACGGACACACGCTTCACCATGGCATAAGCTCAGCTGGCTATAGCCAGTTGAGCTAAAAATGACATATAACTAGAAAAATTGTAAATTTTTGTAAAACATTTCCACAATATCTGAAAATTGGGGTTTCAGTCATAATTAATGATAAGTTTTGATTTCCTGCAAGTTAAACTGAATTTGAAATTGCTCAAAAACTAAGGTATACTCCCTCATGCAAAGTATTTCCTTAGCCTAATATGCACGGTAAAATATATTTTGGTCCTTGGGTAGCTTTTTCAACATCTTCAAAAATAATTTGGTTTCATAATTTGGTCCAAGCACTACTGATGAGGAATTGTATCCGAAAAAACGACCGTCTAGTGCTGTTAAATTAAAACTGGTATATAATATGTAATTTTAATCTCAGACGGATAGCAAAAACTATAACAAAATCACCAGAAAAAATGTCACTGAAAATTTTACTGACTTACGGTAAAATTTTCAACATTAAAAATAAATGGACCAATCTGATCTGATCGTATGAGCTGGGACGGTGACCAAAATACACTTTTGACGAACTGACCAAGGACCGACGTCTCGATATAAGTTGGTTGGTTGAATGTTGCTTAACGTCGCATCAGCAATTTTTCAGCTATTCGCGACGAGAACTATTTTATTGATCTCTGGATTAATCTATGAACAATTTTGGGTAGCATGTGAAGTGTGAGTGTGTTGAATGGTCTGCCTGTACTAGCGCGCACTCAGGGCCACTTTAACGTGCTAGCTCACAGAGTCAGTACGCCGCAGACAAGCGTACCACTCCCCCAGTCCATTATACTGATACCAGGTGAATCAGTAAAGGCCAAGGGCAAGGAAAATCACTTTCCCACATGTGGTCGAGCGGGACTCGAACTCACAGCGGTGAGAGACCTGGATTTGAAGACTAACGTCTTATCCATTAGGCCACCGCGGCCTCGTCTCAATATAAGTGAAATATTCTTGACTGGGGTGTAAAACACATAAATCGAGCTAGTCGCCCATTCACCAGTTGAGTTTTGACACGTGACAGTGCGTTGAATCGATCATATTAGTTAGTTCTGCGTTAAACTTTCGACAAGTTTGTACTGTATACATTTTATGACTATACGGATTATCATCCAGTTTTGACAGTTTACATTATTATTTCTGTAAGGACCAGACGAGCTGACCAAAATTCGAAAATCGTCAGTGTCAGATTTTGATAAGATTTTGATTAAAAAAAATAAAATAAAAATAAAATATAAATTTAAATGCCACAACTTCAAATGTTACACATGGTCTTCAGAGTAACCAACTGCAAAAATATTTTAGCTTACTACCGACTTTGCTCAGTCTGTTTCCATTGCTCTTAGCTGAACGAGTCCTCTGTAGCGGCCATAGGACCATTAGGTAACCCACTCTGGTTGAATTAGCGTCCACTAAAACAAATTCCAAATCCCGAGTGATTTTCGAAACCACCGTGCCACTCGGACTTCGATAGACAGTGACAATACCACTCGGCTATCACTCCTTTATCAAGACCGGCATTAATCGAGGTGGTGTAGAGTTCTTTGGGTCATGACTGACTAGTAAACATCTCCAATCAAAATGGAGATGACGTTGGTTTTGATCCACATTTTGTGGCAAAATATTGCTAAAACTTCAGAAACGTTCTTTTTTTCATTTGAAGTGAGAAACGGGCTTCCACCAACCTATCGCGTAAAAAAAATATACTAATACATGTCCAAATCAAATCCCAAAGCAAAGTAAAACCATGTAACTGACAAATTACAATGTAGATTAAACACGTGGAGTTTCAACAGGAAAGTGAGACCGGGTGCTCTGCAAAGGTTAAGCACCCCTGTTTAGCTAGCTACACCCGCCACGCGTATGAGAGTGACAGGAACTAGATGTATCCAACATCAAAGATACCAGGGTAGTTCGACTCGGAGACATTTTTAAGCCCCGCCTCTGCCATGGAGATGTACATGGCGTGTTGAATGCCTCGTTTCACCAATTTGATCTACACAAATCAAACAACAAAACACGTCCGGTATGAACCAGCTCTGTATTTTTAGAAATTCAATTCACGGCAATGGAAGATACTTAAAAACCGATGTCCAGTATCATGAACGGTGTTTAAATTAACCTGCAAATTGCATGAACGTACTGCACATAATTGAGGTTAAAATATATGCCACTTCCTTATAGCTGGTGACGTCTCGATATAAGTGAACATCTTGAATGGGACGTAAAATCGATTAGTGAATCCTTAAATTTGCTCTGGACAGTCAACGCAAATTAGTCGACTATCATGTGGGGTTTAGTGGGCTGATTAGTAGGACTTAGAAACGCAAATGGGTCTACAAAGCAATAAGTTGGATTCGGACAAAGGGGATGAGAGGTACCGTGATCCGTAAGTCATCCTTTAGACCACTCGGTCATCAAGGCCCCAGGTCCAAAATGGAAAAATAAGGCTACAAGGCGTAGCTAAGCATACGCACATACGACCGCGCGTAAGTTAATTTTGTCAAATATGATATTTAAAATGTAAATATATGACAGCTATATTTTAAAACTTGAAAGCAATACAAATTTAACCCTCAAAACTGAAACTATCATAATGAACAAGACGATTTATGCATATGAATCAATGTACAATTCAGTGGTCGTTTTGAATTTCGTTTGAAGTTAGTCGCAAAAAAATTGCAGATCATGGAAAATAAAACGCACCATTTTTGCTGTATTTTTCATTTCCTGAGGGAGCATACCCCCATGCCCCCCTAGGAAAAAGGCGCATTTTTTAACGTTACAGTGCGTAATATACCAACATGCTCAGCTACGTCCTGGCTACTGCTTAGATCTAAGGACAATATATGATGTCATTTGTATATTAACTGTCGGAAGTTTAACTCTGACTAACGAAAATGAGTCGAACCTCGGATGCCGAGTGACCAAGATATGAGTTTGAGTTGAGTTGAGTAATGGTGTTTAACGTCACAGTCAAGAATATTTCCTTATATCGAGACGTCACCAGCTAACTAGGCGAAGGGCAGAAATTTTGCCTGTTTTTTGCGTGATGGTATTATCAGCAAGGTTCTGTATCGTGCCAGCCCACCGTGACATGGGACCTCGTATATTCAAGTTCCCATCCGAAAGAACCGTGACTTTCATTTCGAATGCGAATGAAACAGTGGAGCTTGAAATAAAAGATACGACCGATTCCTCAAGTTCTGCTTCATATTTAGACTTATACCTGAATTATGACGCCCGCGAAAGGCTACATTTGGAAACTTTATGACAAACGCATGATACAAATTTTCTATTGTCAATTTTTCTTCTCTATGCAGCAATATATACCGCTTCTGCTTATGGTGTATTTGTTTCCCAATAATACCGGTAAGCTATTGGAGAGCCGTTGTAATTACCACTATGTACAGGGACTTTGTATAATGAAGCAGACTGTTTGCAAATAAATTGTTGACTCTGGATATGTATGGGGACATTAACTATATATAACATATTACAATATGTAAATGTAATAAAGAGAGATTTGATGGTTATTTTTTGGAAGAAAAAAAAAACGAATGTAAATTCGGTGAAATGTTGGTGAATCGTTATCTATACAAAAACATATATCACAGAGAACAGAGACATTACAAAGATATACAAATATATATACATGTATAACACATAACTACGGTGGCTGAATAAGGCCATGTGAATTATTTTTTTTATCTTGTTCCCTCAAGTTAGCATCTCGTTCCCTCAAGATAGTATCTCGTTCCTCAAGTTCGTATCTCGTTCCCTCAAGATAGTAACCCGTTCCTCAAGATAGTCATCTCGTTCCCTCAATCCCTCAAGATAGTATCTTGTTCCCTCAAGTTAGTATCTCGTTCCCTCAAGATAGTAACTCGTTCCCTCAAGATAGTATCTCGTTCCCTCAAGTTCGTATCTCGTTCCCTCAAGATAGTAACGTGTTCCTCAAGATAATACTCGTTCCCTCAAGTAGTATTCGTTCCCTCAAGATAGTAACTTGTTCCCTCAAGTTAGTATCTCGTTCCCTCACGATAGTAACTTGTTCCTCAAGATAGTCATTTCATTCCCTCAGGATAGTATCTCGTCATCAACATAGTATCTTCGTCTCTCGAGTAATGATAACTAAATCTGTGTTTCTGGGACGCTTTGTTTGAATGCTTGGCCATTCAGCTATTGAATGTTTCTTATTTGAATCCAGGGCGAAGTTATTTCTTTGTATTTCAATTACATTAAAGATATTATACCCATATTATTCAAACAGAAACTAAATAAGATGCACGCTCCTTTATTGACAGAGTTATAACTCTTTGGTTGAATATTGAGTCTAAGACATATCTCAAATCCAACGGTTTAGTGACCAGATATGGGTGGCTTAATATTCATTTGAAGCTATTAATTAACCCGTTTAATTTTGCACCACTAGACGGCCGTTTCAAAATACAATTCCTCATCAGTAGTGTTTGGATAAAAAACTTGAAGTGGAAAGCCATTTTTCAAGATGCTGAAAAACATTATCCAAAGACCCAAAATATAATTTACAAAACCAAGCTAGCCTAGGGAAATACTTTGCACGAGTGACATACTTAGTTTTTGAGGAATTTCAAAATTTAACAAGTGGATGATTTAGATATAACAGTATATTTCTGACATACCAAATGAAATGTCTTGCATAACAGTTAGGGTAATGTTGCTATGATCTGTTTTCATATTCAATTCAGGGCATAACATAAAACATATTCAAAACAATTGTGTTATTTGTATAAATCTGTAAGTGTATACTGGTGTCCTCATGAAAACATGGTCAGCAACTTACTTGCCAAATATAATAATTATAACCATTTCATTACGTCTTTTCATAGTTACAAGATGCTCCGGGTAGCATCCATCAGCAATATTTCAACTAGTCTGGGCGAGAATTAAACAATTTTAACTATTTTCAACCTTTAATGATTAGAAATAGATGTGCGACATGCATACCAAATACTCAGTCAATCGCATTATAGGACTTGAGCACACTGTCAGTTGCTCTAACTTCAAAATACCGAGTGTCTGGCGAAGGAAAAGATTTTTACCTCTAAGAGCGATGCTATATAACCATTGCATGATCAATATTACAATTATGTTAGTGTAGTTAGAAAAATACTAGTATCATCAGAAATATCCGGGTTTTATGGCGTTTAGAGGCAAAAGTTCTCACTAAATGAACCAGAGACAGGGCAGAGTCTTAACGGTACGAATACTAAATACCTACTTATGACAATCATAGAAAAATTACGGATAACTTGAAACAGTCTTAAGTACATCAGCCATTGTTCTCTACGACAGCAATTTGATTTAATTTGATTTAATAGTGTTTAACGTCCGTCCCAGTCAAATCAAAAACAAACATACTAATCCATGTCTGAATCATAATCCAGAAGCAAAGTAAAAACTTTGGAACTGACAAGTAGGTTAGACACGTGAACCTCCACCAGGGAAGTGAGGCCGGTGCTCCGGAAGGGTAAGCACCTCCTGTTTAGCTAGCTACACCCGTCACGTGTTTTAATCAAAAATTGTGTGAAAGGAACATGGAACTACGAGACGTCAAATATATCCAGGGCAATCCTGGACACAGAGACATCAAACTTATCAAAATACTGTGATGACGGCCATAAAAACTTTTTAGAGCCTTGATAAGCCTAGGCTTGCAATATCCGCGAGTCAACAATCATTTGCAAGCAGCCTACTTCGTGTACAAAGTCCCGTAGTGGGAAAAGCTCTACCATAGCGTATTAATTGGAAACAAATACACCATAAGCAGGAGAAGCAGGTATATTGCTGCATAAAAAAGGAAAGTTGACAATAGAAAAATTGAAGTCATCACGTGTCATTAAAATTTCAAATGTAGCCTTTCGTTTGCGTCATAATCAGGTAAAGTCTAAATATGAAGCAGAACTTGAGGAATCAGTCGTGTCTTTTATTTCAAGCTCACTAGGATAGATGACATTTACATAGTCTCCAAATTTAGGATTGTTAAGAGACAGAACGTCATCATATATCTGTATGTCGAGTTGAATGATTTGGCGACAGTTTTCTCTCCAGATTAACAAGGTTCTTCATAAGAATAAAGAAACAAATCAGCAAACAATGGTGCACAGTTTGTACCCATTGGTATACCGATGTTTGCTGAAAAAACTATATACCAAACACAACAAATATGTTATCTATCAAAAACTCCAACATTTTGTTGATGTATCTTCAGTATATTTTTGTTTGGAATGCGTATGGTGCTTGACAAAAATAACCAGAATCTGTTCAGCACCAGATATTTGTCTTGGCTTACGTTTTTTTGTAAAAGAAAGACAAAATTATTTCACATATATCGAGACGTCGCCAGCTATAGGTGAAGGTGCAGAAATTGTGATCTGAGCTATGCGCTGATGGCATTGTGGAGTGCCATGCCTACCGTGACACGGTGAGGGGAACTCGGTTTTTAAAGTCTCACCCGAAAGACCCGTAACTTTCATTTCTCAATGCCGAGTGCTTGGCGAAAGAACAGTCACTACCCATGTTCCTCTTATTTAGTTTGTGTTTTGAATAAACATCGGCATAAGATATTTTTTTTAATTTTTTTTATTGTCCCAGACATTGAATACGGGATGGTCAAGGAGTGTCAGGGTTTGGGGCCGCTGGGCTCACTTGCCAGGTAACAATAGGTCAACTTTACATACATAAAACATATACATATATACAATTGTATAATATTTGGGGATTCTAGGGATTAATCTAGATTTTGTAGTAAGGCACATTTCTGATTATTTGGGGGTCTATTCAAGTAACTATTAAATCACCAGCGGCGTAGCCAGAAAGAATAAATGTGCAAGCCCGGAGCAAAAAGCACTAAAACGCAACCGTAGACTTCTTCACACTAAGAGGTCCGGGTGCATGTTCCCCAGTTAAATTTTGAAAAATAAGAAGCAATTGATACGTGTTTTATACTCTAAAACAATAGTTTCGTGAGTAAAAAGATTACACAAAGATAAAGTTTTTGTTACGTCCACTGAGCCGAATTTTTAGAGCCACATTTTCATCTATTTTTTCAAAAGACATATTTTACCTCAAAATCTCAACATTTTTCATCAAAAAATATGTGCAAGCACATGATTACTGCTTATATGCATGCTACGTCACTGATCACTTAAGCTTTTGACAGTAAGTTTACTATGATATTTGAAAAATATAGCAATACAATCATTATTAAGATTTGAGATTTTCAAAAATATCAGAAGAAAACGATCAGTAATGTCAGATGAAACAGTTAGTAAGGTCATGCCAGATTAATCCTTCATCAAGTAACTAAGTAAATGAAAAAAATAAAGGGTCTGTTTCCAGTATTCATAATAATTTACAATTTTTAAACACATTTTTTTTCAGTTTTGTCTGGGTTTTTGTTTTTTAATCTTTATATAATATAATTGAAATACAAAAGAAAAATTTCGCCTTTGATTCAAAATAAGAAACATTTAACAGCTGAATAGATCAGCTATCTCCTCACTCGATCTCCGCCATTCAAACACCGCGTCCCGGAAACACAGATTAATTTATCATTATCTCGAGAGAACGAGGGTTGGTTGGTTGGTTGGTTGAATCTTGTTTAATGTCGCATCAGCAGTTTTTCAGCTATTCGCGAAGAGAACTAATTTATTAATCTCTTTGGAATAATCAATAAACAATTCCGTGTATGCATATGAATTATGGTATGGTCTGCCTTGTACTTGCGCGCACGCAGGGCGACTTTAACGTCCTAGCTCACAGAGTCAATTCGCCGCAGAGAAGCGTGTCACTCCCCCAGTCCATTATACAGATACCAATAAAGGCCAACGGCAAAGAAAATTCACTTTCCCACCGGTGGTCTGAGCGGGACTCGAACTCACAGCGGTGAGAGACCCTGAATTTGAAGACTAACGTCTTATCCATTAAGCCACCGCGGCCTCTCGAGGGAACGAGATTCTAACTTGAGGGAACAAGATACAACCTTGAGGAAACGAGTTACTATCTTGAGGAAACAACTTGCTATCTTGAGGGAACAAGTTACTATCTTGAGGGAACAAGTTACTATTTTGAGGGAACGAGATACTGATTTAAGGAACAAGTTACTATCTTGAGGGAATGAGATATTATTTCGAGGGAACAAGTTACTATCTTGAGGGAACGAGATACTAACTTGAGGGAACGAGATATTTATCTTGAGGGAACAAGTTACCATCTTGAGGAACGAGATACTAACTTGATGGAACGAGATGACTATCTTGAGGGAACGAGTTACTATCTTGAGGGAACGAGATACTAACTTGAGGGAACGAAATATTATCTTGAGGGAACAAGTTACTATCTTGAGGGAACGAGATGACTATCTTGAGGGAACGAGTTACTATCTTGAGGGAACGAGATACTAACTTGAGGGAACAAGATACTATCTTGAGGGAACGAGATATTAACTTGAGGGAACGAGATACTATCTTGAGGGAACAAGATAAAAAATAATTTTTACATGGCCTTATTCAGCCACCGTACATAAACACATACAACATGTGGTGGTAAAAAGTTTGTTAACACACACACACCCCATGTACACATTTTGACTATTGGAATGCCAATTTTTCTAGGTTTATCAAAGCCCTCAAAAAGTTTTATGGCCGTCATCATAGTATTGTTGATAAGTTTGTGTCCGTGTCCAGGATACCCTTGATAAATTGATGTCCCATAGTTCCATGTTCCTTTCACACAATTTGATACACACGTGGCGGATGTAGCTAGCTAAACAGGAGGTGCTTACCTTTCCGGAGCACCCGCCTCATTCCCTGGTGGAAGTTCAGTGTCTAACTGACTGTCAGTTCAAAGTTTTACTTTGCTTCAGGATTGTTATTGGGGCATGGAATAGTATGTTTGTTTTTGATCACTACTCACTTTCATGTTTTGGTCAGACCCCGGTCGGGGTTGAACCCACGACCTTGCCACTTACGGAGCGAGCACTCTACCAACTGAGCTACAGCAGTAGTTAAACAATACTTTTTAGTAGCCTTTTAACAGTTTTGTCCAAAAACAGACATACCACTACGATACTGCGCAGTTGGTAGAATGTTAGCCCCGTATAAGTGAGGTCCGGGGGTTCTAACCCTTGGTGGATCTGACCAAAACATGAAAAAGGTTAATGACTGTTCTTTCACCAAACACTAAGTATTAAGAAATTAGCCAGGAACCTCTATGCAACAATGCCCTGTGTTTCGGTAGGATTTGAGCCACTGCACATTGCCCTGACCACACTATACAGGTGAAAAAATATTCTATCATTTAAGCTTAAGCTGGTGACGTGATGATATAAGTTCAATATCATTGACTGGGACTAAATTAATCAATAAAAACAGGAAAATAGGATAAAGTTACGCGTAAATAAAGAAAAAAAAATAAAACAAAAAAGTCTGTTACAAAAATATACATAAAATATATTTTATTACACAAAGTATATTTTTTAAATAGGTACATGTATTTTTATTTAAATGTAAATCCTGGTTTCAGGATATATATACAGTGCAGACTTGTCGAAAGTTTAACACAGAGATAACGAAAAATGTCAAAGGTCAACTGCCGAGTGACTGAAATAGGAAACCTTGTGGTGAAAAACTGGCAAGAGACGGACAACAGCTGTCGAGGGACTTAATGAGCTGCATGCGGCATTAATCCGTTAGCTCAGTGTAAACTTTTCGACAGGTCTGTACTGTGCAATGACTTAAGGTAGGAGTTTCTTTGGTACCCCACCTGTTGAATTGAATTAAGAGGTATGGTGGGTTTGATAGGCGCCTTCTTACAACGTCTCTTGCCACAGGCGCTTGGGGTAAGGTTTTTTTTCAATTTATTAATTTATCGACCAAGCAATGATATATTTTGCTATTTTATCATATCTGACAACGTTCTGAACTAAATGCACCATAAATAAACTGATTTTATTGCACTTTAAAATTTTCTTGATTTTCTCTCTATATATAGGCTTCCTATACACTTATGGATTCTATTTGCAATCCGAAAGTTTAGCAAGGGCCAAAACATAGTATCAGACACTATTGTCATTTACTAAGAGAGCTCAAGACTGTTATTTCAATAAAGTATTTCCGATTCTAGATGATATTGACATCATATACACTTATGGATTCTATTTGCAATCCGAAAGTTTAGCAAGAGTCAAAACATAGTATCAGGCACTGTTGCCATTTACTAAGAGAGAAACTGTTATTTCAATTAAGTATTTCCGATTCTAGATGATAAAGGCATCCTTTGCAATCCGAAAGTTTAGCAAGGCACAGTTGTATATGCCATAACAAAGTATCAGAACTATTGCCATTTACTATGAGAGAGACTGTTATTTCAATTAAGTATTTTCGGTTCTAGATGATAAAGACATCCTATACACTTATGAATTCTATTTGCAATCCAAAAGTTTAGCAAGGGCAAAAACATAGTATCAGACACTATTGTCATTTACTAAGAGAGAGACTGTTATTTCAATTAAGTATTTCCGATTCTAGATGATATTGACATCCTATCCCGAAATGCATCCACAAGAAGCTTCCGCTCACGTCTGAAATCCATGACGGATCTGTTTTCCAAAGCCCGTCTTGAGAGGTATGGTAAAGTATCCGAAACAGTTCCGTATGGAATTGACTTGTAGATCAAATATCCATTCTGTCCTGTTTATAATAATAATAATAATAAATTAGTATAGGTGAACAACTTTGATCTGTCCGCTTGACCTTAACCCTCTTGCTGCCAAATTATTTTTCAACGCAATGTTGACAGTTCCATAATAATGTGTCCGTATCACTATGACTGGAAGAGGTTTAAATATTTCAAATGTGGATCAGTGCATTTGTAATCGATAATTTTATCCGCGTGAAAATGTGTCCGGGCGGACATAATGCATTTCATGGTAAAATCTATCCGGCAGCATGAATGTCATGGTTTGATCCGTAAAACCTATAGAATATTGTCCATAGAACAAATCTCACAAGCAAATATCCTAGGGAAATATTTCATGGGGATAAAATAAACCGTTACATATTCCTAATGACAGTTCAAGCAGACAGGTCAATGTTGTTTGCCTATATTATATTTCTTGTTTATAGGATCTTTTTGTTTAGGCAAAAAGAAGGAATTTAATATTTTGCAATTTTGCAAGGCGTGAATTATCTTATGTGTGCAGAACACCTTTCTTTAATTTTGCAGTGTCAAAAAGAAAAACAAAAAGAAAAAAAAATCAATTTCCTGGAATTCAATTTACAGATTGAAAAAACCCAAATTACTAAAAAATCAATCAATTCTTGAGCTGCACTAACCTACGTAAATAGTCGACTCTTTCGTCATGACTACGTAACATAAAGAACCCCGCCATTTCGTAAAAAAGATTACCATTGTAAATTCCCACACAGGTTATATTTTGTCGCATAAAATGATATATTAAGCAAGGATGGAACCGAAACAGGAATTTTTAGTTACGACTCGGCTCATGTAAGTAAAAGAATCATTGATTTGTACCCATCGTATTGAAATTTATAGAGTATTTTGCTATCTTGCTCTCTCCGAAATAGGCTAAATAAACAGTAACAAATTCAATATTTTTACAACCGAACACTAAAGCTAAAAAACTGAATTGTTATGACCAAGAAATATGAATGACATCAATAATAAAATGACGTCACTGAGAATAAATTCTTTCATTATAGAAATGATTTTTTTGTCAATGTTTAGACATAAAAATAATACACACATTTTGCATACATAACAAAAAGGGCTACGGGAATATACTCATACTTATAGAACAGTTTCAACATATCAATTTAGAATGTAGCAAGCTGTTTACAAATAATTTGTTAGCGAAGGAGTATTGCAGGTCTAGGGTTATCAAGATCACTGTTGCTAAGACTTATGACGCACACGAAAGGCTACATTTGAAACGTTATGACAAACGTGATGACTTCAATTTTGCTATTGTCAACTTTCCGTTTTTATGCAGCAATGTACCCGCTTCTCCTGCTTATGGTGTATTTGTTTCCCAATTAATACGCTATGGTAGAGCTTGTTCCCACTACGGGGACTTTGTGTACACAACGAAGTAGGCCGCTTGCAAATAAATTGTTGACTCAGGGATATTGCAAGCCTAGGCTTATCAAGGCTCTAAAAAGGTTTATGGCCATCGTCACAGTATTGTTGATAATTTTGATTTCCCTGTGTCCAGGATTGCCCTGGATATATTTGACGTTTCATAGTTCCATGTTCCTTTCACACAATTTTGATTACACACGTGACGGGTGTAGCTAGGTAAACAGGAGGTGCTTACCCTTTCGGAGCACCCGGCCTCACTTCCCTGTGGAAGTTCACGTGTCTAGCCTAACTTGTCAGTTTCAAAGTTTTTACTTTGCTTCTGGATTATGATTAATCTTTATTTGCCAGTTTTCAAAGCTTTTGGGATTGTGATTTGGACATGGATTGGTATTTTTGTTTTTACTTAAGGATTGTGATTTGGACATGGATTGGTATTTTTGTTTTTACTTAGGGATTGTGATTAGGACATGGATTGGTATTTTTGTTTTTTACTTAGGGATTGTGATTTGGACATGGATTGGTATTTTTGTTTTTACTTAAGGATTGTGATTTGGACATGGATTGGTATTTTTGTTTTTACTTAGGGATTGTGATTTGGACATGGATTGGTATTTTTGTTTTTACTTAAGGATTGTGAATGGGACATGGATTGGTATTTTTGTTTTTACTTAGGGATTGTGATTTGGACATGGATTGGTATTTTTGTTTTTACTTAGGGATTGTGATCTGGACATGGATTGGTATTTTTGTTTTTACTTAGGGATTGTCATTTGGACATGGATTAGTATTTTTATTTTACTTAGGGATTGTGATTTGACATGGATTGGTATTTTTGTTTTTTACTTTGGGATTGTCATTTACTCCAGACAAAAATATTTCACTTATATCGATACATCACTAGCTATAGTTGACATAGGAGAAAATATTACCTTTGCCTTGCGCGCAGGGCAACGTACAGTGAGGGTTCTTTAACATGCTAGGCCTGCCATGACAGTGGACAACGGCATTTAAGGTCTCTTTCGAAGGATTGGGATATGTGTAGTATGAGGTAAGAAAGTTTAAGTGTACCACATGTCCTTAATAAGAAATACAAACCTAATGTATAAGAAATGTGATCACACATGCCGTAGACTTGTCCGAAATACACCGACCCATGAGAGGGTTGTAATCCTAATTCCTCCATTCTGAAATATAGCAATTGTCATTTACAGGTTAGTTGTCATGTGCATTGGTTGTCATGTACTGTTCTTAATCATGAGTTGTCATGTACTGTTTTTAATATGAGTTGTCATGTACTGTTTTTAATGCATTGGTTGTCATGTCCTGTTTTTGAATGCATTGGTTGTCATGTGCCGTTTTTGAATGAATTAGTTGTCATATCGTTTTTGAATGCATTATTTGCCATGTATCGATTTTGAATGCATTAGTTGTCATGTGCTGTTTTTGAATGCATTAGTTGCCATGTTCTGTTTTTGAATGCATTAGTTGCTATGTATAGATTTTGAATGCATTAGTTGCCATGTATCGATTTTGAATGCATTAGTTGCCATGTACCGTTTTTGAATGCATTAGTTGCCATGTATCGATTTTGAATGCATTAGTTGCCATGTGTTGGTTTTTAATGCATTAGTTGTCATGTAATGTTTTAATGCATTAGTTGTCATGTACTTGTTTTTAATGCATTAGTTGTCATGTAATGTTTTTAATGCATTAGTTGTCATATATTGTTTTTGAATGCATTAGTTCATTTGTCGAAAAGCTGCAGAGATAAAGTTTATTCTTTAACTTAGTGTTAAACTTTCGACAGGTCTGTACTGTATGCATGCGCCTGTTTTGCATTTTGAATTATGTGCTTGAATGCACGTGTGTTATACCTTTTTACAGCATAAAGTACCGTGTCTTCATTGTGTGTGGCAACAACTACGGCATATTTCGTTGGCTCTCGTCCTATATTGTTCAACATTTTGTTCAGCGAGTTTGTGTAAGTTTTTGTCGTGTCCTCGAATGTGGGATGAACTGGGTCCTCATAGGCGTTTTTCATAGCTAGATGGCGCTCTTTCTCCAAATAGGCTCCTCGGACGAGTTTTGCTGCAAATCCAACACCATGAGACTTAATAAATTTAATATCTCGGTCCAAAACGTGATCTGTGGACTGAAATGTATATATTATTGAAACATGCGTGAAATGCCAATTACCCCTATCTCTCTTTCTCCTCTCCCTCTCTCTCCATCCGTCTCTCTCTCTCTCACTCGCTATCTCTATCTCTCTCCGTCCCTCTCTCACTCTCGCTCTCACTATATATCTCTCTCTCTCTCTCTGAAATGGGTCGAAGATAGAATATCTTCCTTTTAGGGCACTTTTAGGGTGTATGGTAGATTTCTAGAAAAAAAGTCAGTGCTATGCGACTTCCTTTCTAGGATTTCAGTCATTCCTTATCATGATTCAAATCGAACACCCATGGTATGTATATTTCGTAACAATTTGTTAATCCTCGACTTTCAAAGTGTTTCCAAAGTGTGTAATTAACGACGTTTACGAGAGAGAGAGAGAGAGAGAGAGATTGGTTTTTTACGCACCAGTAGTATATCCAGGTGGTGTATTTAAGGACACCGGGAAACCAAAAAAAAAAAAAAAAAAAAAAATACTACGCTTGCTGTCGCATACTTGGATCTGCTCAAGCAGGATTCATATAACTAGGAGGTGAGTCACTGAGAGAGAGAGAGAGAGAGGAGAGAGAGAGAGAGAGAGAGAGATTTACCTTAAGATAATTTTGGTAGGTATAATATATGAGTGGTCTATCAGTATAGCATTTTAACATCATTGCTAGAGAGAACAGGTTTAACGCCGGATTAAGGTACGTGTACTCCGCGTCTACCAGTAGAATCATCCCCTTGTCCTCGGCAGCCTAAAAAAACAGACCAAAAGTACAATAGAGAGCTGTCGACACACGCAGTCTACAAATCCAGGGTCTCTCACCGCTGTGACTTCGAGTACCGCTCGGACCACATGTGGGAAAGTGAATTTTTCTTGCCGTCTCTTGAGGAAAAAATACAAATCCAGGGTCTCTTACCGCTGTGAGTTCGAGTACCGCTCGGACCACATTTTTCTTGCCGTCTCTTGAGAAAAATATAAATCCAGGGTCTCTCACCGCTGTGAGTTCGAGTACCGCTCGGACCACATGTGGGAAAGTGAATTTTTCTTGCCGTCTCTTGAGGAAAAAATACAAATCCAGGGTCTCTTACCGCTGTGAGTTCGAGTACCGCTCGGACCACATTTTTCTTGCCGTCTCTTGAGAAAAAATATAAATCCAGGGTCTCTCACCGCTGTGAGTTCGAGTACCGCTCGGACCACATGTGGGAAAGTGAATTTTTCTTGCCGTCTCTTGAGGAAAAAATACAAATCCAGGGTCTCTTACCGCTGTGAGTTCGAGTACCGCTCGGACCACATTTTTCTTGCCGTCTCTTGAGAAAAAATATAAATCCAGGGTCTCTCACCGCTGTGAGTTCGAGTACCGCTCGGACCACATGTGGGAAAGTGAATTTTTCTTGCCGTCTCTTGAGGAAAAAATACAAATCCAGGGTCTCTTACCGCTGTGAGTTCGAGTACCGCTCGGACCACATTTTTCTTGCCGTCTCTTGAGAAAAAATATAAATCCAGGGTCTCTCACCGCTGTGAGTTCGAGTACCGCTCGGACCACATGTGGGAAAGTGAATTTTTCTTGCCGTCTCTTGAGAAAAAATATAAATCCAGGGTCTCTCACCGCTGTGAGTTCGAGTACCGCTCGGACCACACGTTGGAAAGTGAATTTTTCTTGCCGTCTCTTGAGAAAAAATACAAATCCAGGGTCTCTCACCGCTGTGAGTTCGAGTACCGCTCGGACCACATGTGGAAAAGTAAATTTTTCTTGTCGCCTCTTGAGAAAAAAGTCTCTCACCGCTGTGAGTTCGAGTACCGATCGGACAACATGTTGGAAAGTGAATTTTTCTTGCCGTCTCTTGAGAAAAAATACAAATCCAGGGTCTCTCACCGCTGTGAGTTCGAGTACCGCTCGGACCACATGTGAGAGTGAATTTTTCTTGCCGTCTCTTGAGAAAAAATACAAATCCATGGTCTCTCACCGCTGTGAGTTCGAGTACCGCTCGGACCACATGTTGGAAAGTGAATTTTTCTTGCCATCTCTTGAGAAACAAATAATCCACCCAACATTGAAGAGCTTTTATTTTTTAGATTTTGAACAACTTGTGACCTATGACCTTAATTTAATATTTGACACAACAGGTTTGATCCAAATCCATCCATAGTCATAGTCATAGTCATAGTCATAAAACACTGTTATTGTGGGAATTGATGTTTCGCCGGCCACGCCCACAATGTTCCGTCAAATGGCCGGATGCTTGATTTACACGCAAAAAGAACGAAAACTCGGTCTGAATAGCGCTATTTAATGACGTCACTGACACTAGTACGTCATTAGTTGCCGTGACGCTGCTTTGGTACCGTGATGACGGCCAGTGACGGAACATTGTGGGCGTGGCCGGCGATTAGACCCCTTTCACATTCAAATGCGCATGCCCTGTATCTACTGACGACAGCGAAATTTCTAGCTAAGTCTCGCGCGAATTTACAAAACCTCGCGGGATTTTGTTCCAGGGGGCAAGTGCGCGAGTGAGACAATGGCATAAAATGGGCTGCCAGGCAAACATTAAAAAAATGTCCTTCCTCGCAAAACGACTCAGATTAGATCGGTCTGTATTTTCAAGTACTAATTTCGAACACGTGATTCACACAAAAACAATAACAACAATGGCGGCGCCCATGTGTTTTGGCCAAAACAAGATGGGTTGGGACTAGGCCTAGCTAGTAATCGCAATTAGAACTACGTTACAGACCTGTCGAAAGTTTAACACTGAGCTAACGAAGTTAATTCGACGCTAGAAAGAAAAAGCTGTTGAGATAAGCATAGCAGCTGCCCAAAATTGTCAAGATATATACAGCTGATATACAGATATATGTAAGAAACTACAGGAATTAGCCAGATTTGGGACCAATATTCGGTAACTTAGTGTTAAATTTTCGACAGGACTGTACTTTATACACACGTGAACGTTAACCGAACTAAAGTTCTTATGGCGTATCTTTATGATAATTGTCACATAACACTACCGCTAAATCTTGTTAGTGGAATAATTTTGGTTAGGTCATACTGCATCATGAATGATTTAGGCAGAGACAAGTTATATTTTTCTGATTTAGGTAGATCTAGTAAAAATAAGATTTTTTTTATTTTAAAGTTGAATTGATATTTGGAATCTTCCTTCCTTTTAACAAAATAAACAAAACTTATTTTTTCCACTCCAAATCAGCAACATTTAGGTTAAAATTTTTATTTCTTCAGAGTATTACATCTAGTCCGGTCTGTTAGCACATAGATTGTGCAAAATGTGATACCAGCATGAAACTTACAGGAATATTAGTTGGCACTATTGCAATCACAATTAGATATAGACCCAGCTTGCTCGCATCATATTTCTCCGTATGACACAGTTGCAAATATCACATTCCAGTGGATATAGAATGTTTTTCCGCTTTATAGAGTGTTTTCAGGATTGTTAAACAAAGTTATTTTTACCAAAATTTTAAACTGGTTGTATCTAGATACTTCCTATACTTTAGTATGACGTCATAATTCAAAATGGCTGCCGCAAAGTTAATAATTGTTTACGACTATTGTATTTCGATAGAAAATACAGACTTCTTTGACAAAGTTTAATAGTACAAAATGATGTTCCTTATCCATTAAAAATATTGACTTAAATAAATGCGCATGCGCGAGATTCTAATCAAATTGTTCTAATAAAACAATTCTGTCCCTGACAAAGACATAGTTTTTGGAATGAGTTTGCCTGTTATAGTTATCAAATATCACAAGTATGAATAAAAGAACATATAGTTAGAAAATGTAAGCATCGAAGCAGGTAAAACAGATAACTAGACAAACCAGTACTTTTAGCAACTAAAGATTATGTTCCACATGGCTAATCCCATACTAAATATCATCCTCTTGAGGGTCACAGTCACGCAAATGTGTGCACTTTAAACAAGATTTGATGCATTTACATCTTTTTGCACATCTTACTTTGCAATAACAGTGTATAAGTTCTTAGCAGTGACAAGAAGCTTCAGCTAGATCTGTCCATGAGGGAACAAACCTTTCATCGCTTTTATTCTAACCCCAGCAGCATAAATCTGGTATTTCTGGCATTCTCACAAGACACTGACTCCAGATAAAACCTGTTTGCAAAATGGCTTACTTCGAATGTTGCAAAAGAGCTGCTTTCGTTGGTGGTATGTTTTCGATTGCAAGATTCATTTTTGTGACTTACGTTTAGCAACATTCATTTACAAATCAGATTAACTTGTTCTACCGTACAGCAAGACAATGTGTTTTCCAACAAGGTAAATAATTGATTAGATATCTTATGCGGACAGCTACACAAAGTCACGAACAGAAATGTTAGTTCAGGAATAACTTCCCACACATCCCATGCTGTGTTTCATGTGGACAGCTACACAAAGTCATGAACAGAAATGTTCTTTCAGGAACAACTTTCCACACACCCCATGCTGTTTTCTTACCACGTCTAACAAATGAAAACACATCTAGTAAATGCATACCGGAATAAAACTGAGGGGCAGTTAGTGTATGACAGGACTGATGTAGTAGCAAATACCGCCTGTGTTTTCCGGTACTAATTTCGATCCATAGTTCTGTTACATTTAACGAATGAAATGCATACAGTGCTATTGCAACTACATCAGAGTCGACTGTTCTTATGAGAATTTGAGTTATGAGAATACTTGCTGCATCCTTGGAATGTAATAATAGCCCCGTGACAGGCTTCTTGTGCCCACAAGGGGATGCAGCTGAAGTGTCAAGTGTTTGACGAAATAACTTCATCAAGATATGTGCATACAATTATCTTGTTTTCAATATCTATCTTTACTAAATGTTCTGCTACTAGCTTAAAAAGTTTTTCTTTGGTTCTGTCAACCTCCAGAAATGCATTCTAGTCTTTTGGTATTATTGTTATTGGTGACACTTTCATTTTTTCCTTTTCCATGTCGTTCCCTTGTCTCAGATTTAAGACTATGGTCAAGATACCTTTCAAAAATGTTATCCACTCTATCAGCATTTCTCAAATAAGTCAAAATAAGGGGCTGAAAGACATTCTTGCTATAGTCTTTGAAACTACACATGGTTTTAGGTTTTGTCATGTGAACAATTAATGGCCCGTCAATAATAACAACAGATGCCTCTGGAGTAGTAAATTCAGTTTTACCATAGTTTTATAGACAAATCAAACAGCTAATTTATTCCTTTTTCTTATTTTTTCATATTCAGATATAAATGGCTGATATGAATGATGTTCGTGACTGAAAAAATCGCTAAGATCACCTTGTCTGGTTTGGCAAGCAATAAGGAGACGAGAAAAAACTTGGCAGTCTTTTCTCAATGGAAACATTTTTGCATTTCCTTTCTCCTTCCTAAGGTAGTTTTTTTCTGAAAAATTGAATATTGTTTCTTTTAATGGATCATGGATAGATGTTTTCCTCCAACTGTTTGGTTTCTGTAATATGACAAAAAGTGGGTTTGCCCGAGTTTTGTGGCTGTTTTTACGGAATCACATGTTTTTCGTCTACAATTCTTTAATAAGCAACTGATAGCCGAGAGAACCTTCTTCGAAAGAATTCCTTCATCAGTCATTACCTCTTCAACTTTTAAAACATGGTTTTGGAATCTTTTATCAAAAGCCTCGTGATGGTGTTGGTATTCGTCATTTGGTATATCCATCCCTGCTTCTGTTTCAAATTCAGAAATAATCTTGCCAATTTCTGACCCATCAACCATCCATTGTATCAGGGCTTGTGGATTGCTAAGTAATCCTATAGTTCCTCCGTCTGATTTGACATTTCTGTTATTTTGCTCATGTGCTTGGTCATCTAACATGGCAGAAAACGGTCGAACAGCTGTCTAAGTGACAAAGTGCCCTTTCTTGAACATTTCAAATACTGCTGGATGTCTAATGTTAAGTTCATTGAGTGTTTTGAGAAAATATGGTACTTAACCATCTAGCATAGTTAACATGATCAAGGGCAAACATCCATAGTAGCTATGCCATACACAAGACTATCGAAGTCTTGTTCACTTTAACAACTTTCTTGTACTTTCCATAGCCTATTATAGAGACCCATTAGACACACTTTGTGATATTATGTGTCAATTACGATCATATCATCCTCACTTTAAGCAAGATTTTTTATCCCTTAGCTTCAAAGCAGGAAAGCAAACTCTTTTATCTATACCTAGAGTCTGAGCCGATACAAGGTTGTTGAAGTCATCATCTTTTTCACAAAAGAATCAAATATATTTTGTTGAAGACGTGACCAAAAAGCATGCTTACTTTCCTTGTGTCCAACACTGTATCAGATTGTGACAACATTTTTAATCTCTCAAAAATCATATTTATTTCCATATTATTTTTGAAATTTTGCGGAGTTATTTATAAAACGTGATGACTTCAATTTTTCTATTGTCAACTTTCCTTTTTTATGCAGCAATATACCTGCTTCTCCTGCTTATGGTGTATTTGTTTCCCAATTAATACGCTATGGTAGAGCTTGTTCCCACTACGGGGACTTTGTACAACGAAGTAGGCTGCTTGCAAATAAATTGTTGACTCAGGAATATTGCAAGCCTAGGCTTATCAAGGCCCTTAAAAAGTTTTATGGCCGTCATCACAGTATTGTTGATAAGTTTGATGTCTCTGTGTCCAGGATTGCCTTGGATATATTTGACGTCTCATAGTTCCATGTTCCTTTCACACAATTTTGATTACACACGTGATGGGTGCTAGCTAAACAGGAGGTGCTTACCCTTCCGGAGCACCCGGCCTCACTTCCCTGTCGGAAGTTCACGTGTCTAACCTAACTTGTCAGTTCCAAAGTTTTTACTTTGCTTCTGGATTGTGATTCGGAAATGGATAAGTATGTTTGTTTTTGATTTCACCTATACCATTACCATCATCAAAACGGTTTAAAAAACTATGGTACTCGCTAGGAGACCTATTTTTGCACATTGCTCGAGGTCTCGTGACAATGTTCTATATCCAGCCCCTTATCATGCCTCTTACTATTGGCAGGGCAAACAAGAGATTTGGCTAAATCTTCTTGACATTAACAACATTTTCTCTAGTTTCTATTATACAGATACACAAGGTCTAGACAGGTTGAAAAATGTAACAATTAATATGTGGCAAATATAGTAAATATTGAGATCAGAGTCACTTAAATTGTTGTGCGCCATGTATGACAATGGTGGATATTTTTCGTTATTTATTATTATTATTATTAAATTGTTAATTAATTAACTAATTAATTGATTGACTAATTAATTTTTTTATTTATTTCATTTTTTTTGGAGAATTAAGTATTACCGCCAAGGATATTCTGTGTAATCACCAGGTGAAATTACCTATACAAAACAATATAATTATAATACTTTGTAGTATTTTAATGGTATTAAAATTTGCAAAAAATGAATAATTTGTGTAAAATTGGATTAAAATATTTATTCATATGTGTTGAAAATGTAATTATCTATATATATCTCTATAAAAATGCATTTGTAAACCGCCAAGTAAGTCACATCTGCCAACACTTAATTTATGACAATTAAAGAAATTTCTTGTATAAAGGATGAATAGTGATGACGTCATACCGGAAATCAGAGACTTTTTGAGATTGGGTCTATATCTAATTTTGTTAAGGACATAACAAACTATATTCATGGAAAGTTTCATGTTGGTATCATACTTTGCACAATTGTACATATTTATGTTGCTAACAGACCGGACTAATCAGTTCACCAGAACTCCATGTGTACACAGAGTTAGGGCTGGGTACATGTATCATTCTATTGCAAAAAAAAAACCAAAAAACTGATGGACCATACATATTAATATTTAAAATAAGCACATTTTCCACAAAAAAAATAATAATAATGAAAAAAAATAAAATTAAAAAAGTGGGCTAAATCCAAATGACTGCCTGGTCATGTATCAAAGGATCACCTTCAAACTGCCAACAGTGGTTAGAATTCGAACATGAGCCTATACAGACACTGGGACAGTGCTGAGCTATCAGCTGAAATTTCCAAAACTGCAACAGCCTTCTTTATTTTCAATTTATCCACCTGCATATATACAATATATTGGTGCAAAGAGGAGTCTAGATTTGCATTCTCTGTCAAGTACTGTATTTTAATTATTTATGACTGAATAAAGCCATCTTACCAGTTGTATGGAGATAACCAAACCCATCTCACCAGTTGTATGGAGATAACCAATCTATTATAAAGAATGAGCCTATATGGCACAAAGACAAAGTGGTAATCAGTTTGAATATAAAATAACAGTATACACCACACCAATCAGTCTTACTTGGTCACCCATTTCTGAATGAGGCATTATCATTGGCAGAAAATTAAATGCAAATTTGGTTTTATGTTTTTCAATGCAGCTCAACTGTTCAAAGTGTATGTACAACAAAATGTGCAAAATAGCAAGAACCAACAAAATGTGCAAAATAGCAAGAACCAAGCTGAAAATCAAGAAGATTGGGTTTCAAAATCAGTAGTGTTACATTACAAAAGGGTTGTATCTAAATCTAAAATCCCCATCCATATTCACTAAAAGTTTGTTTTATTAACAAATTCAACATCTCAGTTATGCCAAACACAAAGGTACACAGAAAAGAGCTTTCATAAATAATTCTAAATTGACATTTTCTGCCTCCAAAATCAACAAATTTATAATCAGTCAAATCACTGAAACTAGTAAATCCCAACTGAATTTAAAAGGACATGATTGTCATTTAATTTTAATTTAAGTGGGGATTCTTTAAAAGTATAGTGTTGGATTTACATATTTGATTCCAGTTTTACAATCATTTCTCAATTGCAACTTATAAGATTTTCCTTAATTGAAATCTGACAACTTTTGACAATAATTTTATACAAATAAAGTTTCAACAAAATTGGAATATAAATGTAAACAAGAGGCCCATGGGCCTGATACGCTCACCTGATAACTAATGGCTAGCTGATAGATTTAAAGAAAACATAAATACTAAACCCCAATGACTTTTTTTTATTACATCATGATAACCGTTGTATCAATACCTACAACATTCTAGTATACATGCCTATACAAAAAGTTAATAGTTTTCAAGATAATTAACCATTTCAGTATTGTTTCACATTTGTGACCTTGACCTTTGAACCCATGACCTTTTTCTATACATCAAAATGATCGTTGTATCAATACCTACAACATTTTAATATACATGCCTATACAAAATGTTTATAGTTTTCGAGATAATACATTTCCGTATTGTTTCGCATCTGTGACCTTGACCTTTAAACCCATAACCTTTTTCTATACATCAAAATGATTGCTGTATCAATACCTACAACATCCTAATATACATGCCTTTACAAAAAGTTTATAGTTTTTGAGATAATTAACCATTTCGGTATTGTTTTGCATCTTTGGCCTTGACCTTTGAACCCATGACCTTTTTCTATACATCAAAATGATCGTTGTATCAATACCTACATTCTAATATACATGCCTATACAAGAAGTTTATAGTTTTCGAGATAATTAACCATTTCGGTATTGTTTCACATCTGTGACCTTGACCTTTGAACCCATGACCTTTTTCTATACATCAAAATGATCGTTGTATCAATACCTACAACATTCTAATATACATGCCTATACAAAATGTTTATAGTTTTCGAGATAATTGACCATTTCGGTATTGTTTCGCATCTGTGACCTTGACCTTTAAACCCATGACCTTTTTCTATACATCAAAATGATCGTTGTATCAATACCTACAACATTCTAATATACATGCCTATATAAAAAGTTTATAGTTTTCGAGATAATTAACCATTTCAGTATTGTTTCACATCTGTGACCTTGACCTTTGAACCCATGACCTTTTTCTATACATCAAAATGATCGTTGTATCAATACCTACAACATTTTAATATACATGCCTATACAAAAAGTTTATAGTTTTCGAGATAATTAACCATTTCGGTATTGTTTCAAATCTGTGACCTTGACCTTTGAACCCATGACCTTTTTCTATACATCAAAATGACCGTTGTATCAATACCTACAACATTCTAATATACATGCCTATACAAAATGTTTATAGTTATCGAGATAATTAACCATTTCGGTATTGTTTCGCATCTGTGACCTTGACCTTTGAGCCCATGACCTTTTTCTATACATCAAAATGATTGTTGTATCAATACCTACAACATTCTAATATACATGCCTATACAAAAAGTTTATAGTTTTCGAGATAATTAACCATTTCGGTATTGTTTCGCATCTGTGACCTTGACCTTTGAACCCATGACCTTTTTCTATACATCAAAATGATCGTTGTATCAATACCTACAACATTTTAATATACATGCCTATACAAAAAGTTTATAGTTTTCGAGATAATTAACCATTTCGGTATCGTTTCAAATCTGTGACCTTGACCTTTGAACCCATGACCTTTTTCTATACATCAAAATGATCGTTGTATCAATACCTACAACATTCTAATATACATGCCTATACAAAATGTTTATAGTTTTCGAGATAATTAACCATTTCGGTATTGTTTCGCATCTGTGACCTTGACCTTTGAACCCATGACCTTTTTCTATACATCAAAATGATCATTGTATCAATACCTACAACATTCTAATATACATGCCTATACAAAAAGTTTATAGTTTTCGAGATAATTAACCATTTCAGTATTGTTTCACATTACCTTGACCTTTGAACCCATGACCTTTTTCTATATATCAAAATGATCGTTGTATCAATACCTACAACATTCTAATATACATGCCTATACAAAATGTTTAAAGTTTTCGAGATAATAACTATAATCAGAGGTAAAATAAAATTAGGTCACGACCTTCACAATTGACCTTGACCTCATTTTGAAGATACTAACAAGAAGATGTCAAAACTGAAAACCCCATGTCATTATCTGGTCAAATAGTCAAGTTATAACAATTTGAAGCTATTTTACGATTTTTTCAAAATTAAACGCAAAAACGCGTTACCTATTTTTTATCCAAATTTTACAAAATGAACAAACTGTAGGCTTAAGACCCTAGAGAAGCCAAATATCACATCAGATTTTTTCTCCAATCAGTACTTTCGGAGAAGAAGATTTTTTAAGATTTTTGCACCCCTAGGTCACCTTGACCTAGTTATGGTAGCCATGGCAACGCCACGAACAAATCTGAATTGCACCGGCCCATATAAACTTCTGACAAAGTTTCATTAAAAACTGTCCAGTAGTTTCAGAGGAGAAGTCGAAAATAGGTGTTAACGATGCACGCACACACGCACACACGCACGCACACACGCACATACACACGCTGCGCTATGCCATAAGCTCACATGACCTTCGGTCAGGTGAGCTAAAAACTTAAGAATGATCTTCTTAATGACAACTTAAATTTATGGATTTCTTGAATACTAAATAAAATATTAAGCTTTCAAATTTGCTAAATTCAAGTTGAGGAAAATCTCAAATAAGGAATGACTGGAACCAGCAGAATTTTCATATCTAGATGCAATAGTAACCACTTCCATTTCTCAGGTCTTGTATTCAAACACAAAAGCCATTTACAGAACAAATACTCTACCAAAGAAGCTTCTCTAGTTGTAATTTGATACAAAATGCCACTATATGTATTTCACACAAATATTGTATATAAATACCATGAAGAGTTGGTTTTTACAATCCACTGGTAAATATACATTACTGACTTGCCAATATAAGCTTACATAAATACTAAGAAGCATATATGGAGCCCGACTGCCAGTACATGTATGGAATAATCTTTGTAAGGGCAGTGCAAGCATGCATACATCTTGGATGCAGTATAGCTTTGACTGGCCAGTATGTAAACAGTACAGCTTTGACTGGCAAGTATGTAAACAGTACAGCTTTGACAGACCAGTATGTTTACAGTTTAGCTTTGACAGGCCAGTATGTATACAGTATAGCTTTGACAGGCCAGTATGTATACATTATAGCTTTGACGGGCTAGTATGTTTACAGTTTAGCTTTGACTGGCTAGTATGTATACAGCATAGCTTTGACGGGCCAGTATGTTTAAAGCACAGCCTTGACGGGTCAGTATGTTTACAGTTTAGCTTTGACCGGCCAGTATGTATACAGTATACCTTTGACGGGTCAGTATGTTTACAGTTTAGCTTTGACCGGCCAGTATGTATACAGTATACCTTTGACGGGTCAGTATGTTTACAGTTTAGCTTTGACCGGCCAGTATGTATACAGTATACCTTTGACGGGTCAGTATGTTTACAGTTTAGCTTTGACCGGCCAGTATGTATACAGTATACCTTTGACGGGTCAGTATGTTTACAGTTTAGCTTTGACCGGCAAGTATGTATACAGTATAGCTTTGACGGGTCAGTATGTTTACAGTTTAGCTTTGACGGGCTAGTATGTATAGATTTGACAGGCCAGTATTTAGACAGTATAGCCTTGACAGGTCAGTATGTTTACAATTTAGCTTTGACCAGCCAGTATGTTTACAATTTAGCTTTGACCAGCCAGTATGTATACAGTACAGCTTTGACGGGTCAGTATGTTTACAGTTTAGCTTTGACTGGTCAGTAGCTACACAGTATAGCTTTGACGGGTCAGTATGTACACAGTACAGCTATGGCTGGCCAGTGCAATTGTGCATTAATCTTGACTGGCCAGTGTAAAACTCAGTAGATTTTGACAAAGAAGTGTAAGCATGGTTTTTCTCTTGGTATGTCAGTATAATATTATATATTATAAATACTGTCAAGCTATAGCTAGGGCAAGATTTAGTAAATCTTGGTTGGGCAGTGGAGTATGATAAACATATATCTTAGCAGCTAGAATAAGGCTACATGGATACAGCTAGGCCAGAATAGACTGGTTTGGTGGGAGCAGATATGTATGGTATAGCTTTTGACAGGCTAACATTGGTCCACATAATAACATGTTAAGACACCAGTTATAAAAATCAAAACAATGGATATAATAAAATAAAAATTATTAAATGATGTTTTAGTTTTGAAGGCACTAGTAACAAGTACTGTTCAGACAGTGGACTCCTTCACTGAAAGCTTCAGTGTTGAATCTTAGATTTTTTCAGAATGGGTCATTTTCAAAACTTTTGTCTAAAACATCATGATATTAATATTTTGCATTAATGTTTTATCAAATATGGCTACTAAGGTCTTAACAATAGTGCCATTTGTGCAAAATAAGGGGGTCAATGTGCCTTCTAGAATGAACACCCGCCCGTCTTATGTTCTGCGATTCATTATTTCACAATGGATCAAATAATTTCTTTCTGTTCTACCAAATGACCACTTGTCGATACCGAGGGAAAGGAAAAGACAGCCTCACCCCGTCGTGGTTAGTCTGTTACTGTCCCGTCACAACTAAACCAATATCGGGGGAGGGGTATCCTAACCTGTCAGACGACACTATCTGGAATGGAATTAAATGAGTAATATAAGTTTTAATGGCTACCGCTTTTACAGGTGAACATAATCGTTCTTCTCGCTTTGGCTTTACGTCGATGGATGGTCAAATCGGCGACACATTTATGTTTAAACCAGTGAACATCAAACGTCCATGCTATTTACTATGTAAAGCGAAAGTAGACTTGCCCCCTGAGCTGATAAAAGAGTTCCGATTTTAGGGGAGATAACCGCGTTTGGCAAAATTTAGCGCGTGCGCATTGGAATGTGAAAGGGGTCTATTCGCGTGAACGTAAACGAGAACACGCCCCGAACAAATGTTAAAAATGGTGGTACAAATGGGCACTATCCTACAAGTTTCTGATTTTTCTATACTTGTAAAACTTTTTGAGGCTCATCTGAACATGCAAAAAATATAGCGTCCCCTTTTTACTTTTTTAGCTATTAAGCGTCAAAAATGTAACAAATCTTTGAATTTTAACATAGGGTAAATCGGATATTTTTTAATCACGAAAATTAACGAATTCACAGTGATTACCTTCAACAACGTTCGAATTCGCCGGATTCCGTGTTGTAGCTGGTCCGTTTCATCTTTCGATAAACCTTTTATATTGACCTGAAATAATAAAGAATCAAGGTACACATTCATCATTTATAACTCGGTCTGAGAATTATGGATTCGGTCGAGTTTTGGAGTGTGAATATTGAGACTATTCTAGCTTGTAGATCTACTTTGTATTCAGTTTTTCGTCTTTTGAAAGAGGTTACTTTCTTTTAAAGAATCACATTCTAGATTGATTAATCGATTAAACGAATAGAGTTTACGTCCAAGTCAAAACTATTTCACTTCTAGATATCGCGCACTCAGAGCGACTTTTAGGTTTTTTAGCTTTTTAAGACTTTTTCTTCTTCTTCCCATTGAGCAGTTGCAGACGCTGCAGCCCCACCGATCCATAATCAGCAATGTGAAGTTTGGCAACTTGCTTAAAGTCAGAACATGTCCCCGTCGGTATTTTTAACCTTGCGCCTCTTGGGTCTTTTAACTTTTGAAGTGCGCTCGGGGCAATATCCAGTCTTTAACGCACTACACCTATCATGACTCGTGACCAAGGGCATCGGATTTAAGGTATCTTCCGAAAGATTCCATGCCGAGTGCTTGACGAAAAATATCGCTACCTATTTTCAAGTTTTGGTCAGACCCCTCCGGGGATTATAACCCACGACTTTCTACATAAGAAGCGGACATTCTACCAACTCTTTTGAACTGTAGTGTCTGAATATTATCACCTTCTAGAAACATATTACTGACGAGAAATGCCTTTCAATCAAGACTATCGACATCTATTATAACATAAACGGCGTTGTTTCTAAATGGTTCAAATGCTCCTTTAATTATTGCCAAGTCGCTCATTAGATCACCACCCACTTTCGACATCGAAATTCGTATACATTGTAATATATATATATACTACTATCTATTTATTTTATTTCAGGGAGTGATTGGCTTAGGTTACAACATTTCCGGTAATACTGACCATAGCGCCACGAGTCTAGAAGCGTCTATCTAGAACGATTTTAAAACACTTTATTGTCAAAATAGGTGGAGTCTGAAAAAATTATTATGAATAAATATAATAATTAAGTTCGATGTTCAGACCCTTTTTTTTAAACTCCCATCCGAAAGAACCGTGACTTTCATTTCGCAATGCCGAGTGCTTGGCGAAAGAACATTCATTACCCACTTTAAAGTCTTTGGTCAGACCCAGCCGAGGATCGAACCCACTACCTCCCACTTACTGAGCGAGCACTCTGTCGACTGAGCTGCGGTTTTTTGTGTGTTTTTTATAATATGTACCTACCGTTTTATTTTCCTGCAATGCGTGAGCAACGTGTTCTACAACTTCCGGTTCTGTGGATGGTTCTGGCACACATTTTGATACAGCTGCCTAAATAAAAGATTAAACTCGGAGTCTGAGGTTCTACCCACTGAGCGAGCTACATGTTTTAAAAGGCACGTACTACATATGTCATATACAAGCTGTCTTAATTATAACAAGAACATTTACTGAATAAGATCCCCCGGCAGTAGGTACTATTTTGTGATTTGCGCCTATATTCAAAGGGTCTTAACTCTATGGAAAATGAGTAAATCAATGCGGGTTAATAACATGTACATCTCTTATCAATGTTGACGCTTTATACAAGTTTTGTAAAATATTGCTTCATAGTTTTAGAGAATTACTCCGGAGAAGAAGTGTTTGGATGGACGGACGAATGGTCGGAAATTCTACATTTGTCGATAGGCTGGGATAATATTATACAGTTCAACCTGCCTTAAAGGCCATCTCTATATAAGGACCACCTGCTTATAAACGCCAGTCGAAGTGTATCCTGGTTGTTCTTTATTCATATTATTTGCATCTGCATATAAAGGTCATCTGCCTATAAAAGCCACGTTTACCGGTTCTGGGCGACATTTATAGACAGGTTTGACTGTATGGTAAGATATTATGCGCTTTATTACTACGAGTGATATCAGCTAATGTTTGTGTAGAACTTTGGTTTCTAAGGGTCAAAAGCTCATAATAAAAGCAATAGCTACTCACACACACACACACACACACATATATATATATGTGTGTGTGTGCGTGTGTGTATATATATATATGTGTGTATATATATATATATATAATATATATTATATATATATATATATATTATATATATATATATATTTTATATATATATGTATGTGTGTATGTATATATATGTGTGTGTGTGTATGTGTGTGTGTCAGAAAAGGGACATAGGTGGCTGAATGGTTCTAGCGTCCACAGCGCCTAATTTGGAATTCCATTGAGTAGTTCTTAGAGTTTCAGTATTTGTCTGTTTTCAGATATAAAGTGTTTTCTTTTGTTTTCCCTTTAGTTCAAAAACTGATTGTCTCGACTTAAATGAAATGATTTTTACCGGCATTCATGGTGAACAGGAGACAAGCCGAGTGGTTTTTTTTTTTACAACCAACTGTTATTTCTGTGAATAAAAGTAGAGTGGTATAATGTACTAGTAACTGACGGAAGCTGAAATTAATTTTAGTCAATTTGATTGACTCAATGTCGAAGGTCGGTGGTTTTCTCCTGACACTCCGAATTTCTCCACCATCCCTAGCCGAATTATCTGCCTTTACGGTGGTGTGTTAGTTTTTCATATGATGGTAGCAATATAAAAAACCTACCATACTATCGTTAAGGCAGATAATTCGGCCTATGCCATCCCAAACTGACCGCCTCGTTATAGGTGAAAGAATCTTGACTTGGGCGTAAAAGACCATTACCATAACTCCACTCCCCAACGAATATAAAACTTACACACAAAAGACCCGGTACAAGTGCTGTAAGCTTTACTTGAAACATGGGCTTTGTGTCACTTAAGGTATCCAGTAGGGCCATAGACTCCAGCATAATCTGTAGGTTTTCGTCACACTTGGTCTCTATATCTCTAAAAATATTTAACAATGATATTGTTTATCAAGGTATGAGTTGAGTAATGGTGTAACGTCCCAGTCAAGAATATTTCACTTATATCGAGACGTCGCCAGCTGAAGGCGAAAGTAAAGAAATTGTGCCTGTGCGTTGCGCTGATGGGATTATACAGCAGGGTTCTTCAGCAGGCCAAGCCCACCGTGACACGGGACCTCGTTTATTTTAAGTTTCCATCAGAAAGAACTGTGACTTTTATTTCGTAATGCCGAATGCTTGGCGAAAGAACATTTACTACCCACTTTCAAGTCTTGGGTCAGACCCGTCCGGGGTTCGAACCCACAACCTCTCACTTACGGAGCGAGCACTCTACACCACCGTCACTTGTTTCTGATATTAAAAATTAACACTCTATACTTAAACATAACACAAGATATTCATCTTCACGCTATCCAAAACATTGACCGCCCCTTGGATTTTCTTTGTTTTTGACGTAATGCTTGGGAATTAAAAAAAACACAACATATACCTATATTCCGCTAAAGAATGATGTATAAAATATCCGTCATTGTCGTCTCTAAACCTTGTCACAGGACATAAAAATTATTTGACCATTGTACTTTCTGACATGGCCACACTGGTCCCGTACCGAATTTCGGTAAACGTTTTAATTGTCTAAAAGTGAAAGTACATAGGGTTAAAAGATTCAAACAATCAAAAGAAGATTGATTTAGCTAATTTACCGAATCGAAATGGGTGTAGTTAAAGCGAAAATGAAACTGAACCGTTTGGGGCGGGGACAGACTCCGAGGCATACTTACGTAGATTGTTCAGCGTCGTCCTCCATCGGAATTGCCAACATAAGTCCGATACCTGCCTTTCGATTTCTATCTACACATGACATCAAGCTAGGTTCATTGTCTCCGCCCACAAACTGACCATAAAACGTTGCCTTGGCAACCTTGTTGAAAATCCTTTCTCCAAGAATCTTTCTACTGTAATGCATTATCTGTATAAATTTAATTGAAAATTATTTGAAGACTTTCGAAAATTAATCGACGGCCCAGTAAAGAATTAGTCTACTTATATCGTCAGCTATAGGCGAAGTAGAAAACATTATTACCTTTGCCGCACGCTCAGGGCAATGCACACAGTCTGTTCTTTAGGATGCAATTGGGCATTGTTTTTAAGGTCTCTTCTGAAGGGCCCCCTGAATTTCATTTCTACATGGCAATATGCCCGACGATATATCACTAGCTGTAGGTAAAGTGGATTTTTTTCTTACAGACTTTAACCTTCCACGCCTGTTGTGACACGGGACATTCTTAGAATCCCCCAGTGCATGCCAAAAGAACATTCTATACTACATTCAAGCCTAGGTGAAAACCCGGTTTGGGTTTGAACCCACGACCTCCCACATGCGAAGCAAGCACTCTACTAACTGAGCTACCGTAATGGTAGATGACTGTTCAGAGTCTTAAACGCGAGCTTTCATTTCTTCTGTAGGTTCGAATCCTGCTCGGGAATGGCCATGGTGTGAAAAAAGTTTGTTCGCTTTCCGAACGGCTGGTTTTTTTTTCTCTTCACTTGTAACTTCGGTTTCCTCCAACATCTCAAAACTGCCTGCATGGATATAAGTGAATGAAACTTGACTGGTGCATAAAACGCCAAAACCTCACCTCACCCCTATCTAAAATTGAAAAGGAGTTGGCTAACGGCATTCTACGGTGGCTGAATAAGGCCATGTAATTTTTTTCTTGTTGCCTCAATATAGTATCTCGTTCCCTCAAGATAATAACTTGTTACCTCAAGATAGCCATCTCGTTCCCTCAAGATAGTATCTCGTTCCCTCAAGATAGTAACTTGTTCCCTCAAGATAGTATTTTGTTCCTTCAAGTTAGTATCTCGTTCGCTCAAGATAGTATCTCGTTCGCTCAAGTTAGTATCTCGTTCCCTCAAGATAGTATTTTGTTCCCTCAAGATAGTATCTTGTTCCCTCCAGTTAGTATCTCGTTCCATCAAGTTAGTACCTCGTTCTCTTCCTCAAGATAGTATCTTGTTCCATCAAGATAGTATCACGTTCCCTCAAGATATTATCTCGTTCCCCTCGAGATAATGATAACCTAACCTGTGGTCCCGGGCCATTTCTGGAGAACGTACTTATTCAATAAGTTACTATCTTGAGGGAAGAAGATACTAACGAGGAACGAGATACTATCTTGAGGGAAAAAGATAAAAAAATTCACATGGACTTATTCAGCCACCGTATCATTCCCTTCATTCATGAGACGTAATAATTCCAATCAACGAACATAACAAGTTTTTTTTGTTTATTTTACCTGATCATGCAGCCCAACTAATAATTGTGTCACATATTTCATAAATCAAATTCTCTTTTCGTGATGATGAATAACTCGTTAAGATTGCAATATTCACGTCTTAATATTAAATTATAGAAGAGACCCGTGTGTAGTACAGGACTGTCGAAAGTTTTAAACGACTACATACGCAGCATATCGCTGTATGTGCATAATCACGCCGGTACGCGTTTTGTTCGTTAAAATTAACCTAATATTAAAATAGACGCACTGTATACTTTGCCATCAGATCATGGACGACATATATAAACAGACTGGTTTCCGTTTCACAATCATTCCTTAACTAAGATTTTCCTTAACTTAAATCTGGCTTTTAAACAGTTTTAGCAAAATTATAATATAGGTGTTTTAAGTTGGAAATGATCTTCAAAATGACACCTTAAATTCATGAATATCTTAAAATCTTATAAAATTATTCAGATTTCAAATTTGTCAGATTTAAGTTAAGGAAAATCTTAGCTAAGAAATCATTGTGAACCGGGCCTGTAGTGTTTAAAACTTTGACAGTATAGGCAAACAACATTGACCTGTCCGCTTGACCTTTGATTTAAATATTCATTATGGATGAGTAAATTGAAGTAATAGGGATTACGCGTGTATATTTTGTCATATGATGTGAACACTAATCATGGGCAATGTGTATAGTAACTGCAATCCTAACACTACACCCCATGCATGGACCATCCTATATAAATATTCCTAATGAAAGGTCAAAACGGACAGGTCAATGTTGTTTACCCGTCCGTGTTTATAAACACCTGTCATTGTAAGCACTGTCATCATACTATATCGTCAAACAACACCATTGACCTGTCAGCTTGACCTTTGATTTAAAAGTTTGAAAGAGCAAGTTTGTGATACAGATTGTTTTTCTAAAAGTTTGTAATATGAACGAAAAAGAACAAGTTTGTAATTCGTGATTTTTTTTCTAAAAGTTTGTAATATGAAGGAAAAAACAAGTTGTAATTCGGGATTTTTTTCTTTAAAAAAAAGTTTGTAAAATGGATGAAAAACACAAGTTTATAATTGGGGATTTTTTTTAAAAAATTGTAATATGGATAGCAAAGAACAAGTTTTGTAATTCGGGATTTTTTTTAAAAAAGGTTTGCAATATGGATAAAAAAAGAACAAGTTGTAATACGGAGATTTTTTAAAAGAAAGGTTGTTACTACAAAAAACCCAATAAAGCTGCAGTTAATACTGATACAGTTGTAATACGGAGATTTAAAAAAAAAGTTTGTAATATGAATGAAAGAAAAGCAAGTTTGTAATACTGAGATTTATTCTAAAAAACATCTAAAAAGTTTGTAATATGAATGAAAAAGAACAGTTGTAATTCGATATTTGTTTTTTAAAAGTTTGTAATGTCGATGAAAAAGAACAAGTTTGTAATACGCGATATTTTGATATTTACGGATTAAAAAAGAGCAAATTTGTAATACGGGGATATATTTTTTTTAAAAGTTTGTAATATAAGTGAAAAAAGAACAAGTTTGTAATTCGAGTTTTTTTTTTTTTTAAAAAAAATGTAATGTGGATGAAAAGAACAAGTTTGTAATACGGGATTTGTTTTTTTTTTTTAAAAAGTTTGTATATGGATTAAAAAAGAGCAAGTTTGTAATGTGGAGATTTTTTTTAAAGTTTGTAATATAAATGAAAAAAGAACCAAATTTGTAATTGGAGATTTTAAAAAAAAAGTTTGTAATATGGATGAAATAGAGAAAGTTTGAAAGAGCAAGTTTGTAATACGGAGATTTCCAAAAAAAAAAAAAATAATAATAATAAATAAAAAAAAAATATATATATATAAATAAATAGATAAAAAAAATAACTGGAAAACTTAAAAAACTTACTTAAGCTGTTGTCCACAAATAAATTAAACAGAAGATAATCTCAAAACAAATAGAGCTCTCGTTAACTCTTTAGTAGTCATGGATTTTGTAAGCCAATTTAGTTGTCAAAATCCAAATTTTCTGGGTTTTGCCATGGTATTTTTCATTTGTCAATGTCAGTGGTTCCGTTGATTGGTTTCTTGTACTTCCTTGGCTTTGATGAATGTATTTTCGATTTGAGCAAACCATTTGAACATTTTTAAAATCGATAGATTCAATTCTTTTTAAAAATGAAATTTAACAAACCCTGAAACATCGCCATCTTTTAAATGATGTGAACATACATAAAAGTATATTATTTAAAATTCAGTTGACCCAGTTTTAGAAAGATATATTTCTAGTTCAAGTTACACAGATGCTTCAATGATTTTTTATAATGATTATAAATATTTAGTTAAACTTATAGGACCCAGAATTTGTTAATTAACATTGGATACTTTTGTCAAAATATCTTAAACGACACTAGAGCAGTCTTTTAAGAGACAAATGCCCCCATCCAAGTATTGCCGAGACAAACAGACGGACGGACATAATTTTGAATGCGATAATTCGTCTCAATCCACGATATTGTGACGGACAGACGGACGACCGGACTAACAGACGGACATGACGATTCCAGTATAGTCCCTTAAACCTCGTTTACGGGGTATAATTTAAAAAATGCCGGTTGAGAGAATGATGGTTATGAGGTGCAAATATTCTTTAGCAACAACCAGTCTCGCTTCGATTTATTAATACGGTTACCCCCCTTCCCCCGAAGTAAAGTTAATGAAGGGGAGTAGGTATATAGGAACCACCCCGTCCGTCCCCAATCGTGCCCACTCTATATCTTCCATGTCTTTGACAGAAATTGAATCAAACTTGGAACAAATATACCTCAACACGAGACAATGTGTTGCATACCATTTAGGCACATAGGTAAAGCTAACATCTTAAAATAACTTCTTGACACCATGGAGACGGTGGGTTATGTTTTCCCTCGGGAGAGTTCTGGGAAAGAGTTCCATTTGTACCCTCCTTCAACCAAAACAGCCTAAAATGACGGAATCTTTAACATTTCTGTGAAAAAATAATTTTTCAAAAATTTTACATAGAATTTAATCGGTGGAGAGGGGTGGGGATACAAAAGGCACTCTTACCAAGTGCTGTACATAGTTGGATTTAATGCGGCTGTGAAAATGAACTACCGGATGGTTCCATTTACAGCGGCAAGTTCTTGGATGGTATATCTAGAGCGAACTAGAGAACCAGCAACCTTCGTCAAGCAAGCTGACAGAATATTTGACCCGAGTGAAGTGGAATAATGATGTTTTACGCATAAGTCAAGATTCAGTTATATTCAGGCAGTTAGGTCTTAGATGGTGGAGAAAACCGGAGTTCTCGGAGAACAACTGAACTTCGTTAACGAAATTAAAAAAAAAGATTTGTCCTGAGCCTGAAGGGAGTCGTTTACGCTTAAGTCAAGATTTTTTTCTTCAGACGGCCAGTTCTTGTATGGTGGAGAAAAAAAAGAGTATCCGGCAAATCACTGACTTTCGCCAAGCCAGCCGGAAAAAGATTTTTCTCCGAGTGGAGTAGTTGTGTCCGACGCCCGGTATGTCAAGAATCTCTTACTTATATCGAAACAGCAAAAAAACCCAGAGAACCACCAGCCTTCGTCAAGCCAACTGACAAAATATTTGACCCTAGTAGAGTGGAGTAATGGTGTTTACGCATAAGTCAAGATTCTTTCACTTGTATCCAGACAGTCAGTTCTTAGATGGTGGAGAAAACCGGAGTTCTCGGAGAACAACTGATCTTCATTAAGGAAATTGAAAAAAAAAAACATTTTTGAGTGAAGTGAGTCGTTTACGCTTAAGTCAAAAATTTTTCTTCAGACGGTCAGTTCTTGTATGGTGGAGAAAAAAGAGTACCCGGCAAATCACTGATTTTCACCAAGCAAGCCGAGAAAAGATTTGTCCCGAGTGTAGTGTAGTGGAGTAATGGTGTTTTACGCATAAGTCAAGATTCTTTCACTTGTATCAAGACAGTCAGTTCTTAGACGGTGGAGAAAACCGGAGTTCTCGGAGAACAACTGATCTTCATTAAGGAAATTGAAAAAAAAAGGTTCCGAGTGAAGTGAGTCGTTTACGCTTAAGTCAAGATTATTTCTCAGACGGTCAGATCTTGGATAGTGAAGAAAACAGAGTATCCAGCAAATCCCTGACTTTCACCAAGCAAGCCGAAAAAAGATTTGTCCCGAGTGTAGTGGAGTGGAGTAATGGTGTTTTACGCCCAAGTCAAGATTCACCGGCTTATATTTAGAAAGTCCGTTTTTAGATGGTGGATAAAACCGGAGTTCCCTGAGAACAACTGAACTTCGTAAAGGCCATTGAAAAAAAAAGATTTGTCCTGAGTGAAGGGAGTCGTTTACGCTTAAGTCAAGACGGTCAATTTTTGTATGGTGGAGAAAACAGAGAACCCCCCCCCCCCCGCAAATCTCTGACTTTTGCCAAGCTTGCTGACAAAAGATTTTTCCCCGAGTAGAGTGGAGTAATTGTGTCCGACGCCTATGTCAAGATTCTCTTACTTATATCGAAACAGCGAAAAAAACCCAGAGAACCACCAGCCTTCGTCAAGCCAACTGACAAAATATTTTACCCTAGTAGAGTGGAGTAATGGTGTTTTACGCATAAGTCAAGATTCTTTCACTTATATCCAGACAGTCAGTTCTTAGATGGTGGAGAAAACCGGAGTTCTCGGAGAACAACTAAACTTCGTAAAGGAAATTGAAAAGAAAAAAATGTTCTGAGTGAAGTGAGTCGTTTACGCTTAAGTCAAGATTATTTCTCAGACGGTCAGATCTTGGATAGTGAAGAAAAAAAGAGTACCCGGCAAATCCCTAACTTTCGCCAAGCAAGCCGAAAAAAGATTTGTCCCGAGTGTAGTGGAGTGGAGTAATGGTGTTTTACGCCTAAGTCAAGATTCAGTTATATTCAGGCAGTTAGGTCTTAGATGGTGGAGAAAACCGGAGTTCTCGGAGAACAACTGAACTTTGTTAACGAAATTAAAAAAAAAAAGATTTGTCCTGAGCCTGAAGGGAGTTGTTTACGCTTAAGTCAAGATTTTTTTCTTCAGACGGCCAGTTCTTGTATGGTGGAGAAAAAAAGAGTATCCGGCAAATCACTGACTTTCGCCAAGCCAGCCGAAAAAAGATTTTTCTCCGAGTGGAGTAGTTGTTGTCCGACGCCCGGTATGTCAAGATTCTCTTACTTATATCGAAGCGGCGAAGACAACCATAGAACCACCAGCCTTCGTCAAGCAAGCTGACAAAATATTTGACCCTAGTAGAGTGGTACGCATAAGTCAAGATTCTTTCACTTATATCCAGACAGTCAGTTCTTAGATGGTGGAGAAAACCGGAGTTCTCGGAGAACAACTGATCTTCATTAAGGAAATTGAAAAAAAATGTTCTGAGTGAAGTGAGTCGTTTACGCTTAAGTCAAGATTCTTTTACTTATTTTCAGACAGTTAGGTTGAGTTAAGTCAAGATTATTTCTCAGACGGTCAGATCTTGGATAGTGAAGAAACCAGAGTATCCGGCAAATCACTGACTTTCGCCAAGCAAGCCGAGAAAAGATTTGTCCCGAGTGTAGTGGAGTGGAGTAATTGTGTTTTACGCCTAAGTCAAGATTCACCGGTTTATATTTAGAAAGTCCGTTTTTAGATGGTGGATAAAATCGGAGTTTCCTGAGAACAACTGAATTTCGTCAAAGATTTGTCTCGAGTGGAGTGGAGTGATTATGTTTAAGCCTAAGTCAAGCTGATTTCTGTTACATTCAGACGGTCAGCAGGGGCGTAGCTGGGGTGTTTATGATGTGGACGCCTAAAGAGGGCAGGGGGTTTGGGGGCCGCCCTGATGCGAATTTTCGGCCCTCCAGGGCGCTATTTATCAGAATTTTTCTTATAATTTTATGCTATGTTGTGGTAGTTTTTTGTCGTTCTTTTGAGGACTGGTTCATTCTTAAACCGTGGCCTGAAGACGAGGTACAAGGGGATCTGATGTTGTATGGCATAAGCACTACGAAAACAACACACTCAATAATTGAGAAAGTCAAGTTAAAATGGGAGTTCAATTAATATAGTGTAGTCGAGTAGGCATTTTCTGAACCTAGAAATGTTCATTCCTATGAAGTTTGATGTTTTGTGTTCCTCATAGGTCCTTGAACAAAATTAACTTAGTTGCCCTTTGGGCAAATTTGGGCAACTTGCACAATATACATAAATCCAAAATGGCCGCCAAACGCCGAATTGAAGTACATTATATCCTTTTAGATGTTTTCAGGTATGAGAAACCCATTTCTGGTGTTAATTTTTACATACGATACACCGAACTTCCACAATAAGCTATAAATTCAAGATGGCCGACGAACGCCATCTTGAAATACTGATTCTATACAAAAGCAAATTTTAATAGGTTGTAATATATCTGTATAGGGTTTTTTAGGCATGTGGAACTCAATTCTGACATTAGATTTACATTAAATACCATAATTTATACAATGACCGATCAAATGTGTCAAATAATTATTTATCTTTGGATAACAATGGGTAACCTAATTTGGTGTAAAACTTGTAATACTTCCTACATGTATCTCTCGAACAGTTACAAAGTTAGTACAGGACATATTGTCTTAAGGCAAACATATCCTTGTGTGTTGCACTTATGATTTTGAGTCTTACATTGACTTAACATGACATAAGGAAGTTCTGGTGGTGCGGTTCTCCTTTAGCTATAACAGGTAATGGGAATTGGTCTTTGAATTTCAATACGAAGTCAGTTATCACCTTATATTTTTGATGGGGATCTTTGCTGTTGGTCCCCTTCCACGACATTAAATAAAGATGAGACAACAGAGAATGCTGTTAAAACAAAGTCTTACTATTAGGCTTTGATGGTCTTTATGAAGAGATTGTAGAGGAAACGTCACAGTTTTTTCCTGCTGGCTGGTTATACAGAACAACAAACAATGGTTTAGATCCCACCAAATTATTTCTGATCTTTTTTAACCAACAACATCAACTAAATACACTACTAGTATATAGTTTTCTTTTTCCAAAGAGATAGGATTGTGTACCACAATCACTAAGACCATGTATGCCTAGCAAGCTCAAGACATCTAGAACGAAGACCATGTTCCTAAGAGTATTAATGCCTGGCAATTCAAGACATCTCGAGCCAAGACTATGGTACTTAAAGCATGCATGCCTGGCAGTTGAAGACATCTCAAACCAAACCCATGGCACTTAGAACATGCATGCCTGGCAGTTCAAGACATCTCGACCAAGACCATGGAAAGTTACATTGAGGTTCAAAACTGTTCTATTTCATCACTAAATGCAATCTGTACATCGCCATCGCATTGTATTCATGCTTATACACGCAATGCACTAAGAAAAACCACAAAAAAATTTGTGTCGTCATTCAGCACACAAATGATATCACGACATGTTTGTGCAGCCTGGAGGACATACGATATCATAGTTATGCCGGGTATATCATGGTCGAATGAACAATTGCATACATTTTCCTGTGTTGTTTCCTCTGTCATGGATCTTAGCAGATGTGGGATGCTATTTGTCAAAAACCAAGATTTTCTTTGAATTGTCTGGATACCAATATGACCTTTAATGGATTGATGCTATGAAATCTGATGGGTTATCGCCATGTGATCAAGCGATGTGGTAGACAAACTGTGAATAATTGTGATTGTGTGCTAGGGAGATTTTAGTGAACAAACTACACAAAGCTTTTTGACTAGAGATGACTTCGTGTCTTTCCAATTAAAACCATTTTCATCAACAAATGAAAAAAAGAACAGAACCCATTTCAAATGCAACCAGAAAGTAAGCTCAAACTACCCTTGCTGTCCATGGTAACAAAAGAAACATGTATTCAAGGTCAACTACTGACTGTTTTTGCATCTTGACCGCGTCACTTTGAAACTCATTGACTTTATAGAGCTAATGATGGCATTAAATAATCCATCAAGTAGACTGGATATGTGCTCGTATTCCATCTACTTATCAAATGCAATTGTGAATCCACCACAAAGACAAATTAGAAACAATTTGGCAAGCGCCTGGCTTATGGACTGTTTTAGAGGGAGTTTGTAAAGGCAATAGATTTTGTTCATATATATCCAAAGAATACCAAGGATTGAACACTTCTTTGAGTTATGGTCTATATCACACTAAGAATATATTCATTCAAATCTATCAGAGACGTACTCTAATTTTGATACGCACCAATCTACCCACTAAAAGGATCAGACTAACGAGTCTAGTTTTTAAAGGTTCCTTGTTCAAATTAGATAGCAGTTTGTTATCCAAACTGGTCAGCTGAGAGAGCATCCTCATAAACACCACATAGTGTTGACACGCAAGATCTGCCAATATCTTCTACGAGACACTCATGCGTTTATAACAGATACTGAGTAAGATAACGAGTATATTGCACATGTCCAGCATCCAACAATCTAATTTTTTTGAGTGTGTTTATCAGGTTACAAATAATCTTGGTGGTAGACAGTACAGGGGTATACTTTCTGCAGTCCAGAATAGTTTTTAAGTGAAACAACACTGTCAGATATAGATGTTGAAATTTTGCTTATGGTAAAATGGGTAAGTTAAGACACTGTTAGCCAGCCAAATCTAGAATGTGCACTATTCACTTATACAATATTGATGGACCTGGAAGTCTGTAGTCATAGCGTGGGTTTCATAGCGGTCATTTGGAGTGGAAATACGGTAGATCAAAGCTATCATAAAAACCAAAACTTAACAAACAAACAAACAAACAAAATATGTGAGTTCTACTCAAACCCATCAATTGTGGAAGGTTGCTGCAATATTTGTGACAAATTTTACTGCAGATTTCCGAAACAATAATACTTCATCATATGACGTAATGTCCAATGTTTCCTGCAGGGCAACTAACCTAATTTTACTCTAGGGACCCTAAGTAATACAAAACAGCAAAAAAATTTCATAGGAAAAAACATTTCAAGGTTCAAGTATTGAACATATGGGAGTGTCAACTCGACTAGTGGTGAGGTTAAACGGAGGAGAGGAAATATATTTGTAAATATATTGCGTTAATACATAATGAAACGTGACGAATGGCTAGTAGAAGTTCTTTATTGTAATCAAATCAGATAGTTTCAATTGTTAGCCATGCCGGCAAAGTCAAGACAACACCGGAACCGCACCTCAGAGGCTATCTAAGTCAGGTATAAACCGAATTCGTATATAACATTTCCGGTGAAGACCAACGGTTTGGTATAAGAAATATATTATATTCTCTCTCTCTCTCTCTCTCTCTCTCGTTTTTTTTTATGCGAAAACGATGTGGACGTTTTTGCGTACAAACGTACGCCTGGCTACGCCCCTGGTCAGTTCTTGCTTGGTGGATAAAAACAGAGTACTGGGCTCCAATTGTAATTCTCGAGTGTTTAACCTCTAAGTCAAGATTCTTTCACTTATATCGAGGTGGAAGTTTTTAGGCGATAGCGAAAACCAGAGAATCATCAAACTTCGTCAAGCAAGGTGATATAAGATTTGCGCCTAGTAGGGCGGAGTAATGGTGTTCGAAGCCTATATCAAGATTCTTCAGTCACTTATATCGAGACGGCCAGTTCTTGGATGGTGGAGAAAACCAGAGAATCATCAAACTTCGTCAAGCAACTTCTTTATTAAAACGTAATTTACAGTTTTACAGGTTCAAAATGTTATAAATCTTTTTCCGGTCGGGTTACTGTTCGTTTTTCGATTTAGATTGTACAAATGACTACCTAACAGGAAGAAGATCACCACATGTCACCCACTGCCTCCAGACCCTTGCCATAATGATTCTGTTTGCATTTGGTCATCATAAGCACATGATTTAAGGACATGCAGGGTGAAAGTGTAAGAAGACATGATTCGTCGGAAACACCAAATGTAAATGTCAATCAATTTTACTTAGGCCGAATTATCTGCCTTACTGATGGTATGTTATTTTTGTTTAATACATGTATCAATAAATAACTTACAATCGTTAAGTCGGATAATTCAGCCTAGCAATTACCGTGATACATATAACTTTTTGCCTTAATCAATTGACAATGGTATATTATTTTATGTTGAATGATGCAATGTAAAACAAATAATATCTCATCATTTATAGGCAGACCATTCAGCCTACTATCTGCCCTAGGTTTCTTAACAGTTGTGGTTTATTTTTTTATTCTAACATGACCTGCGTTTTCCTTGATATGAAACATGAAGAAGACCAGCTGTGGTATAACAAACGATATACCCATCGCTGTTCCATTATAATGATGTACTCCCTTGCTGGCAAAGCCACCTTGTGATATATTCCTCCGCATGTGTATTATTTGACGATATACCATGGGTAGATGTTGATTATTTCTTAAATATCAAAGAGTAATTTACCATATCATAGATAAATGGCTCAGAATATTGTCGTGCAATCCTGTAGGCTATGGTCGAATAATCAGTTTGGTGTTAGTGAAGCATAGACAGAATCATAGTCTTGTAGTGACGTATGCATACATAATAGTTATAATTAGATCTGTCATTGCATGATGAGAATTTGAATATCAATATATCAACTGAAAAATATATCGATAAATCTATATCTTCAAAAAGTGATTTAAATAGTTTATTTTTTGTTGAATCTTTTATAGACATGTAACATGAAAGGGAAAAAATACAGTGCGGCCAAAGCGGGACTTGAACCCGGAACCTTCCAAATACTACTTACTGAGCTACCAGACCACCCATCGAGTCTGGTCCACCACATTCCTCACTTCCCTTTTTTTTAATTCAAATCCCTTAAATTGAAACCTATAGGTTCCACTCTGGGACAAACCTGTTGGTCAACCACTTCCCAGGGTTTGAAAGCCCTCATATGTAATGGGAAAGGGAAAAAATTCAGCAGCCAAACTGGGTCTCTAACCAGGGACCTTCCCTATACTAGCAAGACACTCTACCCACTGGGCTATCAAGGATAAATAGTCCAATTTAGAATTAAATCCAAATTTTATTGATATTCTCCCAAAAAGTTGCTGTCTAAATGATGGATGATCGATCTTGGATTGTGTTGAACTGCAATAACGATTCTACATGGTATTCAACCCGTATCTGAAGTTGGTTACTTTTTCAACATTCAACATTCAATGTTGAAAAAGTAAATATAATCTGAAGTTAGTTACTTATTCAACATTCGGATATAATACACAACTTAATTTTTCAGGTTTTCGACCTATAATTGCAACTTTATCCTCAATCCTCCCTCAAAACATGTAATGAACTAACACACTACCTTATCTGAAGAGATGTTGGATACACTTAACCCTTGATTAATGAGTTTTTGAGACCTTACATTGTCTAGTGACCATACTGGTCATCTGTCATAGATGCACATGTCAATGGTCTTGTTAATTTGCATATTTTTATCATTCATTTTATTTATAACACGACTAAATAATATCAATATGACATGCCACTGATAATTTATTAAGACTCGGACGTGTTGGGTTTTAAATGTAATATGAATGACAATAGAAGGATGGGACAATCGTTTGCTGCAGCATAATTATGATAATTGCAATATTTATTTCAACGTGAAAGTGTTCTGTATTCACTGTAATGACAATCGAGAACATTTTTGAGTTAATTTTATCAGGAAGAGAAGAGTCTACAAATTTAATTAAAAAACACGAGATTATATTCTTTTTGCATGATGATAACGCTGATCTTAACTTTGGGGTAATTACTTGAAGTCACTTAATTGTTTTGGTGCTGATATATACACGTTAAAAATATTATTATTATTATTATTATTATTATTATTATTATTAAGTAATGAAAATTAACGACGATGAGAAATATTTTAAATGTCCTTTTTGAGACAATGTGCATTATGTGAAGCAAAGAAATTTTTAGGGCAAATTGAGCGTAATCTGATGTAAAATAATATTTGCATGTGTCATATTTACATATTAAATGTGACCGCTTGAAATTACAGGATGAAGTTTAATTTTACAATTTTCTCAGGACTTCAAGTCATATCGTAATTTTAATTGTTCTGAAAGTTAAGAAATGTGAACATTTCAATCGAATGTGCTTTTAATTTTTTGTGATATAATGGCATGTGCTACTTTTGAATTTTTATGATATAATGGCATGTGCTACTTTTGAATGTATTATTTTATAAAAATTCAAAAGTAGCACATGACAGTTCTTTTAGAAAGTACATGAATATTAATGCTGTTCGATTGTGTCATGTGGATTTTTCCATTTCATGATATATAGCATTAAACATTAGCATATGGCAAATGATTTTAAATATTTTTTTCCGATAAAAAAATAAAGACAAAAATAGCACATGACAGGTAAAAAAGACATCGGCCCGGAGCATATGCAGCGAATACTTTCTTTGAGATAAAAAAAAAAGTAGCGACCAAACTGGAACTAGAACATGGGGCCTACTCAATATCAGCGGATTGCTCTAATGACTTAGCCACCCGGCCAATAATCGAGCCCGGTCCGCCACATCCCTCCCTTCTTTTTCATTCGTCTACATTCAATCGAAAGCTCCGTAACCAACCAGTTGGTCAGCCGAACGAGCATCCAAATTATCCAAATTAATAGAAAAGTGAATTTTCCCCTTACCACCCGAATGTTTTACTGACAGCTGACCAGTGGCCTATAAACCACAGTCTGTCATAATTATCTAATAAACTTATTGCTAAGAATAATAAAATCATAATAAAATACTTTATATTAAACAATTCTCATTATGACCATACATGTCACAATAAGCTGTGTATTTTTGTAACTTCAGTTGTTCTTTTAAACATACAACACTTGGCAGGTCATTTAAACATAACAAAAAGAAGGGAAAACATGATCACCATTTTTGGCAGATTTAAAGACATCGATGGCTCAGCGAGTATAAAGCAATTTTTAAAGCATTGATCGTGAATCATTACACTTTAAAAGCATCACTATTGCAAGAAAAAATGGAAAAAGACGAAAACTAGACTAGTAAACAAGAGATAAAAGTCAAAATGAATATCGATTGTAACTTTTCTATTAAACAGTTTGACATTCAAATTAATTGCCTCTTACTGACCACTACAATGTCCATTCTATTTTAGGAAGGACAGATACGGTACTTTCCACACCTTTTACAAACCCAACCAAAACATAAAAAATGATGAGATTCATGTGCAGTTGTGGCACGACTATGCAGGTTTTCTTTTGTTCTCGGATGTTCTATAAATCCCCTTATAATGTCATAGTATCCAGTGATCACGTGCCAGACAGTTATAATGTCACAGTGTCCAGTGATCACGTGTCAGACATTTGCAGGGGCTTTAAGTAACTTGACACTATTAAAATTAACCTCAAGAGCAACTCTCGCCTGTAAATCCCAATACATAAAAACATAATTAATACAAAACATGTAATAACTTAATTTCTATTACTAAGACAAAATTACATTTAAAATGTCAAATACTTGTATTTGTCTTACTGATTACAGTAGTCTCAATCAAATTATCAAACACAAAACATAAAATTACATGAATTTTTTTTCCCAATGTGTAAGCGACACAATTGGGTTATGACGAAATGGGTACCAGTGTACACTTTAAGACACTTCAGTGCATGGTACCAAAATAGTGCCGAAATATGTAGGTACTATACAGGGTTTTGATTAAAGTGCATATTTGTAACTTAAATACAAAAACCTGCCGTATTTTAGCAAAAGGTGATTAATTTATGTAATAATAATGTATAAGAACAACCTAAATTGGTATTGCTTCAAACCAGGAAAAACAGGAAATAGTGATCAACAGGTTCACTGTATTGTCACTAGTTATGTCATTGTCAAATTTGGTTAGCTTTGAACGGGGTTGACTATGTCAAATAGCAGAAAAACTATGCTATTATGTCCGATTTTGTTACATTTTCAACTAGATCTCACAGATATGTTCTACTTTCACAGTGAACGAGTTCTCGAGCCACCTAATGATATATTATGCAACAATTGTATTGTCACTAGGTATGTCAGTGACAAATTTGGTTAGCTTTGAACGGGGCTGACTATGTCAAATAGCAGAAAAACTATGCTATTATGTCCGATTTTCTTACATTTTCAACTAGATCTCATAGATATGCTCTACTTTCACAGTGAACAAGTTCTCGTGCCACCTAATGATATATTATGCGGCACTTGTATTGTCACTAGGTATGTCAGTGACAAATTTGTTTAGCTTTGAATGGGGTTGACTATGTCAAATAGCAGAAAAACTTTGTTATTATGAGCGATTTTCTTACATTACCCTACTAGTTCTTACTTATATCCTCTAGTTTCACAGTGAACGAGTTCTCGTGCCACCTAATGATATATTATGCAACACTTGTATTGTCACTAGGTATGTCAGTGTCAAATTTGATTAGCTTTGAATGGGGTTGACTATGTCAAATAGCAGAAATACTTTGCTATTATGAGCGATTTTGTTACATTTCCCTACTAGTTCTTACTTATATCCTCTAGGTTCACAGTGAACGAGTTCTCATGCCACCTAATGATATATTATGCAGCACTTGTATTGTCACTAGGTATGTCAGTGACAAATATGTTTAGCTTTGAATGGGGTTGACTATGTCTAATAGCAGAAAAAGTTTGCGATTATGAGCGATTTTGTTACATTTCCCTACTAGTTCTTACATATATCCTCTAGGTTCACAGTGAACAAATTCTCGTGCCACCTAATGATATATTATGCAACACTTGTATTGTCACTAGGTATGTCAGTGTCAAATTTGGTTAGCTTTGAACGGGGTTGACTATGTCAAATAGCAGAAAAACTATGCTATTATGTCGATTTTTTATTTTAACTAGATCTCACAGATACGCTCTAGTTTCACAGTGAACAGTTCTCGTGCCACCTAATGATATATTATGCAACACTTGTATTGTCACTAGGTATGTCAGTGACAAATTTGCTTAGCTTTGAACGGGGTTGACTATGTCAAATAGCAGAAATATTTGCTATTATGAGCGATTTTGTTACATTTCCCTACTAGTTCTTACTTATATCCTCTAGGTTCACAGTGAACAGTTCTCGTGCCACCTAATGATATATTATGCAACACTTGTATTGTCACTAGGTATGTCAGTGACAAATTTGTTAGCTTTGAACGGGGTTGACTATGTCAATAGCAGAAAAACTTTGCTATTATGAGCGATTTTCTTACATTTCCCTACTAGTTCTTACTATATCCTCTAGGTTCACAGTGAACAAGTTCTCGTGCCACCTAATGATATATTATGCAACACTTGTATTGTCACTAGGTATGTCAGTGACAATTTGCTTAGCTTTGAACGGGGTTGACTATGTCAATAGCAGAAATACTTTGCTATTATGAGCGATTTTGTTACATTTCCCTACTAGTTCTTACTTATATCCTCTAGGTTCACAGTGAACAGTTCTCGTGCCACCTAATGATATATTAAACACTTGTATTGTCACTAGGTATGTCAGTGTCAAATTTGCTTAGCTTTGAACGGGGTTGACTATGTCAATAGCAGAAATACTTTGCTATTATGAGCGATTTTTTACATTTCCCTACTAGTTCTTACTTATATACTCTAGGTTCACAGTGAACAAGTTCTCGTGCCACCTAATGATATTATGCAACACTTGTATTGTCACTAGGTATGTCAGTGTCAAATTTGATTAGCTTTGAACGGGGTTGACTATGTCAAATAGCAGAAAAACTATGCTATTATGTCCGATTTTGTTACATTTCAACTAGATCTCACAGATATTCTACTTCACAGTGAACGATTCTCGTGCCACCTAATGATATATTATGCAACACTTGTATTGTCACTAGGTATGTCAGTGACAAATTTGGTTAGCTTTGAACGGGGTTGACTATGTCAAATAGCAGAAAACTATGCTATTATGTCCGATTTTCATTACATTTTCAACTAGATCTCATAGATATGCTCTACTTTCACAGTGAACAAGTTCTCGTGCCACCTAATGATATATTATGCGGCACTTGTATTGTCACTAGGTATGTCAGTGACAAATTTGTTAGCTTTGAATGGGGTTGACTATGTCAAATAGCAGAAAAACTTTGCTATTATGAGCGATTTTCTTACATTACCCTACTAGTTCTTACTTATATCCTCTAGTTTCACAGTGAACGAGTTCTCGTGCCACCTAATGATATATTATGCCAACTTGTATTGTCACTAGGTATGTCAGTGTCAAATTTGATTAGCTTTGAATGGGGTTGACTATGTCAAATAGCAGAAATACTTTGCTATTATGAGCGATTTTGTTACATTTCCCTACTAGTTCTTACTTATATCCTCTAGGTTCACAGTGAACGAGTTCTCGTGCCACCTAATGATATATTATGCAGCACTTGTATTGTCACTAGGTATGTCAGTGACAAATTTGTTAGCTTTGAATGGGGTTGACTATGTCAATAGCAGAAAAAGTTTGCTATTATGAGCGATTTTGTTACATTTCCCTACTAGTTCTTACATATATCCTCTAGGTTCACAGTGAACATTCTCGTGCCACCTAATGATATATTATGAACACTTGTATTGTCACTAGGTATGTCAGTGTCAAATTTGCTTAGCTTTGAACGGGGTTGACTATGTCAATAGCAGAAATACTTTGCTATTATGAGCGATTTTCTTACATTACCCTACTAGTTCTTACTTATATCCTCTAGGTTCACAGTGAACAAGTTCTCGTGCCACCTAATGATACATTATGCAACACTTGTATTGTCACTAGGTATGTCAGTGTCAAATTTGATTAGCTTTGAACGGGGTTGACTATGTCAAATAGCAGAAAAACTATGCTATTATGTCCGATTTTGTTACATTTTCAACTAGATCTCACAGATATGTTCTACTTTCACAGTGAACGAGTTCTCGAGCCACCTAATGATATATTATGCAACATTGTATTGTCACTAGGTATGTCAGTGACAAATTTGGTTAGCTTTGAACGGGGTTGACTATGTCAAATAGCAGAAAAACTATGCTATTATGTCCGATTTTCTTACATTTTAATAGATCTCATAGATATGCTCTACTTTCACAGTGAACAAGTTCTCGTGCCACCTATGATATATTATGCGGCACTTGTATTGTCACTAGGTATGTCAGTGACAAATTTGTTAGCTTTGAATGGGGTTGACTATGTCAAATAGCAGAAAACTTCTATTATGAGCGATTTTCTTACATTACCCTACTAGTTCTTACTTATATCTCTAGTTCACAGTGAACGAGTTCTCGTGCCACCTAATGATATATTATGCAACACTTGTATTGTCACTAGGTATGTCAGTGTCAAATTTGATTAGCTTTGAATGGGGTTGACTATGTCAAATAGCAGAAATACTTTGCTATTATGAGCGATTTTGTTACATTTCCCTACTAGTTCTTACTTATATACTCTAGGTTCACAGTGAACGAGTTCTCGTGCCACCTAATGATATATTATGCAGCACTTGTATTGTCACTAGGTATGTCAGTGACAAATTGTTTAGCTTTGAACGGGGTTGACTATGTCTAGCAGAAAAACTATGCTATTATGAGCGATTTTGTTACATTTCCCTACTAGTTCTTACTTATATCCTCTAGGTTCACAGTGAACAAGTTCTCGTGCCACCTAATGATATGTTATGCAACACTTGTATTGTCACTAGGTATGTCAGTGTCAAATTTGCTTAGCTTTGAATGGGGTTGACTATGTCAAATAGCAGAAATACTTTGCTATTATGAGCGATTTTCTTATATTACCCTACTAGTTCTTACTTATATCCTCTAGGTTCACAGTGAACATGTTCTCGTGCCACCTAATGATATATTATGCAACACTTGTATTGTCACTAGGTATGTCAGCGTCAAATTTGGTTAGCTTTGAACGGGGTTGACTATCTCAAATAGCAGAAAAACTATGCTATTATGTCTGATTTTATTACATTTTTAACTAGATCTCACAGATACGCTCTAGTTTCAGTGAACAAGTTCTCGTGCCACCTAATGATATATTATGCAACACTTGTATTGTCACTAGGTATGTCAGTGTCAAATTTGCTTAGCTTTGAATGGGGTTGACTATGTCTAATAGCAGAAATACTTTGCTATTATGTACGATTTTGTTACATTTCCCTACTAGTTCTTACTTATATACTCTAGGTTCACAGTGAACAAGTTCTCGTGCCACCTAATGATATATTATGCAACACTTGTATTGTCACTAGGTATGTCAGGTCAAATTTGTTAGCTTTGAACGGGGTTGACTATGTCAAATAGCAGAAAACTTGCTATTATGCGATTTTTACTTTTAACTAGATCTTCACAGATACGCTCTAGTTCACAGTGAACAGTTCTCGTGCCACCTAATGATATATTATGCAACACTTGTATTGTCACTAGGTATGTCAGTGACAAATTTGTTAGCTTTGAACGGGGTTGACTATGTCAAATAGCAAAATATTTGCTATTATGAGCGATTTTGTTACATTTCCCTACTAGTTCTTACTTATTCCTCTAGGTTCACAGTGAACGAGTTCTCGTGCCACCTAATGATATATTATGCAGCACTTGTATTGTCACTAGGTATGTCAGTGACAAATTTGTTAGCTTTGAATGGGGTTGACTATGTCAAATAGCAGAAAAACTTTGCTATTATGAGCGATTTTGTTACATTTCCCTACTAGTTCTTACATATATCCTCTAGGTTCACAGTGAACAAGTTCTCGTGCCACCTAATGATATATTATGCAACACTTGTATTGTCACTAGGTATGTCAGTGACAAATTTGCTTAGCTTTGAACGGGGTTGACTATGTCAAATAGCAGAAATACTTTGCTATTATGAGCGATTTTGTTACATTTCCCTACTAGTTCTTACTTATATCTCTAGGTTCACAGTGAACAAGTTCTCGTGCCACCTAATGATATATTATGAACACTTGTATTGTCACTAGGTATGTCAGTGTCAAATTTGCTTAGCTTTGAATGGGGTTGACTATGTCAAATAGCAGAAATACTTTGCTATTATGAGCGATTTTGTTACATTTACCCTACTAGTTCTTACTTATATCTCTAGGTTCACAGTGAACAAGTTCTCGTGCCACCTAATGATATATTATGCAACACTTGTATTGTCACTAGGTATGTCAGTGTCAAATTTGTTAGCTTTGAACGGGGTTGACTATGTCAAATAGCAGAAAACTTTGCTATTATGTCCGATTTTGTTACATTTCAACTAGATCTACGATATGTTCTACTTTCACAGTGAACAGTTCTCGTGCCACCTAATGATATATTATGCAACACTTGTATTGTCACTAGGTATGTCAGTGAAAATTTGTTAGCTTTGAACGGGGTTGACTATGTCAAATAGCAGAAAACTTTGCTATTATGCGATTTTCTTACATTTTCCCTACTAGTTCTATATATCTCTAGGTTCACAGTGAACAAGTTCTCGTGCCACCTAATGATATATTATGCAACACTTGTATTGTCACTAGGTATGTCAGTGACAAATTTTTAGCTTTGAATGGGGTTGACTATGTCAAATAGCAGAAAAACTTTGCTATTATGAGCGATTTTCTTACATTTACCCTACTAGTTCTTACTTATATCCTCTAGTTCACAGTGAAAGTTCTCGTGCCACCTAATGATATATTATGCACACTTGTATTGTCACTAGGTATGTCAGTGTCAAATTTGTTTAGCTTTGAATGGGGTTGACTATGTCAAATAGCAGAAATACTTTGCTATTATGAGCGATTTTGTTACATTTCCCTACTAGTTCTTACTTATATCCTCTAGGTTCACAGTGAACAGTTCTCGTGCCACCTAATGATATATTATGCAACACTTGTATTGTCACTAGGTATGTCAGTGACAAATTGTTAGCTTTGAATGGGGTTGACTATGTCAAATAGCAGAAAAACTTTGCTATTATGAGCGATTTTGTTACATTTCCCTACTAGTTCTTACTTATATCCTCTAGGTTCACAGTGAACAGTTCTCGTGCCACCTAATGATATATTATGCAACACTTGTATTGTCACTAGGTATGTCAGTGTCAAATTTGCTTAGCTTTGAACGGGGTTGACTATGTCAATAGCAGAAATACTTTGCTATTATGAGCGATTTTCGTTACATTTCCCTACTAGTTCTTACTTATATCCTCTAGGTTCACAGTGAACAAGTTCTCGTGCCACCTAATGATACATTATGCAACACTTGTATTGTCACTAGGTATGTCAGTGTCAAATTTGTTAGCTTTGAAGGGTTGACTATGTCAAATAGCAGAAAACTATGCTATTATGTCCGATTTTGTTACATTTTCAACTAGATCTCACAGATATGTTCTATTCACAGTGAACGAGTTCTCGTGCCACCTAATGATATATTATGCAACACTTGTATTGTCACTAGGTATGTCAGTGACAAATTTGTTAGCTTTGAACGGGGTTGACTATGTCAAATAGCAGAAAAACTATGCTATTATGTCCGATTTTCTTACATTTTAAACTAGATCTCATAGATATGCTCTACTCACAGTGAACAGTTCTCGTGCCACCTAATGATATATTATGCGGCACTTGTATTGTCACTAGGTATGTCAGTGACAAATTGTAGTTTTTGAAGGGGTTGACTATGTCAAATAGCAGAAAAACTTGCTATTATGAGCGATTTTCTTACATTACCCTACTAGTTCTTACTTATATCCTCTAGTTTCACAGTGAACGAGTTCTCGTGCCACCTAATGATATATTATGCAACACTTGTATTGTCACTAGGTATGTCAGTGTCAAATTTGATTAGCTTTGAATGGGGTTGACTATGTCAAATAGCAGAAATACTTTGCTATTATGAGCGATTTTGTTACATTTCCCTACTAGTTCTTACTTATATACTCTAGGTTCACAGTGAACGAGTTCTCGTGCCACCTAATGATATATTATGCAGCACTTGTATTGTCACTATGTATGTCAGTGACAAATATGTTTAGCTTTGAACGGGGTTGACTATGTCTAATAGCAGAAAAACTATGCTATTATGAGCGATTTTGTTACATTTCCCTACTAGTTCTTACTTATATCCTCTAGGTTCACAGTGAACAAGTTCTCGTGCCACCTAATGATATGTTATGCAACACTTGTATTGTCACTAGGTATGTCAGTGTCAAATTTGCTTAGCTTTGAATGGGGTTGACTATGTCAAATAGCAGAAATACTTTGCTATTATGAGCGATTTTCTTATTACCCTACTAGTTCTTACTTATATCCTCTAGGTTCACAGTGAACATGTTCTCGTGCCACCTAATGATATATTATGCAACACTTGTATTGTCACTAGGTATGTCAGCGTCAAATTTGGTTAGCTTTGAACGGGGTTGACTATCTCAAATAGCAGAAAAACTATGCTATTATGTCGATTTTATTACATTTTAACTAGATCTACAGATACGCTCTAGTTCAGTGAACAAGTTCTCGTGCCACCTAATGATATATTATGCAACACTTGTATTGTCACTAGGTATGTCAGTGTCAAATTTGCTTAGCTTTGAATGGGGTTGACTATGTCAAATAGCAGAAATACTTTGCTATTATGTACGATTTTGTTACATTTCCCTACTAGTTCTTACTTATATACTCTAGGTTCACAGTGAACAAGTTCTCGTGCCACCTAATGATACATTATGCAACACTTGTATTGTCACTAGGTATGTCAGTGTCAAATTTGATTAGCTTTGAACGGGGTTTGACTATGTCAAATAGCAGAAAAACTATGCTATTATGTCCGATTTTGTTACATTTCAACTAGATCTCACAGATATGTTCTACTTTCACAGTGAACGAGTTCTCGAGCCACCTAATGATATATTATGCAACCATTGTATTGTCACTAGGTATGTCAGTGACAAATATGTTTAGCTTTGAACGGGGTTGACTATGTCTAATAGCAGAAAAACTATGCTATTATGAGCGATTTTGTTACATTTCCCTACTAGTTCTTACTTATATCCTCTAGGTTCACAGTGAACAAGTTCTCGTGCCACCTAATGATACATTATGCAACACTTGTATTGTCACTAGGTATGTCAGTGTCAAATTTGCTTAGCTTTGAATGGGGTTGACTATGTCAAATAGCAGAAATACTTTGCTATTATGAGCGATTTTCTTATATTACCCTACTAGTTCTTACTTATATCCTCTAGGTTCACAGTGAACATGTTCTCGTGCCACCTAATGATATATTATGCAACACTTGTATTGTCACTAGGTATGTCAGCGTCAAATTTGGTTAGCTTTGAACGGGGTTGACTATCTCAAATAGCAGAAAACTATGCTATTAGTCTGATTTTATTACATTTTAACTAGATCTCACAGATACGCTCTAGTTTCAGTGAACAAGTTCTCGTGCCACCTAATGATATATTATGCAACACTTGTATTGTCACTAGGTATGTCAGTGTCAAATTTGCTTAGCTTTGAATGGGGTTGACTATGTCTAATAGCAGAAAACTTTGCTATTATGTACGATTTTGTTACATTTCCCTACTAGTTCACTTATATACTCTAGGTTCACAGTGAACAAGTTCTCGTGCCACCTAATGATACATTATGCAACACTTGATTGTCACTAGGTATGTCAGTGTCAAATTTGATTAGCTTTGAACGGGGTTGACTATGTCAAATAGCAGAAAAACTATGCTATTATGTCCGATTTTGTTACATTTCAACTAGATCTCACAGATATGTTCTACTTTCACAGTGAACGAGTTCTCGAGCCACCTAATGATATATTATGCAACCATTGTATTGTCACTAGGTATGTCAGTGACAAATTTGGTTAGCTTTGAACGGGGCTGACTATGTCAAATAGCAGAAAAACTATGCTATTATGTCCGATTTTCTTACATTTTCAACTAGATCTCACAGATATGTTCTACTTTCACAGTGAACGAGTTCTCGAGCCACCTAATGATATATTATGCAACCATTGTATTGTCACTAGGTATGTCAGTGTCAAATTTGATTAGCTTTGAACGGGGTTGACTATGTCAAATAGCAGAAAATCTTTGCTATTATGTCCGATTTTCTTAAATTTCCCTACTAGTTTTTATTTATATACTCTAGGTTCACAGTGAACAAGTTCTCGTGCCACCTAATGATACATTATGCAACACTTGTATTGTCACTAGGTATGTCAGTGTCAAATTTGATTAGCTTTGAATGGGGTTGACTATGTCAAATAGCAGAAAATCTTTGCTATTATGTCCGATTTTCTTACATTTTCCTATTAGTTCTTACATATATCCTCTAGGTTCACAGTGAACAAGTTCTCGTGCCACCTAATGATATATTATGCAACACTTGTATTGTCACTAGGTATGTCAGTGTCAAATTTGATTAGCTTTGAACGGGGTTGACTATGTCAAATAGCAGAAATCTTTGCTAGTATGTCCGATTTTCTTACATTTCCTATTAGTTCTTACATATATCCTCTAGGTTCACAGTGAACAAGTTCTCGTGCCACCTAATGATATATTATGTAACAGTTGTATTGTCACTAGGTATGTCAGTGTCAAATTTGATTAGCTTTGAACGGGGTTGACTATGTCAAATAGCAGAAAATCTTTGCTATTACAGTGAAACCTCCCTAAACCGGACACTCTCTAAACCGGACAACTCTCTATTCCGGACAAAATATTTGGTCCCGAATTTATCCTTCTTTATTTTAATTAACAAGAACCTCTCTAAACCGGACACTCTCTATTCCGGACACCGGACAAACTTTTTAGTCCCAAGTTGCTTATATCCTTAAAATTGGACCTCTCTAAACCGGACAACATTTTGATTTTTTTAATTACTTGTTTTTTCCTTTTTTAAATGTATCAGTTTTAAACAGATCTATAAAAATATTCAATTATGAACACTTAAAAATCATAAGTTTTTTTAAATTCTTTTTTATTCTCAATTAAGATATTTGGTATTTAATTAAATTATTTATTTATTTATTAAATATATTTCATCTAAATATATATATATTTCTATTCTTTTTTTGTGATTTTTCTTTATAATTTAAATTTGTTTTTAATTTATTGATTGACACAATAAATTAAGATAAGCACTTCTATACAATCTTATCTTATTATCTATAGTTGCTACAGTTGTTTTGTTTAATTATTATCCAGTAACACCTTATGTATCAAAGGGACTGAAAAAAGTCATCACTATTGTTGTCCTGTCAGGGATTAATAAAGGTAGTCTATTTGCCTTGAGTACCCTAATTAGAATCATCTTAAGAAGTGAATTACAGGTGATTTAAAACCAATTAGTGTTTTTACATATAGCATATCCTATAATGAGATGTGTATGTAACAGTTGTTGATTGTGGCTTCTGACATGTATTACATCCTTCTAGATTTATTTAGTTAAGGGAGATAAGCCAGGTTAAAATTTCAAAACCTCTCTAAACCGGACACCTCCCTAAACCGGACAAAATCTATGGTCCGGAGCTTGTCCGGTTTAGAGAGGTTTTACTGTATATCCGAGTTTCTTACATTTCCCTACTAGTTCTTACTTATATACTCATAATAGCAATGTTTTTCTGCTATTTGACATAGTCAACCCCATTCAAAGCTAAGCAAATTTGACACTGACATACCTAGTGACAATACAAGTGTTGCATAATATATCATTGGGTGGCACGAGAACTTGTTCACTGTGAACCTAGATGATATAAGTAAGAACTAGTAGGGAAATGTAACAAAATCGCTCATAATAGCAAACTTTTTCTGCTATTAGACATAGTCAACCCCGTTCAAAGCTAAGCAAATTTGTCACTGACATACCTAGTGACAATATAAGTGTTGCATAATATATCATTAGGTGGCACGAGAACTTGTTCACTGTGAACCTGGAGGATATAAGTAAGAACTAGTAGGGAAATGTAAAAAAATTGATGTAATAGCAAAGTTTTTCTGCTATTTGACATAGTCAACCCCATTCAAAGCTAAACAATTTGTCACTGACATACCTAGTGACAATACAAGTGCTGCATAATATATCATTAGGTGGCACAAGAACATGTTCACTGTGGACCTAGAGAATATAAGTAAGAACTAGTAGGGTAATGTAAGAAAATCGCTCATAATAGCAAAGTCTTTCTGCTTTTTGACATAGTCAACCCCATTCAAAGCTAAGCAAATTTGACACTGACATACCTAGTGACAATACAAGTGTTGCATAATATATCATTAGGTGGCACGAGAACTTGTTCACTGTGAACCTAGAGGATATAAGTAAGAACTAGTAGGGTAATGTAAGAAAATCGGATATAATAGCAAAGATTTTCTGCTATTTGACATAGTCAACCCCGTTAGAAGCTTATCAAATTTGACACTGACATACCTAGTGACAATACAAGTGTTGCATAATATATCATTAGGTGGCACGAGAACTTGTTCACTGTGAACCTAGAGAATACAAGTAAGAACTAGTAGGGAAATGTAAAAAATCGGATATAATAGCAAAGATTTTCTGCTATTTGACATAAGTCAACCCCGTTCAAAGCTAATCAAATTTGACACTGACATACCTAGTGACAATACAAGTGTTGCATAATGTATCATTAGGTGGCACGAGAACTTGTTCACTGTGAACCTAGAATATATAAATAAGAACTAGTAGGGAAATGTAAGAAAATCGGATATAAACGGAAAGATTTTCTGCTATTTGACATAGTCAACCCCGTTCAAAGCTAATAAAATTTGACACTGACATACCTAGTGACAATACAAGTGTTGCATGATATATCATTAGGTGGCACGAGAACTTGTTCACTGTGAACCTAGAGGATATAAGTAAGAACTAGTAGGGAAATGTAAGAAAATCGGATATAATAGCAAAGATTTTCTGCTATTTGACATAGTCAACCCCGTTAGAAGCTTATCAAATTTGACACTGACATACCTAGTGACAATACTAGTGTTGCATAATATATCATTAGGTGGCACGAGAACTTGTTCACTGTGAACCTAGAGAATATAAGTAAGAACTAGTAGGGAAATGTAAAAAAAATTGGATATAATAGCAAAGATTTTCTGCTATTTGACATAGTCAACCCCGTTCAAAGCTAATCAAATTTGACACTTACATACCTAGTGACAATACAAGTGTTGCATAATATATCATTAGGTGGCACGAGAACTTGTTCACTGTGAACCTAGAGGATATAAGTAAGAACTAATGGGAAAATGTAAGAAAATCGGACATAACAGCAAAGATTTTCTGCTATTTGACATAGTCAACCCCGTTAGAAGCTTATCAAATTTGACACTGACATACCTAGTGAGAATACAAGTGTTGCATAATATATCATTGGGTGGCACGAGAACTTGTTCACTGTGAACCTAGAGTATATAAGTAAGAACTAGTAGGGAAATGTAAGAAAATCGGACATAATAGCAAAGATTTTCTGCTATTTGACATAGTCAACCCCGTTCAAAGCTAACCAAATTTGACACTGACATACCTAGTGACAATACAAGTGTTGCATGATATATCATTAGGTGGCACGAGAACTTTCTCACTGTGAACCTAGAGGATATAAGTAAGAACTAGTAGGGAAATGTAAGAAAATCGGATATAATAGCAAAGATTTTCTGCTATTTGACATAGTCAACCCGTTAGAAGCTTATCAAATTTGACACTGACATACCTAGTGACAATACAAGTTGCATAATATATCATTAGGTGGCACGAGAACTTGTTCACTGGAACCTAGAGAATATAAGTAAGAACTAGTAGGGAAATGTAAAAAAATCGGATATAAAAGCAACGATTTTCTGCTATTTGACATAGTCAACCCCGTTCAAAGCTAATCAAATTTGACACTGACATACCTAGTGACAATACAAGTGTTGCATAATATATCATTAGGTGGCACGAGAACTTGTTCACTGTGAACCTAGAGGATATAAATAAGAACTAGTAGGGAAATGTAAGAAAATCGGATATAATAGGAAAGATTTTCTGCTATTTGACATAGTCAACCCCGTTCAAAGCTAATAAAATTTGACACTGACATACCTAGTGACAATACAAGTGTTGCATAATATATCATTAGGTGGCACGAGAACTTGTTCACTGTGAACCTAGAGGATATAAGTAAGAACTAGTAGGGAAATGTAAGAAAATCGGATATAATAGGAAAGATTTTCTGCTATTTGACATAGTCAACCCCGTTCAAAGCTAATAAAAATTTGACACTAACATACCTAGTGACAACACAAGTGTTGCATAATATATCATTAGGTGGCACGAGAACTTGTTCACTGTGAACCTAGAGGATAAATGTAAGAACTAGTAGGGAAATGTAAGAAAATTGGATATAATAGCAAAGTTTTTCTGCTATTTGACATAGTCAACCCCGTTCAAAGCTAACCAAATTTGACACTGACACACCTAGTGACAATAGAAGTGTTGCATAATAGATCATTAGGTGGCACGAGAACTTGTTCACTGTGAACCTAGAGTATATATGTAAGAACTAGTAGGAAAATGTAAGAAAATCGGACATAATAGCAAAGATTTTCTGCTATTTGACATAGTCAACCCCGTTCAAAGCTAATAAAATTTGACACTGACATACCTAGTGACAATACAATTGTTGCATAATATACATTAGGTGGCACGAGAACTGTTTACTGTGAAACCTAGAGTATATAAGTAAGAACTAGTAGGGAAATGTAAGAAAATCGGACATAATAGCAAAGATTTTCTGCTATTTGACATAGTCAACCCCGTTCGAAGCTAATAAAATTTGACATTGACATACCTAGTGACAATACAAGTGTTGCATAATATATCATTAGGTGGCACGAGAACTTGTTCACTGTGAACCTAGAGGATATAAGTAAGAACTAGTAGGGAAATGTAAGAAAATCGGATATAATAGCAACGATTTTCTGCTATTTGACATAGTCAACCCCGTTAGAAGCTTATCAAATTTGACACTGAGATACCTAGTGACAATACAAGTGTTACATAATATATCATTAGGTGGCACGAGAACTTGTTCACTGTGAACCTAGAGTATAAAGTAAGAACTAGTAGGGAAATGTAAGAAACTCGGATATAATAGCAAGATTTTCTGCTATTTGACATAGTCAACCCCGTTCAAAGCTAATCAAATTTGACACTGACATACCTAGTGACAATATAAGTTACATAATATATCATTAGGTGGCACGAGAACTTGTTCACTGTGAACCTAGAGTATATAAGTAAGAACTAGTAGGGAAATGTAAGAAAATCGGACATAATAGCAAAGATTTTCTGCTATTTGACATAGTCAACCCCGTTCAAAGCTAACAAATTTGACACTGACATACTAGTGACAATACAAGTGTTACATAATATATCATTGGGTGGCACGAGAACTTGTTCACTGACAAACCTAGAGGATATAAGTAAGAAACTAGTAGGGAAATGTAAGAAAATCGGACATAATAGAAAAGATTTTCTGCTATTTGACATAGTCAACCCCGTTCAAAGCTAATAAAATTTGACATGGACATACCTAGTGACAATAAAAGTGTTGCATAATATATCATTAGGTGGCACGAGAACTTGTTCACTGTGAACCTAGAGTATATAAGTAAGAACTAGTAGGGAAATGTAAGAAAATCGGACATAATAGCAAAGATTTTCTGCTATTTGACATAGTCAACCCCGTTCAAAGCTAATCAAATTTGACACTGACATACCTAGTGACAATACAAGTGTTACATAATATATCATTAGGTGGCACGAGAACTTGTTCACTGTGAACCTAGAGTATATAAATAAGAACTAGTAGGGAAATGTAAGAAAATCGGACATAATAGAAAAGATTTTCTGCTATTTGACATAGTCAACCCCGTTCAAAGCTAAACAAATTTGACACTGACATACCTAGTGACAATACAAGTGTTACATAATATATCATGGGTTGCACGAGAACTTGTTCACTGACAACCTAGAGGATATAAGTAAGAACTAGTAGGGAAATGTAAGAAATCGGACATAATAGAAAAGATTTTCTGCTATTTGACATAGTCAAACCCCGTTCAAAGCTAATCAAATTGACACTGACATACCTAGTCACAATACAAATGTTGCATAATATATCATTAGGTGGCACGAGAAACTTGTCACTGTGAACCTAGAGTATATAAGTAAGAACTAGTAGGGAAATGTAAGAAAATCGGACATAATAGCAAAGATTTTCTGCTATTTGACATAGTCAACCCCGTTCAAAGCTAATCAAATTTGACACTGGACATACCTAGTGACAATACAAGTGTTGCATAATATATCATTAGGTGGCACGAGAACTTGTTCACTGTGAACCTAGAGTATATAAGTAAGAACTAGTAGGGAAATGTAAGAAACTCGGATATAATAGCAAAGATTTTCTGATATTTGACATAGTCAACCCCGTTCAAAGCTAATCAAATTTGAGACTGACATACCTAGTGACAATACAAGTGTTACATAATATATCATTAGGTGGCACGAGAACTTGTTCACTGTGAACCTAGAGTATATAAGTAACAACTAGTTGGGAAATGTAAGAAAATCGGACATAATAGCAAAGATTTTCTGCTATTTGACATAGTCAACCCCGTTCAAAGCTAAACAAATTTGACACTGACATACCTAGTGACAATACAAGTGTTACATAATATATCATTGGGTGGCACGAGAACTTGTTCACTGACAACCTAGAGGATATAAGTAAGAACTAGTAGGGGAAATGTAAGAAAATCGGACATAATAGAAAAGATTTTCTGCTATTTGACATAGTCAACCCCGTTCAAAGCTAATAAAATTTGACACTGACATACCTAGTGACAATAGAAGTGTTGCATAATATATCATTAGGTGGCACGAGAACTTGTTCACTGTGAACCTAGAGTATATAAGTAACTAGTAGGGAAATGTAAGAAAATCGGACATAATAGCAAAGATTTTCTGCTATTTAACATAGTCAACCCCGTTCAAAGCTAATCAAATTTGACACTGACATACCTAGTGACAATACAAGTGTAACATAATATATCATTAGGTGGCACGAGAACTTGTTCACTGTGAACCTAGAGTATAAATAAGAACTACATGTAGTAGGGAAATGTAAGAAAATCGGACATAATAGCAAAGATTTTCTGCTATTTGACATAGTCAACCCCGTTCAAAGCTAATCAAATTTGACACTGACGTACCTAGTGACAATACAAGTGTTGCATAATATATCATTAGGTGGCACGAGAACTGTTCACTGTAAACCTAGAGGATATAAGTAAGAACTAGTAGGGAAATGTAAGAAAATCGGACATAATAGCAAAGATTTTCTGCTATTTGAGATAGTCAACCCCGTTCAAAGCTAATCAATTTGACACTGACATACCTAGTGACAATACAAGTGTTACATATATTCATTAGGTGGCACGAGAACTTGTTCACTGTGAACCTAGAGATATATAAGTAAGAACTAATAGGAAAATGTAAGAAAATCGGACATAATAGCAACGATTTTCTGCTATTTGACATAGTCAACCCCGTTAGAAGCTAATCAAATTTGACACTGACATACCTAGTGACAATACAAGTGTAACATAATATATCATTAGGTTGCACGAGAACTTGTTCACTGTGAACCTAGAGTATATAAGTAAGAACTAGTAGGGAAATGTAAGAAACTCGGATATAAAAGCAAAGATTTTCTGCTATTTGACATAGTCAACCCCGTTCAAAGCTAATCAAATTTGACACTGACATACCTAGTGACAATACAAGTGTTACATAATATATCATTAGGTGGCACGAGAACTTGTTCACTGTGAACCTAGAGTATATAAGTAAGAACTAGTAGGGAAATGTAAGAAAATCGGACATAATAGCAAAGATTTTCTGCTATTTGACATAGTCAACCCCGTTCAAAGCTAATCAAATTTGACACTGACATACCTAGTGACAATACAAGTGTTACATAATATATCATTAGGTGGCACGAGAACTTGTTCACTGTGAACCTAGAGTATATAAGTAAGAACTAATAGGAAAATGTAAGAAAATCGGACATAATAGCAAAGATTTTCTGCTATTTGACATAGTCAACCCCGTTCAAAGCTAATCAAATTTGACACTGACATACCTAGTGACAATACAAGTGTTGCATAATGTATCATTAGGTGGCACGAGAACTTGTTCACTGTAAATCTAGAGTATATAAATAAGAACTAGTAGGGAAATGTAAGAAAATCGGACATAATAGCAAAGATTTTCTGCTATTTGACATAGTCAACCCCGTTCAAAGCTAATAAAATTTGACACTGACATACCTAGTGACAATACAAGTGTTGCATAATATATCATTAGGTGGCACGAGAACTTGTTCACTGTGAACCTAGAGTATATAAGTAAGAACTAGTAGGGAAATGTAAGAAAATCAGACATAATAGCAAAGATTTTCTGCTATTTGACATAGTCAACCCGTTCAAAGCTAATCAAATTTGACACTGACATACTAGTGACAATACAAGTGTTGCATAATATATCATTAGGTGGCACGAGAACTTGTTCACTGTGAACCTAGAGGATATATGTAAGAACTAGTAGGGAAATGTAAGAAAATCGGACATAATAGCAAAGATTTTCTGCTATTTGACATAGTCAACTCCGTTCAAAGCTAATAAAATTTGACACTGACATACCTAGTGACAATACAAGTGTTGCATAATATATCATTAGGTGGCACGAGAACTTGTTCACTGTGAACCTAGAGTCTATAAGTAAGAACTAGTAGGGAAATGTAAGAAAATCGGACATAATAGCAAAGATTTTCTGCTATTTGACATAGTCAACCCCGTTCAAAGCTAATCAAATTTGACACTGACATACCTAGTGACAATACAAGTGTTGCATAATATATCATTAGGTGGCACGAGAACTTGTTCACTGTGAACCTAGAGATATAAGTAAGAACTAGTAGGGAAATGTAAGAAAATCGGACATAATAGCAAAGATTTTCTGCTATTTGACATAGTCAACCCCGTTCAAAGCTAATCAAATTTGACACTGACATACCTAGTGACAATACAAGTGTTGCATAATATATCATTAGGTGGCACGAGAACTTGTTCACTGTGAACCTAGAGGATATAAGTAAGAACTAGTAGGGAAATGTAAGAAAATCGGACATAATAGCAAAGATTTTCTGCTATTTGACATAGTCAACTCCGTTCAAAGCTAATAAAATTTGACACTGACATACCTAGTGACAATACAAGTGTTGCATAATATACCATTAGGTGGCACGAGAACGTTATCACTGTGAACCTAGAGTCTATAAGTAAGAACTAGTAGGGAAATGTAAGAAAATCGGACATAATAGCAAAGATTTTCTGCTATTTGACATAGTCAACCCCATTCAAAGCTAATCAAATTTGACACTGACATACCTAGTGACAATACAAGTGTTGCATAATATATCATTAGGTGGCACGAGAAACTTGTTCACTGTGAACCTAGAGGATATAAGTAAGAACTAGTAGGGAAATGTAAGAAAATCGGACATAATAGCAAAGATTTTCTGCTATTTGACATAGTCAACCCCGTTCAAAGCTAATCAAATTTGACACTGACATACCTAGTGACAATACAAGTGTTGCATAATATATCATTAGGTGGCACGAGAACATGTTCACAGTGAACCTAGAGGATAAATGTAAGAACTAATAGGAAAATGTAAGAAAATCGGACATACTAGCAAAGTTATTTGTTATTTGACATAGTTAACTCGATACAATATGAGCTCTATCCCCTGAAAGTCATTAAGCATTTTAATGCGACAGTTTGTCTTTAATAATGGGTGTAATTGCTGTTTCAAAATAAAATGTTGAATGTTGAAAAAGTAAATAAACTTACTTACTTACTTTTTCAACATTGAATGTTGAATAAGTAAATAACTTCAGATATCATTTACTTTTTCAACATTGAATGTTGAATGTTGAAAAAGTAACCAACTTCAGGTGTCCGTATTCAACAATTAAATTTTGTGAGGATTTTCAGTCTGTTATGATATGACCAGTTTTAAAAATGTATATTGATTTATGAAGGGCAGTGTACTACTATAGAATTGAGTTGAGTAAGAGTATTTCACTTATATCGTGACATAGCCAGCTATAGGCTAAGGTGCAGAAATTTTGCCTGTGGGTTGCGCTAATGGCATTATACAGCAGGTTTCTTAAACATGCTAAGCCCACCATGACACAGGACCTGTTTATTTTAAGTTATCCCTCGAAGAACCGTGACTTTCATTTCATAATGCCAAGTGCTTATCGAGAGAACAGTCACTGTCCACTTTCAAGTCTTGTTCAGACCTGGCCTCGGATTGAAACCCACAACCTCCCACTTATGGAACGAGCACTCTACCAACTGAGCTACTGCAGTGGTGTATTATTATAGATAAAGCATACACAAAAACTGACAAACCTCTTAATTATGGATTTATGTATAAAGTTACAGCTCGGTCAGAATCTCACTTATATTGAGGCAATCAGTTCTGAAATGGGGAGGAAACCAGAGTACCTAGAGAAAACCACTGGCCTTTGGCTAGTGAACTAAAACATTGTCCATACTAGGATCTCCTAAGTGGGATTTGAATCTAAGTGATGAGAGGCACTGTGATTTCTATGTGTACTTTGGACCATAACTTTTTATTGCAAACTTTAAGAGTTATTGCCCTTTGTTACTTTTCATACTCATATTTTGTCCACAGAAAAGTAAATCTAAACCTTCGAGTGGTATCAACATGAAACTTTATAGGTAGATAGAACTCATTAGGGAGAGGTGTAGTGCACAAGAGCCATAACTCTACTTGCATAAGTTAAGAGCTATTGCCCTTTGTATATTTTTTTTAACAAACATATAGCCCTTTTACACTGCATTTATTTGGAGAGCATCCATCAGCTCACTGTTCTACTGATTTTCTTGTTTCTAAATGCAAGGTGCTTTTTGATAGTAACAAACAGTTTTAATGTTTTGAATGGTCCTGACTTGGTTCAAACCCATGACCCTTCGCTTGTGTGAGCGTCCTACCACCTAAGCTATGATAGTGGTAAATTTTTTACTGAATTTATTACATGTCTTTTCAGTTTCCTTCTGTAATAACTTGAATGTTGGTGGAAAAATTTTTTGCAACAAGATTATCTACCATTACAAAATACCATGATTCCATGCTGGCAGCCATGTTTAGTGGTCGTCACAGAGTGGACAAGGATACCGATGGAAACTTTTTTATTGACAGGGATGGCACATATTTCATTTACATTTTAAATTATTCAGAAATGAAGGAGATTTGCCACCGGTAGTTTATGCCGAGAAGTTTTAAAAGATGGCATTATTTTATGGATTATGGGCCCTTGTTGAACATTTGAAAAGTACACCAGCCCTGTTTTCCGAGTATTGTGTTAGAGAAAATGTTCGCAGCAAACTGGAAGACTATAATGAAATTAAAGATTTGATGATCTCGCTTGCAAAAGATCAAGTAACGGAAGGTGGCGCTATAACCTCTGTAGTAAGATTAGTAACGACCAAAATCAACCAGTTCCAAGAGATTTACAGTTTTCAAAACAAGTTTATAAGCAATATTACAGAAAATTCAGGACTTATGAAAATTTTGAATCTTGTTTCGGAAAATATCACATCAACGTTCCATCAGAAAAGGTTAAAGGTCATCCAGATACTGTAATGGACCTTGTCGCTGGGTGTCTGAGCCATGATCTTTTAAAATTAGGTTATAAAGGTTTATATAAAAGTGAGAGCATTCGTGATGAAGATAATCGTATCAAAACAATATCGTGGTCAGATGGCAATTTTCATGTGTGTATGACATGTCATATGTTTCGATTTGATTGGCTTGACCTCTCCGGCAGAAAATGATGTTTTACTTCATTTGAACAGTATACCCTGTTGAGCATGATGGGTTTGCTGACATCCCATGTAATACTCTTTAAACTCTGTGTCGAACATTTATTCCCATTGGATATAAAATGATTACATAAAATGACGTTTTCCCGTAAAAATATTCTTGGAATTTGTGACGTATACATTTTTCAAAATGTTCCCCAAATGGTTATGGGGGCATTGACCACATGGTACAACGGCAAACCCCATTGTCTCTAAACTGGCCATTTTCATACTGTTGGTCATTAATCTTGCCCAGCTACAAAAAAGCAATTTTGACATCACATGTTTAAGCTTTCAACCCTTTTGCTGCCAAATTGAATTTTGAAACAACATTTGCAGGTCCAAATTAAAGTTCTAGTTACCTGTAATATACAGTCAAACCTGCCTTAAAGGCCACCTGTATATAAGGGGCACCTGCTTTTAAAAGCCAATAATCTTTATCATGTTTATCCCAATTGCTTTTGATTCATGTTATTTGAACCCTTATATAAGGACCACTTGCCAATAAAGACCACTTTCACTGGTTTTTTTGGGTGGCCTTTACAGACAGGTTTAACTGTAAACTATTTGTACTAATATGACAACAACAAAAATGGTTATAGCATCATATGCATTTTGAAGCCATATGGCAACATTTGTTTTGTAACAGTTTTTAATCTCAATCTTCAACATTTGCTATTTCTTTACAAAAACTTACATACTGTAGTCTTGTGACCAAGCTCTGTCAATACTGTTCTATTGACGGAGAACATGTTGTCAATGTTGCAGGCGGCCGGTAGAAGACACACATGTCCAAGTGGTAGCAAGAGTCTTCATCATCCTTTGGACAATATTCAAAACTATAGTAATAATAATAATAACAATAATCATCATCATCATATGCTAATCTAGATTATACACTAAGTCATAGACATCATCATTTGCTAATCTGGATTATACACTAAGTCATAGACATCATCATTATCATTTGCTAATCTAGATTGTCACTAAGTCACAGATATCATCATCACCATCATCATCATTTGCTAATCTGGATTATACACTATGTCACAGATATCATCATCATCATAATAATCATGATTTTCACTAAGTCACAGATATTATCATCATCATCATCATCATTTGCTAATCTAGATTGTCACTAAGCCACAGATATCATCATCATCACCACCACCACATAATCATCATCATTTGCTAATCTAGATTGTCACTAAGCCACAGATATCATCATCATCACCACCACCACATAATCATCATCATTTGCTAATCTAGATTGTCACTAAGCCACAGATATCATCATCACCACCACCACATAATCATCATCATTTGCTAATCTAGATTGTCACTAAGTCACAGATATTATCATCATCACCACCACCACATAATCATCATCATTTGCTAATCTAGATTGTCACTAAGCCACAGATATCATCATCATCACCACCACCACATAATCATCATCATTTGCTAATCTAGATTGTCACTAAGCCACAGATATCATCATCCACCACATCATCATCATCATCATTTGCTAATCTAGATTGTCACTAAGCCACAGATATCATCATCACCACCACATCATCATCATCATCATTTGCTAATCTAGATTGTCACTAAGCCACAGATATCATCATCACCACCACATCATCATCATCATCATTTGCTAATCTAGATTGTCACTAAGCCACAGATATCATCTTCATCATTTGCTAATCTGGATTATAAGCTAAGTCCCAGATATCAAAATTGATAGCCAGGGTTTATCTATTAGTAATCGAGTCTAGATTAAAAAATCTATACCTGCTTTGTAGTTGAGCCCGAGGGATGAGATTCCGTTATTTTTGAGACCGAAGCTTGCCGAGGTCTGGAGAACAAGAATCTTATATTAAAGGTTGATGTCCTCACTACAAAACAGGAGTTGATTCTTTTTCTCCTATATTCAATATTATACATGTACCAGTAACCGGTAATTCCGAATTTGTTAAATATAATATAATAATAATATTATCACATCGTTGGAATTAATTGTAATATCAAAAGAAAATTATAGACAGAATTTTCTATTTGAAAAAAAATTGTGAATAATAATATTATCATATCGTTGGAATTAATTGTAATATCAAAAGAAATTATAGACAGAATTTTCTATTTGAAAAAAAATTGTGAATAATAATAATATTGTTTATTTGCTATACGGTATATATATATATATATATATAATATGTATATATGACAAGCATACCAAGTCCAAATTTGACATACCAGTAATGAGTTTGATTCTTTGTCATCTTAAATATTTACTTAAAATTTTATTTTAAAACAAATTTCTTTAAGAAAACTAGTATGATATAATGTTATAATTATGTTACGTACTAAAATGTCAGAAAGAATGTAAAAAAAAAGTCATTACAGAGGCGGATCCAGAATTTTAGAAAGGGGGGGGGGCGTATAATGTGAGATCCGAAGGCTCGAACCTTCTAGGGGGGTCCGGGGGCATGCTCCCCCTGAAAATTTTGGAAAAATGGCGCAAAAATCCTGCATTCTGAGCTGCAATATGTATTTCGGGGCTGGTTTCGAAAAATCAAAATGAACAATATGTATTATTAGCGACATAAGGGGGGGGGGGGGGGGGGGGGGCATATGCCCCCTACTGAATCCGCCACTGCATTAAATTTACCTATTGCCACTATAGCCTAGGTAAATTTTACCTTTTTTGAAGCCATATGGCTTCCGTATTTGATACATGTATGTTGAAGTGGTTTATTGCCCGAACTCCTACTCGAGTAAAAGAAACAAATAATTAGTTTAGGGATTAAGAGGCCTTCTTTAGGGACACGAGTTGGTTACCTGTAAACAATTCCTATTTTAATGATTTTAATTTATTTGATTTTCAACAAACTTTACATGAAATTCTATTTTTTTTCCTTCTTTAAGTCTTTTAAGATTCTGCAAGTTTGCAACCCCCGACCATTAAATTTGCCACTGTGGTGTGGGGTGGTTCATTTTATATGATTTCTTAAACCATTTCAGCTAGCCATTATAGATCAGGAGAACATATCAGGCCCAATCGGTCTTCTGAGTTCACTTCGTCATGGTTGCATCAAGATAAAAATACTCTTTTCATCAATCAGGGCTTTCACTGGGTCATATATTTGGGGCCGATATAGGGTCTTGTTCTGTGGGTCCAATACCAAAGGACCAAAAGTAGGACCTTAGATCATTGGACCTATGGTTCTAGGCTCAGATATTTAAGTGTTCATTAATTGCATGTTGCCATATATTTTACTGATTTGTTATTTGTTACATTATTTTAGCTCACCTGACCGAAAGGCTCAGTTGAGCTGTTCGGATGCTTATCATTGCCAGTTGTCCATCTTGCATACACTGTTTACATTTTAATCAGCTTGAAAGCTTCTGGGTCAAATACATTTAAATCTGTTTGAAAGCTTCTGGGTCAAAACATGATATTTGTAACACCCAGGTGTTGGTGATTTTAAGGGGTTTCAGATTTGCAAAAACTAAACCCCATTCATTATTACTTAAACCCGGTCGACATGTAAAATTGTTCCAGTTTGAAGAAAAATGGAAAGTTTTACAGTTTGCAGACTTTTTAGAATAAGATTTGAGCAGATACTGACAATATACATTAGGTCACTTTCTAATACAATGATACAACTGGAAAAAAATTGTAAATTTTTTTTGTAAAATGTGACCATAATCTCTAAAAAACAGGTTTTTAGTAATATTGATTTTGGTTTAGAGCCACAAGACCCAGTTAAAAGCATACAATATTTAGACCTAAACTTAGTTTAGATAAAAAATCCTTAGGACCTGTCCCCAGTTTCACAACTTGATCATTTCTTAACGAAGATTTTCCTTGACTTAAATCTGGAAAATTGCAAACCTTAAAAAAATAATTACAGACTTTAACATGTCATTTTAAAGATTCCATTAAGCTTATGAATCTGCATTTAGATGTGACAAAAATATTTATTCCTAGTTCCAAAGAAAAAGCTTGCCAAAATTTGCCAAATTTAAGTTAAGGAAAATCTTTGTTAAGGAATGATTGTGAAAGCAGGGCCAGCAATATTTAATCTGTAATGGGGTTTGCTAACGTATCACATTATATACCCCATAATGTTGCTGGAGATCAGGTGACGTATTGCCGGCCATGCCCACGATGTTTCGACAGATGGCCAGATACTTGATTTACACGCAAAAAGAATGAAAACACTCAACATGAACTGCGCCATTTAATGACGTCACTAACACTAGTGCGTCATTAGTTGCCATGGCGCTGCTTTGGTACTGTGATGGCGGTCAGTGTCGAAACATTGTAGGTGTGGTAGGCAATACATCAATTATTTCCATTGCAGTTCAGGGTTTCCCATAAAACTGACATTATTCCTAGAAATTTTGACTTAAAGCTTTTCCAAAACATTCCGCACAAACGTTGAGGGATATTGATCACATGGGATGCTGGGGCACTCCATTCTTGGCTGTGAGGCTCAATAGGGGGGAATAATGGAAAGCCCTTTATTAAAATTCTACTTAGTATGCCAGAGACATATAAAACTCGAGATTGACAACTTCCGGAAATCCCGGGTTTTCATATGTCTCTGTTACAGCAAAAGGTAAGAAAGGTATTCTTCAGGTGAGCGATAAGGCCCTTGAACCTCTTAGTTAAAATTTAATTATTACTTTATTTTTTAAAATTGTTTTTGTTAGTTCATTTTTAGCTCACCTGGACAAAGGCCATGTGAGCTTATGGCAAGACGAGGCGTGCGTTCGTCCGTGAGTAAACTTTAATCTTCTCCAAAGAAACTAAACCAAATTTGCCATGAAAGGTCCTTGACAGAGTCTAACTATAGTTTGTTCAAATCATGGCGATAGAATATCCAAGATGGCTGCTGTTACTAAAAATAGACAAAACCTAAAAAAAATCTTCTTCTCTTGAACCACTCATTTGAGGCAAAAACTGATGTGATATTTGGATTCTACATAGTCTTAGGCTTTAAGTTTGTTCATTTCATGAAATTTGGTTTGAAAATAGGTTACGCGTTTTTGCGTTTAATTTTGCAAAAATCGTAAAATATTTTTACATTGTTATAACTTGACTATATGACCAGATAATGACATGGGGTTTTCAGTTTTGACATATTCTTGTAATTACCTTCAAAATGGTGTCAAGGTCAATTATGAAGGTCATGACCTAATTTTTTACCTTTCTAATATTATTTATTATCTCGAAAACTTTAAACTTTTTATATAAGCATGTATATTAGAATATTGTTGGTATTGATGTAACGATTATTTTAATATATAGATTAAGGTCATTGGTTCAAAGGTCAAGGTCACAGATGCGAAAGAATACTGAAATGGTTCATTATCTTAAAAACTATGAACTTTTTGTATAAGCATGTATATGAGAATGTTGTAGGTATTGATACAACGATCATTTTGATGTATAGAGAAAGGTCATGGGTCCAAAGGTCAAGGCCACGGTTGCAAAACAATACAAAAAGGTTAATTATCTCGAAAACTATAAACTTCTGTATAGGCATCTATATTGGAATATTGTTGGTATTGATGTATCGATCATTTTAATATAGATTAAGGTCATTGGTTTGAAGGTCAAGGTCACAGATGTGAGTAGCAAGTTTCATAAATATCTTAGTATTTATTGTGTTTTTGTGCTGTTTACGGCCCAGGTGAGCGGTACAGGCCCTATTGTTATTTACATTTTAGCAGTTATCAAGCAGTTGCTTACATGGCTGCATGGTATTACTTATACATCTGCTTATGGAGCATAGCCAGGAATCTCGGTTAACTTTTTTGGGGGGGGGGGGGGGGGGAGAGAGAGAGGTGGTGCTAAAAAACTGCACAGGGTCTTAAAATCTCTGGTGCTAAATCAATGAAACCTTGCAATTTTTACTATAACCAATATAGCAATGACATATTTTGTATTTATTTCAGCTGCTTACATGTATGTTTAAATTAATAAACAAAATATATGAGATTTCGTTTTTGTTACTTTAATTTCTGTTCCATGTGTTTTGAGTGATCCTGTTACTCTGAATTTGTGGAGATTACATGGACCAATGCCGATACCGACGTCTCCAATAATAGATAAAAGTTTTCATTTTCACCACGCTACAAATGATTAGTCACTGAAAGTAAAGTGCTCGCTCCGTAAGTGGGAGGTTGTGGGTTCGATCCCCGGCCGGGTCTGACCCAAGACTTGAAAGTGGGTAGTAACTGTTCTTTCGCCAAGCACTCGGCATTACGAAATGAAAGTCACGGTTCTTTCGGATGGGAACTTAAAATAAATGAGGTCCCGTGTCACGGTGGGCTTGGCACGCTAAAGAACCCTGCTGTATAATGCCATCAGCGCATCGCACAGGCAAAATTTCTGCATTTTCGCCTATAGCTGGCGACGTCTCGATATAAGTGAAATATTCTTGACTGGGACGTTAAACCCCATTACTCACTCACTCGACTTCTAAGTCACAATTTTTAAAATTTAGTGTTGAATTTAGCACAACTGCACGCTCAATTTGGAACTCTGACAGCACTCTCACTGCCTAGGTTTCTAATCCCACTTGAGCAGATCCTCTACCCAGTGCGAGAACAGGTTGACCAATCAAATTTATTTATTTGTCCAGGTCGGTACATGTTTAGTGCCCAAGGTTATCATTTTGGTACTTTTTACCATTAAGTGTTCGAATTTGGCACAATTTTCAAGAATTAATAGAACTTGTAATAAAAAAACCTGTCAAAATGGGAAAGATCTGTCTAATTTAACCTTTTCATTTTATCAGTCAATTTATCCGTTTTTATGGTATAAATCCATCAAAAACGGATAAATCCATCGAATTGGCAGCCTGTGAGAAAGTTTGCCAGTTTAGTTGCTGTAGGATTCTGGTTTTCTCTCCTGGACATTTGGGTTTCCTCCATTATCCCAGAACTAACTGCCTCGAAATAGTGAATCTTAACTAGGTGTCAAACACTGTTTTCACTCCAATCTACTATCGGTAATTGACCTATCGCCAGCCACGCCCACAATATTCTGACACTGGCCGCCATCACGGTACCAAAGCAGCGTCAATGCAACTAATGACGTACTAGTGTCATTGACGTCATTAAACGACACAATTCAGACCGAGTTTTCATTCTTTTTGCGCTTAATTCAAGCATGTCGGACCTTTGTTGGAACATTGTGGGCGTGGCCGGCGATTACTTAGCAAAGATCTGTAAATCAAACAGATCTATGGGATAAAGATAGGCAGAAATTATCAGCCCTAACGCTTGTAAGACATATTTAATGGTAGTAATATAAGAGAAGGATTTCGGTGAATTAGGATCCCCGCCAGCAGGTTATTTTCATTTGATATTTTTAGCATGTTCAAAGGGCAATAACTCCCAGAAAAATGAGTAAACCAACTCTGGTTAACGATAGGTACATCCCCTATCAAAGTTGATGCTTTGCACCAATTTTCCAGAGATAGTGTTTCATAGTTTTGGAGAATTTGTGCAGACAGGAATTTCGGACAGAAAAACAGAAGGAAGGACGGACGGACGGACAGAAACAAATTTAATACCCCCCTCATTCTTTGAAAGGTGATAAACAGGTCTTTCCATCTTTAGGGCAGATAATTCGGCCTAGGGTAAAAATAGTCTTTATCAAGTTTAGCAAATTGGAAAATATTTGGACATTAAATGCAGTAAAACAGTTGTAAAGAATACAATGAACATGCCTACAATGAATACATGGATAGTACGAAGTCAAATATTGGGCCTGATCGTAGACTGGTATACCATAAATCATTTCAATAGCTGCAACCGTTTTTGAAAAAAGTTGGGGAAACTGTTCTTGCTATCAAATTTCAAAGGGCCATAATTTTATGTAAAAATCAATGGAATTGGACAAAAAGTAAAACTAATCCGTAACTCATTGTGGAAGACAAGCCAACCATAAGTCAGCTCAATATCGTTTAGGAAAAATGTGCAGAAAACTTTTGAAGGGCTGATGAACAGACAGACTAACGGGTCAAAAATATTATACCCTCTGCAACTTAAGTTGTGTGGGGTATAAAAATATAAGCAGATTAGATAATTGGGATAATTCATGTTTAAATTTATCATACCCTTGAAGTTTTCAAGGAAACTGAAGTGTGTCAATTGATATTTATACTACATGTAATTAACTATTAAGTAGATTTACGTCCCAGTTAAGAATACAGTCAAACCTGTCTACAACAGCCACCCAAGGGAACCTTTATACTAGGCAGGTGGCCTTTGTATACAAGTTCAAATAATATGAATAAAGAACAATAGGGATACAATTCTACTGGCCTGTATAAGTAGGTGGCCCTTATATAGAGGTGGCCTTTAAGGCAGGTTGAACTGTATTCCCCTATATTGAGACATCACCAGCTATAGGTAAAGTGGCAGAAATTAGTGCAGAAATTTTTACCTTTGCAAAGTGATGAGGGCAATGTGCAGAAAAATGTGTCATGCCTGCTGTAACACCTGGCATCAGTTTTTAAGATCTCTTCTGACGGACCCCATGACTTTCATTTTTAAATGCAGAGTGCTTGACAAAAGAACAGTCGGTACCTGTTTTCAAGTTTTGGGCAGATGTGGCCGGGGGTTTGATCCTAGGGGCTTCCACATAGGGAACAAGCACTCTACCAATTAAGCTACCATAGTGGTATAATGTTGATATTTGTTTAGTGAAAACTACTGAAAACAATTTTACAGGGTAGAAGAAATTTACTTGCTCAGTCATAACAGAAGTGAAATATCCATTTATACTTTGAACATATTTCAAATTTATAATACTGTATATATATTGGATATTTTTTGTGTAGGCATTAAGGGATTCATCAAGGGCCTATTTAGGGCCGAATTTCATATCCAATGAGAAAAAAGTTCATTTTTCCCCAAAAACAGCTGAGAAAATTCCCAATTAGAAAATTGTGTTGTTTTTAAACGAAACAAAAGTAAATTTTGTGAAACCCCCCCAAATCAGCAAAATCGAGTAAAAGATTCTAGATTATTTTAAAAACAACATCTGCAAAGGAAGATGAAGATACCACTTCTACATTAAAGGCTTCTGATGTCGTGAGTAAACCAAATTCTTACATGATGTCAAAGTTTTCCCAAAACGAGCAAAAATGTGATAGTTTTTCCCAATTTTTAGTTTAGGGCCTTTTACCATTTTTTGTGATTTAATAGGACTAAATAACAGGTAAAATGTTCACTGTAGGTAATCTTCTCGATATGTGTATCTAAACGAAAATATCCTATGATACTGAGCTTATATAGGAGACCACAAGCCTTAAATCAATGTACAGTCAAAACTGTCTATAAGGCCACCCAAGGGAACCTGTAAAAGTGGCCCTTGTGGGCAGATGACCCTTTTATACAGGTTCAAATAACATTAATGAATAGCAATTGGGATAAAATTTTACTGACCTTTAAAACCATGTGGCCTTTATATAGAGCTGGTTTTTAAGGCCGATTTGATTGTATTCATCTTTACATGGGTGAAAGTTGTGCCTAAAATAGGTGCCATGCCATCTAAAACCAGAACTGTCACTTGAGAGCCAAATATCCATTACCCCCAACATTTAATGTTTTCCCGCGACCCTGACCTTTGGTTCAAGGTCATCACTCGTCTTTAGTGAGTGAGTAATGGTGTTTTACGTCCCAGTCAAGAATATTTCACTTATATCGAGACATCGCCAGCTATAGGCGAAGGTGCAGAAATTTTGCATGTGCATTGCGCTGATGGCATTATACAGCAGGGTTCTTTAGCGTGCCAAGCCCACCGTGACACGGGACCTCGTTTATTTTAAGTTCCCATGCAAAAGAACCGTGACTTTCATTCCGTAATGCCAAGTGCTTGGCGAAAGAACAGTCACTACCCACTCTCAAGTCTTGGGTCAGACCCGGCCGGGGATCGAACCCACGACCTCCGACTTACGGAGCGAGCATTCTACCAACTGAGCTACCACAGTGGTTGACTCGTCTTTAGACCATGAAGATTTTTCATGTGAAGTTTTATTACAGTCATCAAAAGCATTGATGAGAATATGGTCCCGGCACGATTTTACACTGAAAGATGAATGGACAGACAGCCATGGTGATTCCTACATACCCCCCTCAAACTAGTTTGTGGGGGGTTTAATAAGCTAGAAGAATAATTTAAGCACAAACTAGTTTGTAATAAAAACAACAAGCAACAATTTTTGTTTTGTTGTAATTTTTTTTTCTAATTAATTTCTCCAAAAATTCAATTTTTGACAACTAAATTTTTTATTGGCACCTGAAAATCTTTGAAAAGGGGACATGCTGGGCCCTTGATTAAAAAGTCAATGAGCACTGCTTTACTACATCAAAATATCTGAGTTAAATTGAAACTAAATTGAACTACTTGAAGACAAGAGTTAATGTTACAGTTGAATCCTGTTTTCTCCAACATGGACATCTTGAACTTCGGGATAAGTAAAACGTTTTTTAAAGGCCGGAATTAGTTGTTCTTTATTTAACCAAAATAAGTCCTGTTATCTCAGTCTAATTATGTACTCCCAATTTTCAGATAATTAGGTCCCCTGAATTAGAATAGAGACAAAACCAAACAATTTTTTTCTCTCTGTAAATATAACCACTGCGGCAGCTCAGTTGGTATAGTGCTCACTCCATAAGTAGGAGGTCGTGGGTTAGAGCCCGACCAGGTCTGATGCAAGACTTGAAAGTGGGAATTGACTGTTTTACGCCAAGCATTAAGCATTATAAAATAAAAGTCAAGGTTCTTTCAGATAGGAACTTAAAATAAACAAGGTCCCGTATCACGATGGGCATGATAAAGAACTGTGCTGAATAATGCTATTAGCGCAATGCTCAGTCAAAATTTCTGCACCTTTGCCTATAGCTAGCAACATCTCAACAAAGTAAAATATTCTTGACTGGGATGTTAAACACCATTACTTAACTCAGCTCTTTAGGTAAATAGAAATAATTCAGAGAAAACGTTTCAAAATTAACAGATCTTGATCTTGAGCAAATAAAGACAACCACAAATTAACAGGTTAATGTGAGGGAGATGATGAACTTGGGGCTGAAAATGAAATTATTTCTAGTTGGCAAAGCTACTAGTCCCCAAATTTTGAGTGTCAGCCAAAACCCTAATATTAATATGTTCTTCAGATATGGTGAACTATTTTAATTTCCCTGTAGAGTTCAATATAAGGTGATTCAACTGTACTTCAATATAGTTTTTTTAGAACTACTGCCAATCAACACGGTTAGTAATTGGAAGAACAGAGTCACAAACATGATAAAATGGACAAAAATACACAAACCACTCTCGTCAAATTTTTGTTAGTCGGATTTTTTCATTTTTTCACAATTGTAGCAATAATAGCAGAAAGTAGACACAGCTGAAAAATTTCCCGATATATGGCATTTAATATGTTAAAGTACTTCTAAAGGATCTTTGTCTGTTTTTGAAATAATAACTGTCACTTTATTTTGAAATAATTTATCTAACTTCGTCTTTAACAATTGTAAATATCCTCTTTCTGTATTACTGTGTTCACAAAGTATGACATTCGCTCCATTATAAACAGCATGCAATACCTCATGGTGGCTCATTTCCCCCGTTACCAGTAAGGACACAGGGAGATTCTTTAGAATGCTGCTGCCAGACCCAGCACAAACAGCCACTGAGCTTATCTGGTCAACACCTGAAAAAAAAAACAAGCAAATTTAGTAAATAGGATCCTACGTTAGTAGGTACCTTTAAGAATTTTAATTAAGAGGGGACCGTTTTCAAAAACATTGCTCTAAAACAGCATAGCATTAATATTTTTGCATTCATGTAATGTTAAAGATGGCACACTGAGGCCTTAACAATGGGGTCATATTATATAAATATTACATTTGTGATAGGGTGACAGTCCATATTGTCACCCGAGAAATTTCAATGTCAAACGAGGATAAGCCGAGGTTGACAATGAACTTCGAGGGTGACAATATGAGCTGTCACCCTATCAGAAATGTAATATTTATTTTATTATATCGATGTTGATGTTAATTATACTGTGCAACCAAAGTATACTGGATTGAAAATCATGACAGTCAGCTGTCATCCATAAGCAACTTGTGAGACGCTTGTAGCATTTATCTATCATATTTCACATTACTTTAGAAAAGCGTTTTACTGATTTAGAAGACGAATGCGATCAAACCGCATACATAGTTTTTCTGCGCATGTGACATTTTTGGTAATGTCAACCGCTCACTTAATGTCACCCTGTGACGTCAGATTTTCTGAAATCCGAGGGTGACATTAAATTTACCCAAACTGGAAATTTACAAAAGGTATAATAAAGCAAAATACCAGGTGAATGACCCCAATGGTACTTCTAGAATGGACACAGTGAGTGCAAACAAAGTGAGTGAGTGAGTGAGTGAGTAATGGTGTTTAACGTCCCAGTCAAATATATTTCACTTATATCGAGATATCGCCAGCTATAGGCGAAGGTGCAGAAATTTTGCACATGCGTTGCGCTTATGGCATTATACAGCAGGGTTCTTTAGTGTGCCAAGCCCACCGTGACACGGGACCTCGTTTATTTTAAGTTCCCATCCGAAAGAACCGTGACTTTCATTTCGTAATGCCGAGTGCTTGGCGAAAGAACAGTCACTACCCACTTTCAAGTCTTGGGTCAGACCCGGCCGGGGATCGAAACCCACGACCTTCCACTTACGGAGCGAGCACTCTACCAACTGAGCTACCGCAGTGGATTACAAACAAAGTGAATAACATGTATATCAAAACCAAATATGAAATGGTTATTACCCTGTACCTGGCAATAACAAATCTGTTGCTAGGTTTCCATTCCTGGTAGCCAAAATCACCATTGGCTACTAATTTCTGAGGAATTCTTTCAAAAAGTAACCTATTTTAGCAAATTTGTAGAAAAATACTTTAACAAGAGGCCCATGGGCCTGATACGCTCACCTGATAACTAATGGCTAGCCGATAGATTTAAAGAAAACATAAATACTAAACCCCAATGACTTTTTTCTTTACATCATGATAACCATTGTATCAATACCTACAACATTCTTATATACATGCCTATACAAAAAGTTAATAGTTTTCAAGATAATGAAGCATTTCAGTATTGTTTCACATCTGTGACCTTGACCTTTGAACCCATGACCTTTTTCTATACATCAAAATGTTCGTTGTATCGATACCTACAACATTCTAATATACATGCCTATACAAAAAGTTTTCGAGATAATAAAACATTTCGGTATTGTTTCGCATATGTGACCTTGACCTTTAAACCAATAACCTTTTTCTATACGTCAAAATGATTGTTGTATCAATGCCTACAACATTCTAATATGCATGCCTATACAAAAAGTTTATAGTTTTCGAGATAATTAACCATTTTGGTATTGTTTTACATCTGTGACCTTGACCTTTGAACCCATGACCTTTTTCTATACATCAAAATGATTGTTGTATAAATACCTACAACATTTTAATATACATGCCTATACAAAAAGTTTATAGTTTTTGAGATAATTAACCATTTCAGTATTGTTTTGCATCTGTGACCTTGACCTTTGAACCCATGACCTTTTTCTATACATCAAAATGATTGTTGTATCAATACCTACAACATTCTAATGTACAAGCCTATACAAAAAGTTTACAGTTTTCGAGATAATTAACCATTTCGGTATTGTTTCGCATCTGTGACCTTGACCTTTAAACCCATGACCTTTTTCTATACATCAAAATGATCGTTGTATCAATACCTACAACATTCTAATATACATGCCTATACAAAAAGTTTATAATTTCGAGATAATTAACCATTTCGGTATTGTTTCGCATCTGTGACCTTGACCTTTGAACCCATGACCTTTTTCTATACATTAAAATGATCGTTGTATCAATACCTACAACATTCTAATATACATGCCTATACAAAAAGTTTATAGTTTTCGAGATAATTAACCATTTCGGTATTGTTTCGCATCTGTGACCTTGACCTTTGAACCCATGACCTTTTTCTATACATCAAAATGATCTTTGTATCGATACCTACAACATTTCAATATACATGCCTACACAAAAAGTTTATAGTTTTCGAGATAATAATTATAATCAGAGGTAAAAAAAATTAGGTCACGACCTTCACAATTGACCTTGACATCATTTTGAAGATACTAACAAGAAGATGTCAAAACTGAAAACCCCATGTCATTATCTGGTCAAATAGTCAAGTTATAACAATTTGAAGCTATTTTACGATTTTTTTCAAAATTAAACGCAAAAACGCGTAACCTATTTTTTATCCGAATTTCACAAAATGAACAAAATATAGGCTTAAGACCCTAGAGAAGCCAAATATCACATCAGATTTTTTCTCCAATCAGTACTTTCGGAGAAGAAGATTTTTTAAGATTTTTGCACCCCTAGGTCACCTTGACCTAGTTATGGTAGCCATAGCAACGCCACGAACAAATCTGAATTGCACCGGCCCATATATACTTCTGACAAAGTTTCATTAAAAACTGTCCAGTAGTTTCAGAGGAGAAGTCGAAAATAGGTGTTAACGACGCACACACATACACACGCTGCGCTATGCCATAAGCTCACATGACCTTTGGTCAGGTGAGCTAAAAAGGACTATATTTTCACAAATTTTGGAAATTTGGCTACTAATTATTTTAAATTTGTGGAAACCTAGTGTTATTATACAATTTTTGACTTTTGATGAGGTAAACATAAGGATTTATCAACCTCAAACACATTATATTTACCGAGGCCGTAGGCTAAGGTGAATATTATGTTTTTGAGGCTTATAAATCCTTATGTCTACTGAATCGAAAGTCAATAATTGTTTTATTATATGACCAATGGTTTTTATCACCATATTATTATGTTTTATAATACAAAACGTAAAGTGTTTTTTTTTTTTTTTAATGTTACATCACATAACGTCGTGTGCGTTTTTGGGCGGTGAACATTATCCATTGTTATGTCACATAACATCGCGTGCGTTTTTGCGTGGTGTGTGTTATTGCGTGGTGAACATAACAATTTATCAGGCTCGCCAAATGCCTTCTCAACCAATCAGAAAAGGGCAAAATCATTGGCCATATAATAATACCAAATATTTTATTATTTATGGGCTATATAACATTATAAATGGCTTAAATTCATCAATTTAGTGACAACTAGAAAAACTGTGAGCCACAACCTGATATCATCTTGTGTCATTTTTAGACTTATTACATATAAAACAAGAGCACCGCCGAGCGGAGCATTATACGCCCGTGTTATATTGATCGAGTAGTACTATTTACTGAGAAGTATAAGTACAACTAGGATATATGTATGTAAAAATATATTACCAACTCCGTGTTCGGGCTATAACTTGTAACCCAAAAAAGTTGTAATTCAAATTTGCACGAGATATTACCATGATTAAGGTGTAACTGTATAACAAATTTCATTTAAATCCATGTTTATATTGTCTACTGAATGGAATACAAACCACATGGTCATACATACAAAAATTTCTAAGTTAAAAAAGGGGCATAACTCCTCCAAAAATAATCTGAAAAAGTTGTAATTCGAACTTGCACCAGATATTAACATCGTAAATGTGTATACCAAATGTATAACAAATTTCATTTAAATCCATGTTTGTATTGTCTACTGAATGGAATACAAACCACATGGTCATACATACAAAAATTTCTAAGTTAAAAAAGGGGCATAACTCCTCCAAAAATAATCTGAAAAAGTTGTAATTCGAACTTGCACCAGATATTAACATCGTAAATGTGTACACCAAATTTCATTTGAATCCATAAATAGTTGTAGGCTCTAATGATCGGAAACCACATGGTCATACATACAAAAATTTCTAAGTTAAAAAAGGGGCATAACTCCTCCAAAAATAATCCGAAAAAGTTGTAATTCGAACTTGCACCAGATATTAACATCGTAAATGTGTATATTAAATTTCATTCGAATCCATAAATAGTTGTAGGCTCTAATGATCGGAAACCACATGGTCATACATACAAAAATTTCTAAGTTAAAAAAGGGGCATAACTCCTCCAAAAATAATCCGAAAAAGTTGTAATTCGAACTTGCTCAAGGTATTACCATGGTAAAGCTGTATACCAAATTTCATTTGAATCCATAAATGTTTGTGGTCTCTATTGAACGGAATACAAATTGTTAACAGACGCCCGCCCGGACGCTCACCCGGACAGCACCGTAACATAATATGTCCCGTCATATGACGGGCGTTTAAAAATGATGTTATTATTACATATGATAATGGCAAAAAGTATATCTTTGTTTCTTGTTACTTAGTGGAATTTCAGCAGATATCTAAACATTCAGTAAAGTTTGAAGGTTTTCAGTTGAATAATATAGAAGTTGGTTTTACAATAATAATTCAAAAAATAATAATAAAAAGAATAAATAATTATTAAGTCTCTGCAAACTGGCCAAAAAAATTAATAATAATAAAAAACAAGAGGCCCATGGGCCTGATACGCTCACCTGATAACTAATGGCTAGCTGATAGATTTATAGAAAACATAAATACTAAACCGCAATGACTTTTTTCTTTACATCATGATAACCGTTGTATCAATACCTACAACATTCTAGTATACATGCCTATACAAAAAGTTTATAGTTTTCAAGATAATTAACCATTTCAGTATTGTTCACATCTGTGACCTTGACCTTTGAACCCATGACCTTTTTCTTTATATCAAAATGAGCGTTGTATCAATACCTACAACATTCTAATATACATGCCTATACAAAAAGTTTATAGTTTTTGAGATAATTAAACATTTCGGTATTGTTTCGCATATGTGACCTTGACCTTTAAATCCATAACCTTTTTCTATACATCAAAATGATTGTTGTATCCGTATCTACAACATTCTAATATACATGCCTATACAAAAAGTTTATAGTTTTCAAGATAATTAACCATTTCAGTATTGTTTTGCATCTGTGACCTTGACCTTTGAACCCATGACCTTTTTCTATACATCAGAATGATTGTTGTATCTATACCTACAACATTCTAATATACATGCCTATACAAAATGTTTATAGTTTTCGAGATAATTAACCATTTCGGTATTGTTTCGCATCTGTGACCTTGACCTTTGAACCCATGACTTTTTTCTATACATCAAAATGATTGTTGTATCAATACCTACAACATTCTAATATACATGCCTATACAAAAAGTTTATAGTTTTCGAGATAATTAACCATTTCAGTATTGTTTCACATCTGTGACCTTGACCTTTGAACCCATGACCTTTTTCTATACATCAAAATGATTGTTGTATCAATACCTACAACATTCTAATATACATGCCTATACAAAATGTTTATAGTTTTCGAGATAATTAACCATTTCGGTATTGTTTCACATCTGTGACCTTGACCTTTGAACCCATGACCTTTTTCTATACATCAAAATGATCGTTGTATCAATACCTACAACATTCTAATATACATGCCTATACAAAAAGTTTATAGTTTTCGAGATAATTAACAATTTCAGTATTGTTTCACATCTGTGACCTTGACCTTTGAACCCATGACCTTTTTCTATACATCAAAATGATCGTTGTATCAATACCTACAACATTCTAATATACATGCCTATACAAAATGTTTATAGTTTTCGAGATAATAAACCATTTTGGTATTGTTTCGCATCTGTGACCTTGACCTTTAAACCCATGACCTTTTTCTATACATCAAAATGATTGTTGTATCAATACCTACAACATTTTAATTTACATGCCTATACAAAATGTTTATAGTTTTCGAGATAATTAACCATTTCGGTATTGTTTCGCATCTGTGACCTTGACCTTCGAACCCATGACCTTTTTCTATATATCAAAATGATGGATGTATCAATACCTACAACATTCTAATATACATGCCTATACAAAAAGTTTATAGTTTTCGAGATAATTAACAATTTCGGTATTGTTTTGCATCTGTGACCTTGACCTTTGAACCCATGACCTTTTTCTATACATCAAAATGATCGTTGTATCAATACCTACAACATTCTAATATACATGCCTATACAAAAGTTTATAGTTTTCGAGATAATAATTATAATCAGAGGTAAAAAAAATTAGGTCACGACCTTCACAATTGACCTTGACCTCATTTTGAAGATACTAACAAGAAGATGTCAAAACTGAAAACCCCATGTCATTATCTGGTCAAATAGTCAAGTTATAACAATTTGAAGCTATTTACGATTTTTTCAAAATTAAACGCAAAAACGCGTAACCTATTTTTTATCCGAATTTCATAAAATGAACAAACTATAGGCTTAAGACCCTAGAGAAGCCAAATATCACATCAGATTTTTTCTCCAATCAGTACTTTCGGAGAAGAAGATTTTTTAAGATTTTTGCACCCCTAGGTCACCTTGACCTAGTTATGGTAGCCATGGCAACGCCACGAACAAATCTGAATTGCACCGGCCATATATACTTCTGACAAAGTTTCATTAAAAACTGTCCAGTAGTTTCAGAGGAGAAGTCGAAAATAGGTGTTAACGACGCACACACGCACACACGCACAAACACACGCTGCGCTATGCCATAAGCTCACATGACCTTCGGTCAGGTGAGCTAAAAATTCTGTTCTTTATAATGTACCTGGTGATGATGCAAGCCTTATGTGTTTTAACTGCAAGTGGGTCTTTACTCTGTCTACAGCTTCTTGTATTGTAATAGGTGATGTCAAAGTACCTGTCCTTCCCATACCATATCCAAGTCTGGGTATCTACAAACTTATACAATGAAACTTTGATATGTATTGGACTTGTATTAACAATGACAAAGTACCTGTCCTTCCCATACCATATCCAAGTCTGGGTATCTACAAAATTATACAATGAAACTTTGATATGTATTGGACTTGTATTGACAATGACAAAGTACCTGTCCTTCCCATACCATATCCAAGTCTGGGTATCTACAAACTTATACAATGAAACTTTGATATGTATTGGACTTGTATTAACAATGACAAAGTACCTGTCCTTCCCATACCATATCCAAGTCTGGGTATCTACAAAATTATACAATGAAACTTTGATATGTATTGGACTTGTATTGACAATGACAAAGTACCTGTCCTTCCCCTACCATATCCAAGTCTGGGTATCTACAAAATTATACAATGAAACTTTGATATGTATTGGACTTGTATTGACAATGACAAAGTACCTGTCCTTCCCATACCATATCCAAGTCTGGGTATCTACAAAATTATACAATGAAACTTTGATATGTATTGGACTTGTATTGACAATGACAAAGTACCTGTCCTTCCCCTACCATATCCAAGTCTGGGTATCTACAAAATTATACAATGAAACTTTGATATGTATTGGACTTGTATTGACAATGACAAAGTACCTGTCCTTCCCATACCATATCCAAGTCTGGGTATCTACAAAATTATACAATAAAACTTTGATATGTATTGGACTTGTATTGACAATGACAAAGTACCTGTCCTTCCCATACCATATCCAAGTCTGGGTATCTACAAAATTATACAATGAAACTTTGATATGTATTGGACTTGTATTGACAATGACAAAGTACCTGTCCTTCCCCTACCATATCCAAGTCTGGGTATCTACAAAATTATACAATGAAACTTTGATATGTATTGGACTTGTATTGACAATGACAAAGTACCTGTCCTTCCCATACCATATCCAAGTCTGGGTATCTACAAACTTATACAATGAAACTTTGATATGTATTGGACTTGTATTGACAATGACAAAGTACCTGTCCTTCCCATACCATATCCAAGTCTGGGTATCTACAAAATTATACAATAAAACTTTGATATGTATTGGACTTGTATTGACAATGACAAAGTACCTGTCCTTCCCATACCATATCCAAGTCTGGGTATCTACAAAATTATACAATGAAACTTTGATATGTATTGGACTTGTATTAACAATGACAAAGTACCTGTCCTTCCCCTACCATATCCAAGTCTGGGTATCTACAAAATTATACAATGAAACTTTGATATGTATTGGACTTGTATTGACAATGACAAAGTACCTGTCCTTCCCATACCATATCCAAGTCTGGGTATCTACAAACTTATACAATGAAACTTTGATATGTATTTGACTTGTATTGACAATGACAAAGTACCTGTCCTTCCCATACCATATCCAAGTCTGGGTATCTACAAACTTATACAATGAAACTTTGATATGTATTGGACTTGTATTGACAATGACAAAATACCTGTCCTTCCCATACCATATCCAAGTCTGGGTATCTACAAACTTATACAATGAAACTTTGATATGTATTGGACTTGTATTGACAATGACAAAGTACCTGTCCTTCCCATATCATATCCAAGTCTGGGTATCTACAAACTTATACAATGAAACTTTGATATGTATTGGACTTGTATTGACAATGACAAAGTACCTGTCCTTCCCATATCATATCCAAGTCTGGGTATCTACAAACTTATACAATGAAACTTTGATATGTATTGGACTTGTATTGACAATGACAAAGTACCTGTCCTTCCCATATCATATCCAAGTCTGGGTATCTACAAAATTATACAATGAAACTTTAAATGACCACGAGACTAATTTGAATTAATGAATTTGAAGGATAGTTGAGGGATTCCCAGGTGCCAGTTTCATAATAAAATTTTAAAAAAGTACCCCAAGTATATAAAAATGAGTATTTACTCTTTTTTTATATTTAAGGGTATTTTTAATTTTTTTTTTTTTTTATGAAACTGGCCTCTAAGGAGGAATCAATGGTATTAACTTTCACATTTTGTCATATGCCAAGCAATAAAAAAACTTATTGGAGCAAAAGAATGGTTTATCTATGATAATAAAGAATACAAGAGGTGTCTAGAAAGATAGATAGATGGTCAAGTGAAATTTCAAATTTAGCATCTTGTCTTTCTTTGAAAGATAGGGGGGGGGGGTAAAAATTTACTAGGCACCAGGGTGCACAAGTCGAGTTGCAATTTCATATTCTACATGATGTGTAATTTACACGCTAAATGCGCATACAGATTTCCTGTTATGCCTAGGTACACGTAAGTGAAAAATGTCAATCTATATTCAAGTTTATTTGATTTTCTATGGAAAATAAAGCATATTTCACTGTCGCAAACAGAGTGGTACCAACAGTAATGATGAATGGGTGTTCATTACCACATCAGGACATGTATCTATGCATTTGTTACCGTACTCAACCCATTATTTCTGATTATTGTTACTTAAGAAACTCCGGTCATCGATTAGGAAATTCCAACTGAAGTACAAGTTTATTGGATTTCCTGTGAAAATTTTGCAAACTTTACCATTACAAACAGAACAACTCCGTTCTTATGTCAACATCTGCTACTAGGGAAGTTTATGTGTTCATTTATTTTCCTGAAAATCAGTGAGAATGAAAAGATGCAGAACTTCAGTGAACAACTTATTTTGAAAGTTAAACCTGTCTATTAAGGTCACCCAAGGGAGTCAGTAAAAGTGGCCTTAATGGGCAGGTGGACTTTATATACAAGTTCAAAAAAATATGAATAAAGGACACTCAGGATACAATTCTACTGGCCTTTATAAGCTGGTGGCCTCTATATAGAGTTGGTCTTTAAGGCAAGTTGGACTGAATAATTCATTGGCATTTGCACTTACCTCCAGCCTTTGAAAATGTACTATATAAAAGGAACCCAACATCTTAAAAAACGATGATTCTCGCGAAAAATTAACAGAAGTTGACAAAAAAATCCAGATTTACAGTAGCTGTATAAAGAACAAGACTTAAGTGTCTATATGACACATATGCCCCCACTTTATTTATGATAGATTGATTGAAATTTTTTCAAATTTAATTGTTTGCGACCTTGACCTTGATGACCTCATTTTGGTATGTGATGCATCCTCTTTCCAAACTGTATATCTCTTGTTAATATCACTCTGATACCTCTTTTTATACAATAGTTATAGACCAAAAATGGTGAAAAACTGCAATTTTCCAAAGTTTTTATGGTCATTTGACCTTGACCTTGATGACCTCAATTTGTATGCAACACAACCTTTTTCCAGACTGTATATATCTCTTGTTAATATGACTTTGATACCTCTTTTTCTACAAAAGTTATAGAGTGGAAACAGATTCTGGGACATAATATACATATGGACATGGGCAATGCTATATGCCCTGGCCATATTCATGGCAGGGGCATAAAAAGCCAACCCTCTTAATGTAATCATGCTTCATATGTGCCATGGTCAAAAGATTTTTGCATTCTTTGTTACCATGACAACATAATTTTTTGTTAAGCTGTAACTATAGAAACCATACCTTTTGGAGGTCAAAAATTTGTAAATTTTTTATGTGTTGGTTGTGTTCGGTTGTAACCATGACAACATCTGTTATTTTGTCACCTTTGCATAGTATATTTAGTTGTATAAGTTCTTCAGTTCTGAAAACATATCAAAATGTTATAATTAAAGTTGAAATAAAAAACAACATACTAACCCATGTCCAAATTACAATCACAAAGCAAAGTAAAAACAAACATACTAATCCATGTCCAAATCACAATCAAAAAGCAAAGTAAACACAAACATACCATCAATTTCCAATCACAATCCTAAAGCAAGTAAAAACTAACATACCAATCAATGTCAAATCACATCCTAAAGCCAAGTAAAAACAAACATACCAATCCATGTCCAAGACACAATCACAAAGCCAAGTAAAAACAAACATACCAATCCATGTCCAAATCACAATCACAAAGCAAAGTAAACACAAACATACCAATCCATGTCCAAATCACAATCACAAAGCAAAGTAAAAACAAACATACCAATCCATGTCCAAATCAAAATCACAAAGCAAAGTAAAAACAAACATACCAATCAATGTCCAAATCACAATCCTAAAGCCAAGTAAAAACAAACATACCAATCCATGTCCAAATCACAATCCTAAAGCCAAGTAAAAACAAACATACTAATCAATGTCCAAATCACAATCCTAAAGCCAAGTAAAAACAAACATACCAATCCATGTCCAAATCACAATCACAAAGCAAAGTAAAAACAAACATACCAATCCATGTCCAAATCACAATCACAAAGCAAAGTAAAAACAAACATACCAATCCATGTCCAAATCACAATCTTAAAGCCAAGTAAAAACAAACATACCAATCCATGTCCAAATCACAATCACAAAGCAAAGTAAAAACAACAATACCAATCCATGTCCAAATCACAATCACAAAGCAAAGTAAATACAAACATACTAATCCATGACCAAATCATAATCCTAAAGCCAAGTAAAAACAAACATACTAATCAATGTCCAAATCACAATCCCAAAGCAAAGTAAAAACAAACATACCAATCAATGTTCAAATCACAATCCTAAAGCCAAGTAAAAACAAACATACCAATCCATGTCCAAATCAAAATCACAAAGCAAAGTAAAAACAAACATACCAATCAATGTCCAAATCACAATCCTAAAGCCAAGTAAAAACAAACATACCAATCCATGTCCAAATCACAATCACAAAGCAAAGTAAAAACAAACATACCAATCAATGTCCAAATCACAATCCTAAAGCAAAGTAAAAACAAACATACCAATCCATATCTAAGTCACAATCACAAAGCAAAGTAAAAACAAACATACCAATCCATGTCTAAGACACAATCACAAAGCCAAGTAAAAACAAACATACCAATCAATTTCCAAATCACAATCCAAAAGCCAAGTAAAAACAAACATACCAATCCATGTCCAAGACACAATCAGAAAGCCAAGTAAAAACAAACATACCAATCCATGTCCAAGACACAATCACAAAGCCAAGTAAAAACAAACATACCAATCAATTTCCAAATCACAATCCAAAAGCCAAGTAAAAACAAACATACCAATCCATGTCCAAGACACAATCAGAAAGCCAAGTAAAAACAAACATACCAATCCATGTCTAAGACACAATCACAAAGCCAAGTAAAAACAAACATACCAATCAATTTCCAAATCACAATCCAAAAGCCAAGTAAAAACAAACATACCAATCCATGTCCAAGACACAATCACAAAGCCAAGTAAAAACAAACATACCAATCAATTTCCAAATCACAATCCCAAAGCAAAGTAAAAACAAACATACCAATCAATTTCCAAATCACAACCCAAAAGCCAAGTAAAAACAAACATACCATTCAATTTCTAAATCACAATCCCAAAGCAAAGTAAAAACAAACATACCAATCAATTTCTAAATCACAATCTAAAAGCCAAGTAAAAACAAACATACTAATCAATTTCCAAATCACAATCCAAAAGCCAAGTAAAAACAAACATACCAATCAATTTCCAAATCACAATCCAAAAGCCAAGTAAAAACAAACATACCATTCAATTTCTAAATCACAATCCCAAAGCAAAGTAAAAACAAACATACCAATCAATTTCTAAATCACAATCTAAAAGCCAAGTAAAAACAAACATACCAATCAATTTCCAAATCACAATCCAAAAGCCAAGTAAAAACAAACATACTAATCAATGTCCAAATTACAATCCAAAACCCAAGTAAAACAAACATACCAATCAATTTCCAAATCACAATCTAAAAGCCAAGTAAAAACAAACATACTAATCAATGTCCAAATTACAATCCAAAACCCAAGTAAAAACAAACATACCAATCAATTTCCAAATTACAATCACAAAGCAAAGTAAAAACAAACATACCAATCCATGTCCAAATCACAATCTTAAAGCAAAGTAAAAACAAACATACTAATCAATGTCCAAATCACAATCCCAAAGCAAAGTAAAAACAAACATACCAATCAATGTCCAAATCACAATCCTAAAGCCAAGTAAAAACAAACATACCAATCCATGTCCAAATCACAATCCTAAAGCCAAGTAAAAACAAACATACTAATCAATGTCCAAATTACAATCACAAAGCCAAGTAAAAACAAACATACCAATCAATGTCCAAATCACAATCCCAAAGCAAAGTAAAAACAAACATACCAATCCATATCCAAGTCACAATCACAAAGCAAAGTAAAAACAAACATACCAATCCATATCCAAGTCACAATCACAAAGCAAAGTAAAAACAAACATACCAATCAATGTCAAAAATCACAATCACAAAGCAAAGTAAAAACAAACATACCAATCCATGTCCAAATCACAATCCTAAAGCCAAGTAAAAACAAACATACTAATCAATGTCCAAATTACAATCACAAAGCCAAGTAAAAACAAACATACCAATCAATGTCCAAATCACAATCCCAAAGCAAAGTAAAAACAAACATACCAATCAATGTCCAAATCACAATCACAAAGCAAAGTAAAAACAAACATACCAATCCATATCCAAGTCACAATCACAAAGCAAAGTAAAAACAAACATACCAATCCATATCCAAGTCACAATCACAAAGCAAAGTAAAAACAAACATACCAATCCATGTCCAAGACACAATCACAAAGCAAAGTAAAAACAAACATACCAATCCATGTCCCAATCACAATCCCAAAGCAAAGTAAAAACAAACATACCAATCCATGTCCAAATCACAATCCCAAAGCAAAGTAAAAACAAACATACCAATCAATGTCCAAATCACAATCCCAAAGCAAAGTACAAACTTTGAAACTGACAAGTTAAATAAAACTTGAACTCATATAGTGGAAGTGAGGCTAATGCTTTCGACAGGTTAGTGCCTCCTGTTAGCTATTCAATTCCGCCATATTTGTTATTAAAATTAAGAATGAAAGGAATATGAAACTATACTCAACAAAAATTGTTAAGGACCACATCAAAAACGTTATTTTATAAATCATATTAGAGATGTTATCATATCGGCATCGCCATAATCGTCGCCAAGGTTTTACCCGCCAAGGTTTTACCCGCCAAGGTTTTACCCGCCAAATTTGCCGATGGCCATATCATGGAACCAAGCTAACATTATGATATCACTGAACACTATTACTTACAAATAAAATCTTTGAAATGGCATAACTAGTGTATTGATCGTGGTGAAGCAGATTGTCTGCAAATGTCTTTTTTACTGCGAACCACAAACAAATCACTGCTTACAAATTTAATTTATTAATTTTCAAATAACTTTAATAAAATTTGTTATTTTATATCATTTTTTAAAATCATATTTGTATTTATTGAAAACCATTGAAAACCCAGCCCATCATTTGAGCATAGTAATTTTTGGCGATATCGCGATACCTTTTTTGTCCATGATAACATTTCTAAATCATATCATTTCATATTCACACTTCTTGTAATTTCATTAAGGATATTTAAATTCAAGCACAAAAACATTAATTCATTACATCATGTGAATTAAAAACAGAGCAAGAACAAACTAAAACTGTCTCTGAAAGAGGCTAATACCCCCCAAATTGTATGTATGGCCAAATTGTAATGTGAAAAATTCAGTGTATGGAAATGTTAATAATTCGGCAAAATACATGTGATGAAACCGATAATGGCAGGTGCATATGTTCACATGTTCTTATGATGCTCAATATCTATGCATAGTTTAAAACAAGAGGCCCATGGGCCTTAACGCTCACCTGAAGAAGAGTACATATCTTATGCAGAGGTTCAATGGTCAATGACATTAATAAAAGAGAATATCAAAATTTTCAGCAGTAAGGGCCAATAATATGCAAGTATTTTTGCAAATTAATTATAATAATTATTATATAAGTATGCTATATATAACATATTTAAAGTCTAGCTACAATATATTATTTATAAACAGCTAAAACATCTGTATATTAAAATGTGCATTAGGCCAATACCTACAGTATTCCAATATACATGCCTATACAAAGAGTTTATAGTTTTTGAGATAATTAACCATTTAAGTATTCGTTTGCATCTATGACCTTGACCTTAAACCCTATGACCTTCATTCATATATCAAAATGATTGTTGTGCAAATGCCTACAATATTCCAATGTACATGCCTATACAAAAAGTTTATAGTTTTTGAGATAATTAACCATTTAAGTATTCGTTCGTGTCTATGACCTTGACCTTTGAACCTATGACCTTCATTCATATATCAAAATGATTGTTAGGCCAATACGTACCTTATTCCAATATACATGCCTATACAAAAAGTTTATAGTTTTTGAGATAATTAACCATTTAAGTATTCATTTGCATCTATAACCTTGACCTTTGAACCTATGACCTTCATTCATATATCAAAATGATCGTTAGGCCAATACATACCTTATTCCAATATACATGCCTATACAAAAAGTTTTATAGTTTTTGAGATAATTAACCTTTTAAGTATTCATTTGCACCTATGACCTTGACCTTTGAACCTATGACCTTCATTCATATATCAAAATGATCGATAGGCCAATACCTACAATATTCTAATATACATGCCTATACAAAAAGTTTATAGTTTCTGAGATAATTAACCATTTAAGTATTAGTTTGCATCTATGACCTTGACCTTTGAACCTATGAACTTCATTTATATATCAAAATGATTGTTGTGCAAATGCCTACAATATTCTAATATACATGCCTATACAAAAAGTTTATAGTTTTTGAGATAATTAACCATTTAAATATTCGTTCGCAGCTATGACCTTGACCTTTGAACCTATGACCTTCATTCATATATCAAAATGATCGTTAGACCAATACCTACAATATTCCAATATACATGCCTATACAAAAAGTTTATAGTTTTTGAGATAATTAACCATTTAAGTATTCGTTCGTGTCTATGACCTTGACCTTTGAACCTATGACCTTTATCTATATATCAAAATTATCGTTAGGCCAATACCTACAATATTCCAATATACATGCCTATACAAAAAGTTTATAGTTTTTGAGATAATTAACTATTTTGGTATTTTTGGACATCTGTGACCTTGACCTTTGAACCCATGACCCTGATCTATGTATCAAAATGATCGTCATGTTAATACCTACAAATAACTGAAAATCCTACACCATTTTCACGAGAAATGTTAAAAAAATAGCATTTTTTATCAAAGGTCAAAAACTGGGACATGACCTTGACCTTCGACCTTGACATCAATTGGAAGAAAATTGCAAGACAAGATCAACAGTGAAAACTCCATACAATTATCTTCAGCCGTTATGAAGTTATAACAATAAATGTCTCATTTTAAAAATAACGTAATTTTACGCAAAACGCGTAACCTATTTTTCTAATTTTCATGAAAAACACAATTTTAATGTTCCCAGGTATGCTGAATCCAAATATCCAATCAAAATTTGCCTGCACTTTTTGGATTCAGAGAAGAAGATTTTTTGTCTTTTTGCTATTTTTAGTAACAGCGGCCATCTTGTTGGGCGTGGCCAAACCCCGAACACAATTTTGAAAGGCTGCTACCCAGGCATGATAATCACTAAGTTTCATCAAATATGGCCCAGTAGTTTTTGGAGGAGAAGATTAAAATGTAAAGTTTACACACGACGGACGACGGACGACGCACGACGGACGACGCACGACGGACGACGGACGACGGACGGTGATAGATTGCAATAGCTCATCTGAGCCTTTGGCTCAGGTGAGCTAAAAAATTGGATCATATATAATTAGGTAACTATATAATCTAGTCAAAAAAGGAGGTGCACATGTTCAATGTATATAAGTTTCAGACTTGTTTGTTAAAAGCTGTAAGAGGAGTTGATTACACAAAATGGGTATCCCTCACATGGAATATTGTTGAAAAATGACTAAGTTAAACTACCAATAAAATATGAACAAAATAATATAATCGAACTAAAATAGGAGGTGCACATGTTCAATGTATATAGAAACATCCTGCAAAGTTTCAGACTTCTTGGTTAAAAGCTGTAAGAGGAGTTGATTACACAAAATGGGTCACCCTCATATCATAGGTCAAAGGTCAAAGTCAAGGTCACAGTGACCTAAATTTGGTATATGACACATCACCTTCCCATGGTGCATCCACATACCAAGTTTGAAAATCCTAGGTGCTACGGTACAAAAGTTCTGTTCCTGACACGAAGATGCACAAGGTTTTACTATCATAGAGGTCAAAGGTAAAAGTCAAGGTCACAGTGACTTAAATTTGGTACATGACACATCGCCTTCCCATGATGCATCCAATACCAAGTTTGATAAGCCTAGGTGCTATGGTACAAAAGTTCTGTTCCTGATACGAAGATGCACAAGGTTTTACTATCATAGAGGTTAAAGGTCAAAGTCAAGGTCACAGTGACCTAATTTGGTACATGACACATCGCCTTCCCATGATGCATCCACATACCAAGTTTGATAATCCTAGGTGCTACAGTACAAAAGTTCTGTTCCGGACACAAAGCGGGACAGATGGACAGACAGACAGACAGACAGACGGACAAGGTGATTCCTATATACCCCCCCCCCCCCCCCCCCCCCCCCCAAACTTCGTTTGCGAGGGGTATGATTATAGATGAATTTTATGTTATACAGTTTTGGATTTTATTTCAAATTTCACATTGGTCCCCAACTTTTTTGTTGAGTACATATGGGAAGTCAAATATATCCATGGTAATTTTGCATACAGAGACATCATACATTATTGTGATGATGGCAATAAATTAAATCTTTTTGAAATGTGATGAAATATATGTCCATTAGATTGTAATATTTCTACAAACAAGGTGATGGCTCTGTGGCCGAGTGGACTAAAGTATGCACAGTGTCATTCACCACCTAGGAGTACAGTGCTCACTCCATATATAGGAGGTTGTATTTTAAACGTTAACCCCTATGGGGGTCTGACCGAGAAAAAAGTGACTGTTATTTTGTCAAGCACTCAGAAATAAATGTTATGGGGTCCTTTTGGTACTCTAGAGATCAATGGCTTGTGTCCTCAGGCTCTCAGCATGGGTGGCACAATAAAGAACCCCCCCCCCCCCCTGCACATTGCATAGAAATGAAGTAATTAGGACTGGGATACATTAATGGAGGTTCCGAAATGATTGTTATGCCTAGGGGTGGTACTGGGGATAAGCTCCCAATTCTAACTAAATGCTCCTTCAGCAAGCGTAACACATAGCCTCTGACAACCAGATGTCCAGCTCCTCCTGGCCTTCTCCTGGTGGAACTGTTGTCGACAAAACAGGAGAAGGGGCAAAAGCGAGTCACTGGCGCCTTAAAACCAGCGCTTCGGGTAGATGGGGCTCCTTAGCCTTGGAAAGGCAGCTCATCTAGGAAAAGGAAAACTCTGATTCCAAACCAAGCCAGCTATGGACAAATAGTGGGGAGACCAAGGCCCCGGCAGATGATTGCAAGTATGCTTCATCGGCAAAGGGCGTAGGAGAGTAATACTACATTACTCCACTGGCCAGTGGCCCGTATGGGGGAGACTGCATCCAGAAGTCTTCACAAAAAGGTACTCGAACCTATGGATAGGCCAATCACCTGTTTATAGGTTATAAAACAGATTACAGAAACACGAAACAACACAAAAACATCATAGTTAGGGAGAAGAGGTTCTTCTAATGGAAGAAGCATGATGTCAGATGGTGAAAGCCGAAAGGAAACCATCGAGTGGAAACCTTTCAGTCCTAAATCTGTACCAAGATTGCAACTTGGAATGTGCGGTCTATGAACATTACTGGCAAATCAAGAACTATAGCGAGAGAAATAAAAAGAGATATGGCATTGAAATACTAGGAATCACTGAAGCAAGATGGAAAGACACAGGACAGATACGATTAACATCTGGAGAAAACATCCTATACTCAGAACATGTGGGGGAACAGGCCACTCATTCAGAAGGGGTAGCAATTATGATATGTGACGCGCCACGACAAAAGGTACAATTCAGCTTTTACGTCACAATCTGAAAAAATGACGTCAAACTTTATCGATTTTTCGGCGGGTTGCCTCAACGTGTTGTCTGCAGAACCGTACGTCAAGATACCCGTTTCCATACATTCCTTGCATTATTAATGATGTTATTTAATCACCGATGGATTTATTAGAGCACTCATGATCAAAGACAAAAATATTTGCATTGTGATTGTGAGTTCACTTGAATCCCAACGGAACCTCAGAGTAAATATAATGTAAACAAACAGTCCGTTTGAATTTTCTGTCCGCCGAGATAATGCAAATAATAGTGCTTTCAACTCTAATTGTGTAAAAGGAAATAAAAAACTAACTATATTAAAAGGATCAAGTATCAAAGTTTAATGATTTAGATGATCTCATCAGCAATCTGACCGCCGTACATGCTACGTCAAGTATCCAAACTGAAACTGACAACAACTTTTTGCCAAAAGTCTCAGTTTTGACTCCATTTCCAATATATAGGGTGTTTTAATATCCCATTTCCCCCGTAATATAAATTTTTACCATGCATTATCCGAAAACTTTTCAGATCTACGGCAAAACAAAACTTGCAAACTCAGCGTCACAGTTTCTCACACCAATGTATACATTTTAGAGGCCATGGAAAGGGTTAGGAATGGATCTCCCAGTTATAGGGATGCCCTATAATGAGCTATTAATTAACTAATGAAAATATTTCAGGAATTAATAAAAAAAAAATCGTTAATCGGGCCATAAATAAAAAAAAATAAATAAATAAATAAATAAATAAATAAATAAATAAATAATATAATATATATATATACATAACTGATAATGTCGTTCTCTTTTAAATCAAGGTTTTTTTTATTGAGTGGCTTACGCCTCAATCAAGATTCTTTCACTTTGTATGAGGAAATCACTTCTGGAATGGCAAAGAAAGCCTTCAGTAATATCTAGGGAAGCCATCGATATACGGCAAAAGAACTGACACACCACACCGCCTCACATGTGGGATTCGAATGTATTGGATCAGATAGAATAAACCTAGGCTTCTGAGAGATGATTGTATCCGTAAGTTCGTTATAAATAGACCACTTGGGCACTGATAACATTTTAGGTACATAAAAATGCACACGCAACATATAGGAATGCAACCCAAAACAAAATTTAACAAAAACATCCAATAAGACTGGTGAAGAATTGATACCACTGATTATAACATGTATAAAACTCCCGAAAGATCCATTTGGCGTGATAAGAGTTGTATTGGAGGGTGACAATCAATTCAATCTAATGATCCATCAACCAAAAATTTAGAATAAAAATATTTTACAAAACAAATTGATATATATTCGAAACAATATCTGAAAAATTAAATATTACCGTTGTAAGAGGTTGATAAACAGTTTAACGAACATTTTACAGTAACGGATAAAAGCATTAGACAGAATCTATAAAGCTTCATATAGAAAACATATTTGATGGCGAGACCTTTTTCTAGGCCCGATTCTGACTTTAAACATAGAAGATAATACAGTTGGCATTTGACTGATTAACGCATATTATTATTATTTTAATTGAGTTTGAACAAAGTAACACCACACTTAATGTTTTTCGCATATATATGAAGGCATGTCAGAAAGACAATATAGCTCAAATGCTGCTCGCACATAATAAAAATGTGTACATCCGGTGATGATGTATGCCAGAAATGAGAAAACCCCCAAATCCTTACAGATCAAGATAAATGGAATACATGCATTTTTGTATCACATGTAAAAGAAGTGTTCTTGTTTGAAGTCGGATTATATTAGATTGTTTCCATTGCAATACAACAGATAGCTAAAGTTCGCTACTAGTAGAAGCCAACCTTTCTCCCGCGAGTAACTGGCTAATAGTAGCCTACTTTTCTCCCGCGAGTAACTGGCTAATAGTAGCCTACTTTTCTCCCGCGAGTAACTGGCTAATAGTAGCCTACTTTTCTCCCACGAGTAACTAACTGGCTAATAGTAGCCAACTTTTCTCCACGAGTAACTGACTACTAGTAGCTAACTTTTCTTCTACGTACAGGTAGCCAGTTACTAGTAGCTAACTTTGCATAACTTAATACAACTACTGTTATTTCAATATATTCAGTGTACATGGAAAATGCAAGAATAAAGTAGTATTTTCAAAAAAAAAAACTCACAAAAATTGTCAAAACTTAATACTGTCATAATTGGAATATTCATGATGATCACACTTGGAAACAAGAGGCCCATGGCCTTAATGCTCACCTGAAGAAGATACATATCTTATGCAGAGGTCAATGGTCATGACATTAATAAAAGAGAATATCAAAATTTTCAGCAGTAAGGGCCAATAATATGCAAGTATTTTTGCAAATTAATTATAATAATTATTATATAAGTATGCTATATATAACATATTTAAAGTCTAGCTACAATATATTATTTATAAACAGCTAAAACATCTGTATATTAAAATGTGCATTAGGCCAATACCTACAGTATTCCAATATACATGCCTATACAAAGAGTTTATAGTTTTTGAGATAATTAACCATTTAAGTATTTGTTTGCATCTATGACCTTGACCTTTAAACCTATGACCTTCATTCATATATCAAATTATTGTTGTGCAAATGCCTACAATATTCCAATGTACATGCCTATACAAAAGTTTATAGTTTTTGAGATAATTAACCATTTAAGTACTCATTCGTGTCTATGACCTTGACCTTTGAACCTATGACCTTCATTCATATATCAAAATGATTGTTGTGCAAATGCCTACAATATTCAATATACATGCCTATACAAACAGTTATAGTTTTTGAGATAATTAACCATTTAAGTATTCATTTGCATCTATAACCTTGACCTTTGAACCTACCTTCATTCATATATCAAAATGATCATTAGGCCAATACATACCTTATTCCAATATACATGCCTATACAAAAAGTTTATAGTTTTTGAGATAATTAACCTTTTAAGTATTCATTTGCACCTATGACCTTGACCTTTGAACTCATGACCTTCATTCATATATCAAAATGATGGATAGGCCAATACCTACAATATTCTAATATATATGCCTATACAAAAAGTTTATAGTTTCTGAGATAATTAACCATTTAAGTATTAGTTTGCATCTATGACCTTGACCTTTGAACCTATGAACTTCATTTGTATATCAAAATGATTGTTGTGCAAATGCCTACAATATTCTGCTATACATGCCTATACAAAAAGTTTATAGTTTTTGAGATAATTAACCATTTAAATATTCGTTCGCAGGTATGACCTTGACCTTTGAACCTATGACCTTCATTCATATATCAAAATGATTGTTAGACCAATACCTACAATATTCCAATATACATGCCTATACAAAGAGTTTGTAGCTTTTGAGATAATTAACCATTTAAGTATTCGTTCAATTCTATGACCTTGACCTTTGAACCTATGACCTTCATTCATATATCAAAATGATCATTAGGCCAATACCTACAATATTCCAATATACATGCCTTCACAAAAAGTTTATAGTTTTTGAGATAATTAACCATTTAAGTATTCGTTCGTGTCTATGACCTTGACCTTTGAACCTATGACCTTTATCTATATATCAAAATTATTGTTAGGCCAATACCTACATATTCCAATATACATGCCTATACAAAAAGTTTATAGTTTTTGAGATAATTAACTATGTTGGTATTCTTGGCCATCTGTGACCTTGATCTTTGAACTCATGACCCTGATCTATTTATCAAAATGATCGTCATGTTAATACCTACAAATAACTGAAAATCCTATGCCATTTTCACGAGAAATGTTAAAAAAATAGCATTTTTTATCAAAGATCAAAAACTGGGACATGACCTTGACCTTCGACTTGACATCAATTGGAAAAATTGCAAGACAAGATCAACAGTAAAAACTCCATACAATTATCTTCAGCCGTTATGAAGTTATAACAATAAATGTCTCATTTTAAAATTACGTAATTTTACGCAAAAAACGCGTAACCTATTTTCGTCTAATTTTCATGAAAAACACAATTTTTATGTTCCCAGGTATGCTGAATCCAAATATCCAATCAAAATTTGCCTGCACCTTTTGGTTTCAGAGAAGAAGATTTTTTTGTCTTTTTGCTATTTTTAGTACAGCGGCCATCTTGTTGGGCGTGACCAAACCCCGAACACAATTTTGAAAGGCTGCTACCCAGGCATGATAATCACTAAGTTTCATCAAATATGTGGCTCAGGTGAGCTAAAAACCCGACCAGCAATGGCCTACCTGACCCAAATGCCCTGATGTAACTTTAAATGAGGTCCAATTGGTGTATACACTTGATCAAATTTCCAAAATTTTCGCAAAATTTCTCAATGTACAGGAGAACTGAACAATAATGTTTTTAATTAAAATATAAATCAGTTAGGTCAGTGCAATTTAAATGCATTTTATTGATAGTTTAATGGAAACATTTTCAATTAAATGAAATAAAGAATAAAAACCATGTGCACTGAATTTATGGAAATACAGTACCTGTTTGATGAAAGCCTCCTCTCTCTCTCTCTCTCTCTGTGCAAAGCAAACATGTATGCTTTAAAAGTTGTCTTAATTGTGTTCAGGCTCGAAGGGTCTGAATTGAGGGGACGAAGTCCCCGAATCAGCGAGTGGATAATTTTATTTTATGAAGTCACCCCAAAGTGTGCCCTCCTGCTCTGGATGAGATAATTTGACCACTTTGATTTAAAAAAAACGGGAAATATTTCTAATAATGTTGTATTAACATGCCGCATTTTTAGTCAAAAAAATGTCACCCATGTCATTTTTTGGGTATATTTTACCAATAAGGTATCTTTTTGAAAAAAAAAAGTTAAATTGTTAAATTTCTGTCTTGCTATCTTTTTGAAAAAAAAGTTTATTACGTCCCATGGTCATTTAAACAGCTAAATTGTTAAATTTCTGTCTTGCTATCTTTTTGAAAAAAAGTTTATTACGTCCCATGGTGATTTAAACAGTTAAATTGTTAAATTTCTGTCTTGCCCATAAATTTCGCAACTGGCGAAGCTAAACATATGGGAATTATCCCATCGAGTTTGCAACATTTTTAATTTCGTTTTCTGTTCTAACTGTCAGACTTTTTATTACCGATAGTCATGTCATTATCAGGCGGACCCTGGTCTGGTTGAAATGTTTTACTAGGGCCAGAAATGGGGCAAATTTGGGGTTTTTGTTGGACTTTAACTTTGCGTATTCTGTTTGTTGAAGAATTCACTGATGTTTCTGGATGCCATTAACAATATTTCCCGGCACGTGTAAAGTTGGTCAATCAAGTGATAATATGAACATAATGATAGTCGGATAGGTATCGACAGTTGTCCAAATGTTCTTGATTTGATTATGCTTTTTCAGTTACACATTTCTTTCATTTTAACTGAAATTTTATTTTGACAGATCGTCAAAGAATTTTAAATGAAAAATAAAACAAGACGGATTTAATTTTTTTCCAGATTATTTAAAATCTAAATTAAGCACATGTATGTACGCAACGCCTCTCTCTCTCTCTCTCTCTCTTGAGGTGTGTGTGTGTGTGTGTGTGTGTGATTTCAAACAAAATCAAATAAATAAACATGAATTAAAATCGTGAACTAAATATAAATGGCATATGCGGCATTTATTGTGTTCTTGGTAAAAACTTTGCACAGAGTGCCGCTTAAGTTATACATGTAGCCTACAATTCAACAGGTTGCTAAATTAGTTTTATAATTAAACCCGAAACTTTTTATTTATTCTGTGACATATCGTAACTGAGATGGAATCTTTCAGTGTCAATGGTTCAACTGGAAATGTTTTATAAAGTGAGCAAGAATCTTTAATAAATATTTCCGATTTGCAAATGGATATCCTGTAGTTGTAGGCTATATATTAAAAAGACGTTGCCCCGTCAGATGAACATAGTGTCGTTTTATCTACACAGTTTGACAGAAATTAATCAACTTACCATTATTACAGCAACTTGACAAGGTTAAGGGAACGAAGCAAAACTGTCAAACAATTTGTACGGTCCAAGTACCAAGAAAGACCATGTCCATGCTTGACCTGATGAAGAATAAACTTTGACGTCAAATAGAAGGTTATGACGTAATTGAGATTTTGACTAGTTTCTATGCGACATGTTTGACGTCATAATTTCCATACTTGTAAATGTCATACAAGAATAAAATTTTGGATTTTGAATATTTACATTATGTACATTTATTTTCATTAAAAATCTCATTTTCGAAAAATTTGCCGAATTGTACCTTTTGTCGTGGCGCGTCACATATCTCAGCTAGCACAGAAAACGCTTATCGGATGGGAACCAGTGAGCCCAAGAATAATAACATCAAAGTTTAAGACCACACACAAGTATATATCACTAAACATCATTCAGTGCTATGCTCCAACAAATGATGCAGATGATGAAACGAAAGAGGAGTTCTACCAGCTTCTAGAAGAAACAACAAGAAAGTGTAGTAATAAAGACATCACCATCATTATGGGAGATATGAATGCCAAGGTTGGAACAGATAACACCAGCTTTGAAGAGATAATGGGAACAAGAGGTCTTGGCACTATGAATGAAAATGGGGAACTATTTGCAAGCTTCTGTGCCACATATACTAGTAACCTGGTTATAGGAGGAACTATTTTTCCTCATAAGCATTGTCACCTAGCTACATGTGTTTCCCCAGATATGAGAACAGAGAACCAGATTGACCATATACATGTATGTATCTCCAAGAGGTTCAGGAGAAGCCTTCAAGATGTAAGAGTCAAGAGAGGTGCGGACGCAGCATCAGATCATCATCTACTTGTTGCCAATATTAAACTAAAACTGAAAAAACATACAAGCAGAGGACAAACCATAAAACGATATGACATTACAAAACTGGTAAGCAAAGAAAAACGAGAAGAATTCCAGATGGAAGTTAGAAATCGATTCGATATCCTGAGAAATATGGACTATGATCAAATGTCAATGAAAGACTATTGGAAGGAGGTAAAAGAAGTATTAACATCATCATGTGAAGCAACAGTTGGGAGTCGAAAAAGGAAACACCAGGAATGGATATCACCTGCAACTCTCATACATATTGACAAAAGGAAACAGCTAAAAGAAGTTCTGAACAATAGTAAGACAAGAGCGGCAAAGCAAACAGCTAAAAAACAGTACTCTGAAGCAGACAAAGTAGTTAAAAACAGTGCTAGACGAGACAAGAGGGAATTTATCTCCCAAAAAGACTTTGGAAGCAGAGGAGGCAGCTAGACAGAACAACATTAAAAGCCTATATGAAAAATCAGATTGCTGACAAACAAATTTAAAAATTGTAGTAGACCAGTTAAAGATAAAGATGGCAATACTCTGAAAACAAAAGAGGAGCAAATGAAAAGATGGGTGGAACACTTCAAGGAAGTGCTTAACCAACAACCACTAACACAGAGAGCAGATATACAACCCGCTACAAACATTTTGCCCATAAATTGCAACTGACCATCAAGGACAGAAATTGCAAAAGCCATAAACACTTTGAAAAACAACAAGTCACCAGGACCAGACAACATACCAGCAGAGGTCCTAAAAGCAGATCTGGAGACGTCGACACAAATGTTGTATGAGTTAATTGGTAAAATCTGGACAGATGAGGATGTACCACAAGAATGGAAAGAAGGACACCTGGTAAAACTGCCAAAAAAAGGTGATCTCAGCATTTGTGATAACTACAGAGGAATAATGCTTTTGTCAGTGCCTGGTAAAGTTTTAAACAGAATACTCCTGGAGCGCATGAAGAATGCTGTAGATCAAAAGCTGCGTGACAACCAAGCAGGGTTCCGTCAAAATAGATTATGTGCAGACCAGATAGCAACCCTACGTATCATCATCGAGCAGTCACTGGAATTCAAGTCATCGCTATATATAGTTTTCATCGATTTCCAAAAAGCTTTTGACAGCCTAGATAGAGCAGTCTTATGGAAACTCATAGGACACTATGGTATACCAGAAAAGTTTATTAAGATCATTAAGAACACATACACAGGAATGCAGAGTCGAATAATGCACGGAGGTCAACTCACAGACTCCTTTGACATCACTACAGGGGTACGGCAGGGATGTTTATTGTCACCATTCTTATTCCTCCTAGCAGTTGACTGGTTTATGAGACAGACTACAAGAGAAGAAATGGAATCCAGTGGACTCTTACTGAACAGCTAGATGACTTAGATTTTGCAGATGACATCGCCCTTTTGTCCCACATCCACCAACAAATGAAAGACAAACTGCTTGTAATAGAAGAGAGAGCATCTGCGACTGGCCTTATCATCAGCAAAAAGAAAACCAAAGTGCTTAAGGCAAATACCACCAGTCGTTCGAGTCTCCAAGTAACATCAACTCCTTTGGAAGAGGTCGAATCCTTCTCATATCTTGGCAGCACTATGGATGGTTGAGGTGGCTCAGAGCAAGACATTAAATGCCGAATAGGAAAAGCAAAAACAGCATATAGAATGATGACAACTGTTTGGAGAGCTGGTAACATCAACTTGAATACTAAAATCAGACTGTTTAATTCAAATGTTAAAACCATACTTCTATATGGCTGCGAGACATGGAAAACAACTAAATGTCTCCTAAACAAGCTCCAAGTCTTCATTAACAACTGCCTAAGACAAATCCTAAAGATCAGATGGCCAGAGAAAATCACCAACCTTGATATATGGGAGAAGACGAAACAACAACCTATAGAGATGGAGCTATCAAAAAGGAAATGGCGATGGATAGGACACACACTGCGGAAGCCAACAAATTCAATTACAAGACAAGCACTGCAGTGGAATCCTCAAGGAAAAAGAAAAGTCGGAAGGCCAAGAAACACCTGGCGGAGAAACCTGCAATCAGAAATGGATAGAGAGGGATACAAATGGCAAGACCTGGGCAGATTAGCACAGAATAGAACCAGATGGAGGAGTGTTGTCAGTGGCCTATGTACCTCCCTGGTACCACAGGCATAAGTAAGTAAGTAAGTAATACATTAATGGAAGTTCAAAATTGCCTGGGTCCAAGGTCCAGGATCAGCATATTTTGCATTGGGATCCTTGATATCAAAATTGTAAAAGTCTGGTGGAACTACCCGGTAAAGCTTTTCTATATAATAATAAAATCGCACATTGACCTTTTCATGTTAATATTGGACTTTCAGAACTTTATGTGGGACTTTCCGAAAATTAAAGGCAAAATGTCCTGGACCTTCCATTACAAAACATAATTTTGAACCCCTATACCAACCAACTATCCTCTTGCCATTTTATCACACTGGGGTTTAGCAGCATACAATGTGATAAACCCCTTATTATTGACATGGAATCACATGTGTATGCCCCCCCCTCCAAAAAATAACAGCAGTGTAATTCAACTTTCATTCTTGGTTATTAACTTTTTGCAATTCTCTTTCTAAAACCATTTTGTGATTATAAAAGTTCGGGATATGGACTACCGGTATAACTCAATATTTGGAGTTGAGTTGAGTAATTGTGTTTAACGTCCCAGTCAAAAATATTTCACTTATATCGAGACGTCGCCAGCTTTAGGCGAAGGTGCAGAAATTTTGCCTGTGTGTTGCGCTGATGGCATTATACAGCAAGGTTTTTTAGCGTGCCAAGCCCACCGTGACACGGGACCTTTTTTATTTTAAGTTCCCATCCGAAAGAACCGTGACTTTCATTCCGTAATGCCGAGTGCTTGGCGAAAGAACAGTCACTACCCACTTTCAAGTCTTGGGTCAGACCCGGCCAGGGATCGAACCCACGACCTCCCACTTACGGTGCGAGCACTCTGCCAACTGAGCTACCGCAGTGGTCAACTCAATATTTGGGAATTAATACTCATAATACCATCTCTGGAAACAAGTTCGTGATTTATTTTATCTTGGCCAAACACTCGAAAGTTAATGATATGTTAAAAAAGAGGTTAATTAACATTATTCTTCTGGAAATTCATTACATAATCATCACCTCAAACCTTTATTAAGGGGTCAGGCCCCAGTCCTTAGCTAAGATTTCCTTAACTTAAATCTCACAAAATTTCAAATCTTCATAATTTTGTTAATTTTCAAGATATTCAGGAATTTAAGGTGTTATTTTCAAGATCACCTCAAGAGAAAAACATTTGCATTTAGTTTTGAAAGAAATAGTCACCAGTAGCTCCAAAAATAGATTACAAAAATTTGCTAAATTTAAGTTAAGGAAAATCTTAGCTAAGGGATGATTGTGAAACCAGGGTCAGGATCACATGATGTATTAGCAAACCCATTTAACTCACAAGCCGACAGAATCCGAGATTTTTACTCCTTTTATTGCCTCCAAAGCAGCCATTACTTTACTCTGTGCCCTGGATTCCAGTGTTAAGGTAAACTTTTTACTGTAATTACCAGGTAGGCATTCAGTATACTCTACAGGTGTAACATTCACAACATCTGAAAACAAGCAAATTCAGTGAATTAGGATCCTCCGACAACAGGTTTCTTGATTTGCACTTATGTTCAAAGGGTCATAACTCCAAGGAAAATGAGCAAACCAAGTCTGGTTAATGATATGCGCATCTCCTATTTATGTTGATACTTTGCACCAGGCTTTGTAAAATACTGCTTTCATAGTTTTGGAGAATTAAGGCAGACAAGAATTTTGGATGGATGGATGGATTGAAAGACGGAAGGAAGGACAGACAGAAACTCAAATCTAATATACACCGTCTTTCTCTGAAAGGTGTGGGGGGGGGGGGGGGGGGGGGGGAATAATTATTACAGTGCTATTATTTTTCCTTAAAAACACCTAATCAAAACCATCCCCTAACCTCATAGATAAAGTAATACGCGGCAATCCATTAACATTTTGGAACTATTTCTTTTTTTAAATCAAAGTACTGAAGGTACTGAAGCATCAGCTAAACTGAGCAATTTGATAAAAAAAATGTGCACTTGAAACTGAGATTTGTCTAATGAATCAGTAACAAATGAAAATCATTCAAATGATAGATACTGTGATCGGGAAGCTTCTAACAACAAGTCTGCTTTTTATGCAAGTTGTTAGGTTCTAACATATAAATATGTTACAATGGTCAAAATAGACATGCCATGGAATGTTTATCAATTGAGTAAACTAAGTAATTCACATAAATATAAATTTTCAATTTTTCAAAAACCAAGAGAGGCTACTAAAGACCCAACCCCAAATCTGAGTGAAATATCTCAAGCGTAACTGAAAAAAGTCCAGAGAAACCATCATTTGGATAAAATTCACAAAGTGAAAGGGGCATAACTCCACTAAACGCAGTTGACTGGAAGAAAACCCAAACTGGATCTGTAATCACCACCATCATCATCATTACCACTCCTCATATCCCATTTTGACCATCAACATGAAGATATCATCATCGTCGTCATTAGCAGCAGCAGTAGAACCCATGCCATGACAATCACCACCACCATTATATTAATCATTTTCAGAAATCCTCATGTTACATCATTAATATGGTCACATCATCATCATAGCTCTTCGTGTCACATAATCATCGTCATTATCAGCAGCAGCAGTACTGAATGTCATCATCATGTCACATCATCAGCATGAAGACATTGGCTTTGTTATCATCATCATCATCATCGTGAATTATTATCATCATCGACAGCAGCAGAACTGAATGTCATCACCACCATCATCATCATCATCACCACCATCTTCATCATCATCATCATCATCATCATCATACTATTGGCAGTGCTCAGCAGTACTGAATGTCATCATGTCAGCTATTTCCCTTGACTTGCAATTGACAGATTAACCATTGTTGAAGTCATTAATTTTATTCATTGAATTCACAATTAATTTGAAAAAAAATAAAAATAAAAATAAAACCTTTGTTTTAGAAATAATTTAAATGTATTTAAAATTATTGTTGAATATATATAAATTGCCCAAGTGAGCTTCAAAAGCCTGAATTGGTATAAACCATCCTGACACAATAAGCTAATAATCTGTACCTCCCAATTACAGAAGTTGTCCAGGCAACTGTCTCTTTCAAAAAAGTTTGTTGACAAGAATTGTGTACAAAAGGGGGAAATATTTCTGAATACGATTAATTGAAAATTAATTGATTATTATTTAGACAACTAAAATGTTACAATAAAATTACTTTGAATTTAAGAGAAACTAAGAGGAGTTGAGTTCACAAAGTAGGTACCCCCATTCTAATACTTGCTAAAAAGTGACTAAGTTTTAAAGTCTGGAAAAATGGAGAAAAAATCTTGAAATATTTCCATAAAGTCAGGTGCACATCTTCAATATATATAAACATTCTGTGAAGTTTCAAGGCTTTTGGTTGAAAACTGTAAGAGGAGTTGAGTTCACAAAGTAGGTACCCCCATTCAAATACTTGCTAAAAAGTGACTAAGTTTTAAAGTCTGGAAAAATTGGGAAAAAAATCTTGAAATATTTCCATAAAGTCAGGTGCACATCTTCAATATATATATAAACATTCTGTGAAGTTTCAAGGCTTTTGGTTGAAAACTGTAAGAGGAGTTGAGTTCACAATGTAGGTACCCCCATTCAAATACTTGCTAAAAAGTGACTAAGTTTTAAAGACTGGAAAAATTGGGAAAAAATCTTGAAATATTTCCATAAAGTCAGGTGCACATTCTCAATATATATAGAAACATTCTGTGAAGTTTCAAGCTTTTTGGTTGAAAACTGTAAGAGGAGTTGAGTTCACATTTTCCCAGCCCTTAGTTTCTGTTCTACTTCACCAACGGTGCTCTAGAAATCGGAAGAACTTAAGAAAGCACAATAACTCCTGCATGTCCAGTGGCCACATTTTATGTGAAATAAAGTAATATGGCTTCATGAAAAGAAATTAAAGGTTGTAAAAAAACATGGATTAAACTACTGACAACAACTTTAATCGGATATCCACTGTAAAAGGACTTGTAAGAAGGTAAATAAATTTTATCTGAAAATTTTAAAACATCGTTTTTTTTCAGTTTTGTTTAGATTTTGATTTCAAGTTCTGTCTTGCGATTTATTTTGTTGATTCAAAATAAACAACTGGAAAAGGTATTTAAATGAACATTTATGATGAAATTGTCTGTCTTCGGAGACATATGGTGAGAAGTGGAGTGTGTGCGGAAGATCGTCACTGTTACAGAAGTATGTAGCAGAGATTCGAAAATAAAGCATGTCGTTTTTATATTAAACTGATAACTGAAAAGGACAGGGTGTCATGATCATTTTAAAAGGGGCAAGGGTGTACTGGACTAAAAAGGTCAGTCACTACGCTATGTGAATACATTTGAGCAGGGGCATCGGGTGTCAAATGCAGGCATGCCCCCAAACACATGGCTAATTTGCATACGAACTACCGGTATCGACTTCATGAGTCACAAACGATTTATCAACATAGCCAATAACTTGTAAATAAACTTCTTCTTTCAGTTTCGTATCACATTTTTGGGAATAATCTTTGATTTCTCCTTTTTTGTTATGCATAATTTCGCTACCGGCAAACTGACATACCCAATGAAAGCGGGAAAATCCTCGTGACGTTATGATGAATATTAATGAACCAGGTCGGGATATCCCAAACACGAAATATTATTGACAATCAATTTTAAAAAAATATATATAATTTATCATCAAATGTGATCCATGTTTAAAGTTATTAAACTTAAAAACTGTTTAATGAGCATACTTTGTGTTTATTTATCGATGTCACTTTGCGTAAATTAAGAAAATCCAATATGGCGGCGACTGTAAAACAACCACATGTACAGCACTGTAGGTCAAAAAGAAGAACGTCGGCGCGAACTGACAAGATCGTCATTTTTGTTGGGTTTTCCGAGGGGCGTATGCTTAGTGGATTTTTATGGTTTTTATCTTAAAATTATCATACAAAAGTGAAGAATTAAAATATATATCCAGCAAAAACAATTACGGACTAATACGCGTATGAATACATTTCAGATCGGCACATGTGTACATGATGAAAACATTGCTTTCGTAACTTTCCGGGAGACCCAATCACTCAGATTAGAGTTTATACATACCTGGGATACCGTATATGGAAATTCCCGTAATTTCAGTCGAAACGAAGGATTTGATTGGCTGTCAAGGTGAAATGAGAGCGGCGCTAAATACGAAAAAATCCAACGATCGCTATAAAGCATTCAGCATGGCTGATGCTTTAAAAAATGCAGGCAGTCCCCGAAACAGCACACTTCACCTACAACTGGTGACCTTTCAATATATTCTCAAAATAATCTTTAAATCTATTTAGTTAACAAGAGGCCCATGGGCCTTAACGCTCACCTGTGACCTTTAAACCCATGGGCTTCATTCAAATATCAAAATGATAATTAGGCCAATATTTTAACATACATTTATACAAAAAGTTTATAGTTTTTGAGATAGATAATCATCTCAGTACTTGTTTGTATCTGTGATCTTGACATTTTAACCCATGCCTTCATTCATATATCAAAATGACCACTGTGCCAGTACCAACAATATTCTAATATACATGCCTATACAAAAAGTTAATAGTTTTTAAGATAATTAACCATTTAGGTATTCATTCACATCTGTGACCTTGACCTTTGAACCCATGACCTTCATTCATATATCAAAATGATCATTAGGATAATACCTAAATAGTCTAATATACATGCCTATACAAAAAGTTCATAGTTTTTGAGATAAATAATCATTTCAGATCTTGTTCACATCTGTGACCTTGACCTTTGAACCCATAATCTTCATTCATATATCAAAATGGTTGTTAGGCTAATACCTACAATATTCTAATATACATGCATATCCAAAAAGTTAACAGTTTTCAAGATAATTAACCATTCAGGTATTCATTCACATCTGTGACCTTGACCTTTGAACCCATGACCTTCATTCATATATCAAAATGATCGTTAGGATAATACCTAAAATATTCTAAAGTATAATCAGAAATGGATTGCACTCAATTTTCTGGATTTTTCTCAAAAACCAGTTGAAGATGTGAAACAGAAATTAGGTAATGTATATAACAAGACCCGGCCTAATTTACCATGATGGTTCGAGTTTTTCATCACTTTGGACTATGCCTCTGTATAGTATAAATTTTTGTTAAAAATGTTCAACCTGAAAAAATCTAAGTTTTTTACTCCACCTCTTATAACAAACCCAACCCTTTTTTCTATGGGTTCCATTCAAAGTGTAATAGGTGTCACAGATGATTGACTTAAAGACTGGACAGCAGTTTGATGACAACACAATTAGGCCAAGGGAAAATAAACACCTGTGTATATGATTATGGAGAGATTAAAAATGATTAAACAATTGTCAAGTAAATTGCAAAATTCCTTGCATTTGAAGTAAATGCAATTTATACATGTTTATTTCTTTTTAAATGTTTGCCTTGTTAATTTTAAGAACACAAGCATATCACTGACATTTGTTAATCCATTGCTCAATTAAGCTATGAGTTGTACCAATGTTAGGTTTGAGAATACATGTATAACACATCTGTACATATTTCTGAAAATTAATGCAAATGTAAATTCCAGATACATACTTAAACCCTCTCACCCATGTGAGTCGATCTGAATTCTATCGCAAATACCCTCAGAAGGCATTGTGATAGAAGAACATTAAGCAGAACATAATTTGGTTTTGCCTATACATAGGACACAGAACATGGTTGATTAGTCTTTCTTGCATAATAAACAGGTTCAATGAATAAAAAAGGTCATGGCATATCATTGTGCCTTACATGGTAAAAAAGGCGGAGTAAATAGACTTTGTTAATTTTTCATCATTGCAGAAATTGCCAAATTTTTCTCAGTAAAGCTGGATTATTGCAAAATATACATCATGGAAGCCTAAAGTGCATATTAGGCCGATTGATTATAAATATATTTTATCAAGAAAAAATAAAATATTTTTAATTATAAAAGTTTTATAGACAAATAACTGAGTGTAATCCATTTCTGTTTATACTTTGATATACATGCCTATACAAAAAGTTCATAGTTTTTGAGATAAATAATCATTTCAGTACTTGTTTACATCTGTGACCTTGACCTTTGAACTCATGACCTTTATTATTTATATATATTTATTGGGCCATTACCTACAATATTCTAATATATATGCCTATACAAAAAGTTCATAGTTTTGCAGATAATTAACTATTTGGTAAACTTGTACATCTGTGACCTTGACCTTTGAACCCATGAACTTAATCGATATATCAAAATGATCGTCATGTCAATACCTACAATTAACCAAAAATCCTAAGTCATTATCACCAGAAATGTTTAAAAAATAGCATTTTTTATCAAAGGTCAAAAACTGGGACATGACCTTGACCTTTGACCTTGACATCAATCGGAAGAAAATCGCGAGACAAGATCAACAGTGAAAACTCCATACAATTATCTTCAGCCATTATGAAGTTATAACAATAAATGTCTCATTTTAAAAATTACATAATTTTACGCAAAAAATGCGTAACCTATTTTTCGTCCAATTTTCATGAAAAACACAATTTTAGTGTATCTAGGTATCCTGAATCCAAATATCCAATCAAAATTTGCCTGCACCTTTTGGTTTCAGAGAAGAAGATTTTTTTGTCTTTTGGCTATTTATAGTAACGGCAGCCATATTGTTGGGCGTGGTCAAACCCGAACACAATTTTGAAAGCCTGTTACCCAGGCATAATAATCACCAAGTTTCATCAAATTTGGCTCAGTAGTTTTGGAGGAGAAGATTAAAATGTAAAGTTTACGCACGACGGACGACAGACGACAAACGACGGATGACGGACGGTGATAGATAGTAATAGCTCATCTGAGCCTTTCGGCTCAGGTGAGCTAAAAATTACATTATTTTACGCAAAAACAGCGTAACCTATTTTTTGTCCGATTTTCATGAAAAACACAATTTTAATGTATCTAGGTATCCTGAATCCAAAAATCTAATCAAAATTTGCCTGCACCTTTTGGTTTCAGAGAAGAAGATTTTTTTGTCTTTTGGCTATTTATAGTAACGGCAGCCATATTGTTGGGCGTGGTCAAACCCCGAACAAAATTTTGAAAGCCTGTTACCCAGGCATAATAATCACCAAGTTTCATCAAATTTGGCTCAGCAGTTTTGGAGGAGAAGATTAAAATGTAAAGTTTACCCACGACGCACGACACACGACGCACGACGGACGGTGATAGATAGCAATAGCTCATCTGAGCCTTTCGGCTCAGGTGAGCTAAAAACTTATTTAATAAATGATAAATAATCATTGTTCTTACCAAATGCACTAATCAGCCAATCGTTGACCCCGTCTTTTAAAGCATCATGACTTGTATGTTGAGAGAAAACGGCAATTCGGTTTTCTATACATTTGGTTACAATCCGTTCTTTCCAGCTGTTCTGTGTAACTCTCTTTATAGGTACAAACAATGGTGGGTGATATGACATGATCATGTTCGCTTCCAGTGATATGGCTTCCTCCAGCACAGGTGGAGTTAAGTCATTTGTCAGCAAAAGGGTTTTAATCTAAAGTATAAATAAGAATTACTTATCCTTTTGTCAGGGTATGAACCTTAAAAGCAGGAACTTTCAAAAAGGACTTTGATAAAATACCGTTTCCCTGACTATAGTATCTCAGTTGGTAGGGTGTTTGTTCCGCATGTGGGAAGTCATAAGTTCAAACCCTAACAAATCTGAAAAAGACAAAAAAACATACATTTTTCCCAATTTTGTAGTAAAAAATTCCCAATTAGCTACGTTTATCAATTTTTTGAAAAAAAATCATCACAAGATCATCAAATTCATATTCGGAGGATATCTCTCTCTGATAACGATTTCGCTCTATATTAACCCACATTTTGCTAGATGATTTATATAGAGACAAAAGGGACAGCGCTATTTTGCTGTGAATTCAACATAATTTGTTCAATTACCAGTATTCTAGTGGTCTAGAAGTTCTAATATGTTGTTGTGATTTTTCCCAAAATTAGATTTTTGTTGAGCATTTTCCCAATTTCATCCCAAGGTCTTTTTCCCAAAAAGTTCAGAAAAATCCCTGACTTTTCTTTCACCGAGCACTCTGCATTAGTTGAAAGCAACTGGATCAAAGAGACCCTAAAAACAGATTCTGTGTCGCAGCAGTTGTTGCAATTTAAAGAGCCCTCCCTGCATATTGCACTGAATGAATCAGGAAATTTCAACACCTATAGCTGGTGATGTCTTGATATAAACACAAATATCTGTTGACTAGGACGTTAAACACCATTACTTAACATTGTATTCTTCAAATTGTTTGTTCTTTGTACATTAACATTTAACATTAAACAGGGTTCGTACAGATATTTGGACTCCAAATTTAAGGACTTTTTAGGGTCGTTTCAGGGTCTTATTTGCCAATTTAAGGCCTAATTAGGGGGACAATTTTAGCAAAAAAATATTGGTGCAAAGGCAATCAAATCAATAAAACAATTATTTACGTGTCCATATTAACGACACTTGAAGTGGAGGTTGAAAGTTGGGCGTTCGGTTGGGCCAGGGTACCTTTAAATTGCCCATTTCACTGTAACTTATCAATTAATTATTCCTTTATATCGGTCTATTTGCAACCACTTAATATCGAAATACGGACACCCAACTGGCCAAAATCAAGGGCTTTTAGGGCCTTCAGGATAAATTCGGGAGCTTTTTAGGGTCAGACTTGTTTTTAGGGTCTTTTTAGGGAAAACCTCAAAATTTAAGGACTTTTCCAGGCCTGTACAAACCCTGTTAAAGGTTAGTTATTTTTAACATTCTTTAGTAGGAAACAAATAAGATTGCTACTTGATAATTAAAGCAAACAAGAGGCCCATGGGCCTAAACGCTCACCTGTGACCTTGACCTTTGAACCCATGAGCTTCATTCATATATTAAAATGGTAAATAGGCCAATATTCTAATATACATCATGCCTAAACAAAAAGTTTATAGTTATAAAGATAAATATTCATTTCAGTACTTGTTTTATCTGTGACCTTGACCTTTGAACCTATGCTGTTCATTCATATATCAAAATGATCATTGTGCCATTACCTACAATATTCTAATATACATGCCTATTCAAAAAGTTAATAGTTTTTGCAGATAATTAACTATTTCAGTATTCATTTGCATCTGTGACCTTGACCTTTTAACCCATAACCTTCATTCATATATCGAAATGGTTGTTAGGCTCATACCTACAATATTCTAATATACATGCATATACAAAAAGTTAATAGTTTTCAAGATAATTAACCATTTAAGTTTTCCTTTGCATCTGTGACCTTGACCTTTGAACCCATGACCTTCATTTATATATCAAAATGATCATTAGTACAATACCTACAATATTCTATTATACATACCTATACAACATAATTATAGTTTTTAAGATAATTATACAATTAGAGAACTTGTTTGCATTTGTGACCTTGACCTTTGAATCCGTGACCTTTATTCATATATCAAAATGACCATTGTGCCATTACCTACAATATTCTAATATACATGCCTATATAAAAAGTTCATAGTTTTGCAGATAATTAACTACTTTGGTATATTTGTACATCTGTGACCTTGACCTTTGAACCCATGACCTTGATCTATGTATTAAAATGATGGTCATGTCAATACCTACAACTAACTGAAAATCCTATGCCATTATCACCAGAAATGTTTAAAAATAGCATTTTTTATCAAAGGTCAAAAACTGAGGCATGACCTTGACCTTTGACCTTGACATCAATTGGAAGAACATCGCAAGACAAGATCAACAGTGAAAACTCTATACAAATATCTTCAGCCGTTATGAAGTTATAACAATAAATGTCTCATTTTAAAAATTATGTAATTTTACGCAAAAAACGCGTAACCTATTTTTCATCCAATTTTCATAAAAAACACAAATTTAATGGTCCTAGGTATCCTGAATCCAAATATCTAATCAACATTTGTCTGCACATTTTGATTTCAGAGAAGAAGATTTTTTTGTCTTTTGGCTATTTATAGTAACGGCAGCCATATTGTTGGGCATGGTCAAACCCCGAACACAATTTTGAAAGCCTGTTACCCAGGCATGATAATCATCAAGTTTCATTAAATTTGGCTCAGTAGTTTTGGAGGAGAAGATTAAAATGTAAAGTTTACACACGACGGACGACGAACGGTGATAGATTGCAATAGCTCAACTGAGCCTTTTGGCTCAGGTGAGCTAAAAATCGGTATACCAATGTGTTCAAACTGTGCCCCATTGCTTGATGATTTGTTTCTTTATTCTTATGAAGCAGAATTAATGCAGAAGCTGGCTAAATCAGGAGAGACAAATGTTGCTGGCGACGTCTCGATATAAGTGAAATATTCTTGACTGGGACGTTAAACACCATTACTCAACTCAACTCAACTCCACATACAAATATATTTATCACATTGTGTCTTTTAACAATCCTAAATTTAGAAACTATGTGAATGTCATCTATCCTAGTGAGCTTGAAATAAAAGACACGACTGATTACTCAAGTTCTGCTTCATATTTAGACTTATACCTCAATTATAAAACCCATGAAAGGCTACACAAATGTGATTACTTCATTTTTTCTATTGTCATTTTTCCTTTTCTATGTAGCAATACACCTGCTTCTCCTGCTTATGGTGTATTTGTTTCCTAATTAATACACTATGGTAGAGCTTATTCCCCCTATGGAACTTTGTACAATGAAGCAAGCTGCTTGCAAATAAAATGTTGGAGCAGTGTGTACATTTTAGTTAAATACCAACCAACAGTTACTAGTCATTTTTTGGTTAATTTATAGGAGCCCATTCTATAATTTCCCCATTTTGGGCTTTAGAACCAACTTTTGTTTAAGTTGAAACTAAAATATCTAAGGTCTAGCAATGGTAAATTAGCCATATGTGATTCTTCTAATAACTTTACAAGGGTCAGGGGACCCTCATAAGATTCACCATTTTAGACCCCACAATTTTCATTTGTGCAATTTTGAAAACAATTCATCTAAACATGATTATTCTCAAATGTCATTACCCCAGTGGTATTGAAATGAGTAATGGTGTTTAATGTCCCAGTCAAGAATATTTCACTTATATCAAGATGTCACCAGCTATAAGTGAAGGTACAGAAATTTTGCCTGTGCATTGCGCTGATGGCATTATACAGCATGGTTTTTTTTTTTTGGCGTGTCAAGCCTACTGTGACACGGGACCTTGTTTATTTTAAGTTCCCATCTGAAAGAACTGTGATTTCATTCCGTAATGCCCAGTGCTTGGCGAAAGTACAGTCACTACCTACTTTCAAATCTTGGGTAAAACCCAGTCGGGGGTTGAACCCATGACCTTGACCTTTGAATACATGACCTTATCTATTTGTCAAAAAGATAGTTACAACACATGCCAAAAAAATTCTTATATACATCCCTGCACAAAAAGCTTTTAGCTCACCTGAGTCAAACAGAAAAGTGTTACAAAAGTAAAAAATTTAAAGGGCCATAACTTTGTCAAAAGTCATCAAAATTTAGCATAAGTCAAAGATGACGTATAGGTGACCAATATGAATCAAATACTCAACAAATAAAGGAAAAGAGTCCAGAAGACTGTTACAAAAGTGAAAATTTCATAATTCATCAAAACTACTGTAAACATATTTATTTTGGCAGTGTACTAATTTTCTCTTATTTTTGTGGTCGTTTAATTTGCGAGAAAATTAATACCAAACATAAATTATATAATGCACATTTCAAAAACGTGAAAATTTAACTACACTGATATGTCTAAATTTCTTATATCGCCAAGAATAAATACATGCAAAATTATATATGTTTACAGTAAATAAAGGTACATGAATTACAGAAATAAATAAATAAATAAATAAATAAATAAATACATAAATAAATAAATAAATAAATAAAATAAATAAAAGAATAAAAATAAATAAATAAATAAATAAATAAATAAATAATAAAAAAAAAAATTAAAAGAATAAAATAAATAAATAAATAAATAAATAAATAAATTAAAAAAAAAAATAAAAGAATAAATAAAAATAAATAAATAAATAAATACTTCATGAGGAGGAGATGGTTCCACTAATAAACCAACATTATCCCAATCAGCAGCTAAACTGGGTGGTGCAAGTTCACAGATTCTACCAACAACTTTTTTTAGATCCATTTTTTCTGTTTCTATGCCTGGACCCTGGATGAAACACTCATTGCAGAATCTTTGTAACCTAAAGGTATATCCCAATGCTCCAAGCCAATTATTGTTCTGTCTTTGAAATTCTAAAAAAAGTATTAAAAGGTATGTAAACAGTAATTTTGAGCTTTACAACATAATTAAGAAAAGTGTCAAATGGAAAACACTGAAATTTATGGGATCCTTCAAAGCAGACCTTTAAACCTGAGGCCCTTTGTCACAGCAGACAATGCACTTGAAAGAGACTTCTCAGCATATTGCCTGCAGTGAAATGCAAGGGTCAATACAAGGCTCAAATTTGTGACTAAAATAGGTGCCATGGCAACTAAAATTATTTGTCACCTTTATTTGCTGCAAGTGGCCAATTTGGCTACCAGAATTTCCAGGGGTCTTTCGCCCAATTTTGGGATTTGGGCCAGGGCCCTTGGAATTGGGAAAACAAGCAGCATTTTGACTCATTTTTGGAAAATTCAACAAGAGGCAAAAATTTTACATTCAGACTTTTTACTGGTCATAAAATATAATTAATTGCAAATTAGAAATCTATTTGTTGATCTTTCATGCCTCTGAATTTATTTACAGCATGTTCAAGCTGTGTCTGTGAGAGATGAAGGTTTAGAAATCGATTTTGGAAAACATACCATTTTGATGTAAACATAATATACTAATAAATTGGAGAAAAAACATGCTTTATTGCATTGGGAATGGGACCCAATGTCTGCCCCAAATTTGCTTCAGTGAGATCCCTGATTTCTGTACTCAAAATCTGGCTTTGGCCATTTCAAACAGAAAGATTAAATTAAACAATGAGTTGAGTTGAGTTGAGTAATGGTGTTTAACGTCCCAGTCAAGAATATTTCACTTATATCGAGACATTGCCAGCTATAGGTGTGTTGCGCTTATGGCATTATACAGCAGGGTTCTTTAGCGTGCCAAACGGGACCTCGTTTATTTTAAGTTCCTATCCGAAAGAACCGTGCCTTTCATTTCGTTATGCCAATTGCTTGGCAAAAGAACAGTCACTACCCACTTTCAAGTCTTGGGTCAGACCCGAAATGGGTTCGAACCCACAACCTCCCACTTACGGAGCGAGCACTCTACCAACAATTAAACAATGAGGGGTGAACAATAGAATAGATAGAAACAAACTACACAAGTTTGCAATTAAAATAACAAATGATTTGTGTTTAGGTTATTTAATTAAACATAAAAAGTACACACAAAAACTAAATTTTTATTGGCACCCAAAATTTTTTGATAAGGAGCCACACTGACTTTTAGATTAAACAAGAGGCCCATTGGGCCTGATACGCTCACATGATAAATAATAGCTTGCTGAATTATTTTGAAAAATATATAACTGAAAAAGAAATGTCAAAATCTTTACAAATAGTCCAAATATAAAGCCTTTTAATGCTTTTCTGGGTAATAAAAACTTTATAGTTTTTCAGTAGGGGTGCAAGGATTCGATCATCTCGCAATTCGATTTGATTCTCGATTCTGGACCTGCAATTTGATTATTTTTTATTTGATTTCACCTTTTTTAAAGAAAAATTCTGATTTACCATTTCAATATCTTTAATTATCTTATCATTTAAATATCTGTCTGTAGTCAAGTAAGCAGGGCTTCGATTATTCACTCATCCACTCGTCCTGACGAGTGAAATGTGTACTAGGGCGAGTGATGTTGTTATTGCACTCGTCACGGTGCCAAGTTAAATTTATCAGACATATACATCATGGGCTTGTTACAATTAATAAACAACAGACAATTTAGTGTAGATCAAGAAAATTGTGTATAAGGAGGTCAATTGTAATGATCTGGGCCCCTTTATAAAAATCTTGCCATACTGTTACAAGCGTGAATCAACAAAATCATTTGAATGTTTGCATCATATGTGCTAACCGGTTTCGCACTCGGAAGTCACTTAGTGTAACGTAAAATCCAACCGATGTTCCGAGTGTTTATATATTTGTCAGTCGTCTGTAAAAGTACAGAATTCAGTAAATACTGTACATATATCACAATATTATCTTTTACACTTGTGGTGACTGTGCCGAGTTAAATTTCCAAGTGCCAAGTGGTTTTCTTATTCAACTAGGCACTGTGCCAAGTGGAATTAAACATAGCACTGTCGTGCTGCTGTACAGCGTAGTTGGGAAAATTGTGTTGTGGCAAGACAGAATATAACCGAAAATTCGGGGGGGGGGGGGGGGGGGGGGGGGGGGGGGGGGGTGTCGTTGATCTATGCATATAGTCCGACGGATGGGGTTTTTTTTTTGAAAAAAGAAACAAATTTTTATGTACCAAACCATGTATTGCTGAATAAATGGTAGAAAAAATTAATTTCATAAATATATGAAAAAGACAATCGGTAATTAAAATTTTAAAAAGTTGTACCCGATCGTTTTGTCATTTCGGATAGAGAGAAAGTAGAGTTTTGCAGATCCTACCATTGCTATGAGGGGGTACATTCTAGCGGTTGTATGCATAACTGGATCATTTAGTTGTTTTACCAGTTCCGAATTTTTACTACCGATTAATCTAAAATTTCAATCCCGTTCAATTAAAGGAATCGCAAAATAACTTTCTCAATTTGCTGTTTCTTCAACCGCTTCCTAATGTTGGTGACCTAGTTTAACGATGTAAACAAATCGTGATCACGGAAATGCTTTTTTCAAGAAAACATACTACCACGTGTTTTTGAGGACAGGTGTCGATATTTTGGAATCAGTAAACATTTGTATTATTACACCACATAAATTTTATTTCCCCTGCTTGTGGATGACGTCTGCAGCAGCGCTTATATGAAACCCTGTTCGGAACTGGTAAAACGACTGTATTTAAAATTTGCATACAACACTGTACGAATTATCTCCCTTTCACGAAAGTAAAATCTAATCGATAAACATTTTAAAATATGACACAATTGCCTCAACATTAAAATACGTTATCATAACCTTCAAAATAAATTTAAATTTCCGTAGATTTCACGAAGAATTAATTAAACAACCTGCCGTTGCTGTTCATTTCTTAAAAAGTTATGATTTTACATCGTAGGACGCAAACTTCTCGAACTACTTTTTATTGTAAACATGAGATCAGTTCGCCAAATTGCAGAAATTATTAGATGCATCCCGTCGCAATATTTTACTAGATTCTGAAATGTATTCCGAAAATTTATTCCAAATGTGCATATGTAACCAAATGCATTACCCGTCTCAGAATACATATCTCACGATAAAACAGATATACTTCTTTCACGCTCATTTATCAGGCGCACTATTTCCAGGTGTACTCATATCTTATAATTTCATAGCAAAGAAGCTCGATATCTTGGAAGAAAGCGATGACAAAGTACAGGTTCACTTTGTTCACGCTGTACAAAAATTCTATCTAAGGCCTGGTAAGGACCCATTTTTCTTTTTTCACAACCATTTAATGGAATGGAATCTGGCTAGGTAGTAATTCTGTATTGTGAAAACAAACCCATGCTGTACTGTAGTCTGTTGTAATCGAGATCTGATCTACTCTCTTGACTTTGTATTAAAACTTCAATATCGCTATGTAAATTAGTTTAGCACTATTTTTCTAACCTTAGTGGCCATACTAAAAATGAGAGTGAGAGAGTCATTGTTTTGTCGTTGGGATGAAACCTAAAATGCCGCCAAACTGCAAACTTATAGGTCAAAGGAGGATCAATGATCTAAATCTGGGTCTGAATCGTGGTTCACCATAATCACGACTAATCGTTTTACTCCTATTTTCCAGATAATTAAGCATTTCAGTATTATTTCGCATTTGTGACCTTGACCTTTTAACCCATGACCTTCATCTATATATCATATGATTTGTGCAAATCTGAAACTAGGTACCATAAGTATGTTATACAAGAAATATAATATCTAAGCTTTATCTTTGGAGGAGGAGATTTTCACAGGGCATCTCACAGGATGGGTTCAAATCCCACTCAGAACAGATACTAGTGTGATACTCTGAACCCATGACCTTCATGTCTATATCATATGATTTGTGCAAATCTGAAACTAGGTACCATAAGTATGTTATACAAGAAATATAATATCTAAGCTTTATCTTTGGAGGAGGAGATTTTTCACAGGGCATCTCACAGGATGGGTTCAAATCCCACTCAGAACAGATACTAGTGTGATACTCTGAACCCATGACCTTCATGTCTATATCATATGGTTTGTACAAATCTGAAACTAGGTACCATAAGTATGTTATACATGAAATATGATATCTAAGCTTTATCTTTGGAGGAGAAGATTTTTCACATGGCATCTCACAGGATGGGTTCAAATCCCACTCAGAACAGATACTAATGTGACCTTTGAACCAATGACCTTCATCTATATATCATATGATTTGTGCAAATCTGAAACTAGGTACCATAAGTATGTTATACATGAAATATAATATCTAAGCTTTATCTTTGGAGGAGATTTTTCACAGGGCATCTCACAGGATGGGTTCAAATCCCACTCAGAACAGATACTAGTGTGATACTCTGAACCCATGACCTTCATGTCTATATCATATGATTTGTGCAAATCTGAAACTAGGTACCATAAGTATGTTATAGAAGAAATATAATATCTAAGCTTTATCTTTGGAGGAGAAGATTTTTCACAGTGCATCTCACAGGATGGGTTCAAATCCCACTCAGAACAGATACTAGTGTGATACTCTGAACCCATGACCTTCATGTCTATATCATATGATTTGTGCAAATCTGAAACTAGGTACCATAAGTATGTTATACAAGAAATATAATATCTAAGCTTTATCTTTGGAGGAGGAGATTTTTCACAGGGCATCTCACAGGATGGGTTCAAATCCCACTCAGAACAGATACTAATGTGACCTCTGAACCCATGACCTTCATGTCTATATCATATGATTTGTGCAAATCTGAAACTAGGTACCATAAGTATGTTATACATGAAATATAATATCTAAGCTTTATCTTTGGAGGAGAAGACTTTTCACAGGGCATCTCACAGGATGGGTTCAAATCCCAATCAGAACAGAAACTAGTGTGAGAAAGTTTGCCAGTGGTAGATGGTTTTGCCCAGACATTCCAGTTTTCTCCATCATTTCTAGACTGATCACTTTTCATATTAAAGTGGTAGAATCTTGACTAAGATGTAAACCACCATTACTCCACTTCATTGCACTCTTACAGGCAGGGATTTATCAGGGTCTTTTGGGAAAAGGCCCTAGACTAAAAATTGGAAAAAAAACTATCAACTTTTTGCTCATTCTGGGAAAACTTTGACATCATATTTGATGCCATTAATGATTAAATCTAATGCTTTTAGTGTTTAGTGTATTGAGTTGATTGAAGATTAAGAAAAGCAGCCACATTTATGGCCAGACTTCAGCTATGTATCTGGTATGATTTTCTAATTGGGAATTTTCTCAGCCCATTTTGGGAAAAAAATCTATGTCTTTTCCATTGGGAATGGGGCCGAATTTCGGCCCTAAATAGGCCCTTGATAAATCCCTGTACAGTCATACCTTTAATTGGAATCTGTAAAAAATGTAAAGGCTTCCACTTTATGATATCAACAATAAACCGTTGGTTAAACAACATCAATCTTCTCAAGAATTTCAGTCCCGTTGTGTCTCATTACATCTGAAATCCCTGTTTAAAAAAAAAACGTGCATTGACAGGCAAACAGGGAAACTGAAAGAATTAAAATACATGAAATAAACTGACAGAATTGTTTTTCTTATTAATTATACAAAAAATGCAACAACTGTAAAAGAGCACTATTTACCATAAATATCCATTGTATCAGGGATTTATCAGGGTCTTTTGGGAATAGGTCCTAAACTAAAAATTGGGAGAAACTATCAACTTTTTGCTCATTTGGGAAAACTTCTGGTCAAAAGTTGGTTTACTCACGACATTGGAAGCCTTTGATGTAGAAGCTGTATATTCATCTTCCTTTACAGATGTTGTTTTAAAATAATCTAGAATCTTTTACTTGATTTTGCTGATTTGGGGGGGTTTCACAAAATTTACTTTCGTTTTTGTTTAAAAACAACACAATTTTCTAATTGGAAATTTTCTCAGCTGATTTTGGGAAATAGGCCCTTGATGAATCCCTGCTGTATTTAAGGTTATATATATATATTCAGTGTCTGAATTTCTCTATTTGCATGTCAGCGAGAGAGATCACAAGTCACATGATCATTCAAAATGCAGGCAAAACTAGACATATTCTCAGTGTCTTGCTGAAAACAGTCTCCTACAAGCACAGAGGCTTGTAACAATTAGTAACAGTAAATAATATAGTGTAGGTCAAGGAAAATAGTGTATAAAAAGGAAGACTTTATATACTACTACCCCCCCTGATTTACACCATACTATCTACTATTATTAATTGTTACGAGCCCGTCAGGGGTTGACACTTACTTCTACTTCTACTTGATAGTGACCGCCTTCAACACATTGAAGATAACGTCACATAGATGCACATGCAGCAAGAATTAAGTAAAAATTAATATTGTTTTTTATACATTTTTTAAAGTTTAAGATAAAATGACGATCATGTACTGAGTAATTGTAGGTACTGGTTGAAATAGCTGCTTTGAATGATTCAACAGAGTCACTCATTACAGTATTGACCGATCGTTTTTTTTTACCTTCGCTCCGCCCACAAGGTCACGTGGTGTACCGACGCCATATACTCTGACAAGCTACTGGGAACAACCTTGAACTATTGAACCTTCCAGCTGATATTTCAGAGACTTATTTACCATATACACCCACATTAAGACAACGGCAAAAAGCGTATGCATTTAGTAGAAATGACTATGTACATAATGTAAAAATATTTGGCGAAGAAAAGGCTAATACACAGCAAATTTCGGCGAAATTATATCGAAGTCAGAGGAAATCCGACGCACCCCATCTAGTGAATATGGTCGTCAGTGTGCTTGTAGCTGTTCCAGGTTTTTATAGTATGTGGAAAGAAGGATTTTTGTCGAGTTTGGGTTCTGCAAGCTGGAATTTGATACAAGAGTGGGTGTACATTTTGTGATTGTTGTAATGGTGGGATAACTTAAGTCTGTCTATTCTTTGGAAGGCAACTAGTTGCTTTGAGATTTTATAAAGCATGACTAGGCTTGTGTCTGTTTGTCTGTCTGCTAGGGATCTCCAGTTAAGGTGTTGAAGCATGTCACTAACATTTGATGTGTTTCGATGTCTGTTAGTGACAAACCTAGCAGCTCTACTCTGGACCATGTCAATTTTGTTTATATCTTCAGAGAAATAAGGATTCCACACAGGGCTTGCATATTCTAATGACGGTCTTACTACGGATTTCAGGGATTTTTCTGAACTTTTTGGGAAAAAGACCTTGGGATGAAATTGGGAAAATGCTCGACAAAAATGTAATTTTGGGAAAAATCACAGCAACATATTAGAAATTCTAGACCACTAGAATACTGGTAATTGAACAAATTATATCAGTGTTCACAGCAAAATAGCACTGTCTCTTCTGTCTCTATATAAATCATTTAGCAAAATGTGGGTTAATATAGAGCGAAATCGTTATCAGAGAGAGAGATATCCTCTGAATATGATTTTGATAATCTTGTGACCTTTTTTTCCAAAAAATTGATAAACGTAGCTAATTGGGAATTTTTTACTACAAAATTGGGAAAAATGTATGTTTTTTTTGGATTGGGAATGGGTCCCTTAACCGGACCCTGTGGATACCCAGAAAAATCCCTGGATTTATATACTTGATCTTTTAGTTTTGTCGAGCTGATGTTTAAGTTTCGACGTAGGAATCCTAAGGTGCTATTTGCTTTGTTGCATACATTAATTAGTGACTTAACTAGTCAGCTAGCCTGAGGCTAGTAAAACTTGGTCAGGGCTAGTGAATCTTGTTTTACCTGTAGCCAAAAAAATGGATCATATACTCCATAAAGAGGTTTTAAGACCTTAAATGACTTCTAATGCAATTACTCTATTAATTTTTTTCGGGGGGGGGGGGGGTCACCGGACTACTCAACTTCAAACAGGGCTAGCGATTTCAAAGAACTTACTACTGTTGAAAAAAGTTACTTGTCAAGCCCTGCTTGAAACAGTTGGAGGCGAAGGATTTCTGCATAATTTTTGGAAAGGGACAGGTTTTGTCATCTCATGGCTGCTTCATCTACGTAAAAAGGGTATAACATTGATACTACATTCTGATTAGAAGACTATTACCTTATGCAAGGTGGAACAATTCAAGTAGGCGCTAAATACTTCCCATCTTTCAACACTATCAACACGTGGAAAATGTTTACCCGGATGATACTAAAACAGTCTAAGTACGGAGTAGAATACGGAAACGGACACTAAATTCCGACTGTGATTGAGTAATATTTTTTTGAGATTTTTAAAAAATTATGACGATTTCAAAAGAAATAAAAAAAAAGATTTTATCTCTGTATACACAAGAAGCGTGATTAGTGTTATCATATTACGAAGATAAAAAATTAAACGTGTGATCCCAAAACCTATTAAGGGTCATTTAAGTAGGAAAATTCAAGTGAAAACCATTTGGTTGAAAAGCATAAAAGAGGGTTATAATTATGAAATTACCTACAAAAGTGTGAAGATTTATGAATAAAAATAAAGTAGGAATTGATAATTTAAGCAATTTTAAAATATTTGTTGCATTTTTTAAAGAAAGTTGTGCAAAAATACACGTGTTGGGGAAAATAGCTTACACCTTGTATAACGAATTGATTTTAAAAATGAAAAGATATTAAGATAGTCAATGTCATAGAGCAGTGCAAAGGGGGTCGAGTTTGTTAAAGAAATACGAGGTTTTTGAAAACTCAACAATTTACGGTTGAGGTTTTTTATGTTTTGTTTTCCTTTTAAAAATGCGTGTACCAGGCGTGATAGTTCATATTCTAAGGCTACCAACGATCCAAGGGAAGATTATAAAAGCTAAGTTTGAATATTACTTGATTATTGCTGAGGCATATTCGGCTTTATATAGTTCAACATTGTTGAAACCAAACAATATTTACCTCAATTTAAATAGAACAGTATTGAGTGACCGTGCACTTTTAGTGACTTGTTGTATTTTGGATTAGTAGTGGCCTTAGAATATAAATATCACGCCTGGTACACGCGTTTTTAAAAGGAAAATAAATCGTAGATAACCTCAGCCGTAAATTGTCGAGTTTTCAAAAACCTCGTATTTCTTTAACAAACTCTGGCCCCTTTGCACTGCTCTATGATGTTGACTATCTTAATATCTTTTCATTTTTTAAAATCAATTCGTTATACAAGGTGTAAGCTATTTTCCTCAACACGTGTATTTTTGTACAATTTTTATAAAAACATGCAACAAATATTTTAAAATTTCTTAAATTATCAATTTCTTCTGTATTTTTATTCAAAAATCTCCACACTTGTGTAGGTAATTTCATAATTATACCCCTATTTCACGCTTTTCAACGAAATGGTTTTCACTTGAATTTTCCTACTTAGATGACCCTTAAAGGAACAACTTAAATTAAGGTCAAGCGGACAGCCAGGCGTGAGTTGGAAGTGATTATTTTCGGAGGTACTACAATGGACATTTTTCTTGAATTACTTTCTCTCTCGACTCTGTTTCACCTTATTTCTGATGTAATAGATTCTAATATGTTTCATTACCATGCTCACACTTTAATTAGTAAACAAAATGATTCCTTAGCATCACCAGACGCGTTTAAACTTGCCTCTATAGCGTTGACCTTGATAGTCTCTCGCTCCAAAAGTATTCTATTTCTGGGTCCAATACTTACCGAAGTAAATTTGCTCATGTATGAAAATGTGGCACATAAACGGAAATGCTCACGTGTGTAATTTTACTTATGGGGTAAATTTGCATTACCTTTGGAGGTACTGCAAAAGTATATTTACACACTACGCAGCTATACATAGCATGCAAATGCTGCACATGAACGCACAGCAAATTTACACGTGTTAGTAAGCTGACGCTGTGCGGCTCTGATGGTACCTTGAATGATATATGAGTTCCATCCAAAGCGCCACCACAGTTTGGGAATCCCCATCTTTTTCGCCATATCCGTTTAGTATACTTTTTAGAAATTCATCTGTAGGGAATTTGATAAATTCAGGAAATAATTTGTCAACTGTAGGTGTCTAGAACACAGTTCCAGTCACTGGATTTAAAAACCCTTAAAAATACAGACTGTCCGATACTCGGGGGATGAACCTAACCAGTAACTGCCGAAGGATCTGATATTATTTGTTATCTGACTTTAGCGCTGGTTTTAACTGATTGCATAAATAAGTAAATTACTCTTTCCGCACACGAAAATTTTCAAGCTATTGGTCATCATTAAAAGTGTTGTTTTTTTTTTTTTTTTGACAATATCCTCCCACCATAGTTCTGATCTGGGCCCTCTTAACACAGATTGTTGCCGTCACGTTAGACCTATAATCAAGCCTGTGTTTAGAAATTAAGGCATATGCCTTCTGGGTCTTTTTTGTCTATCCATTTATGCTTTTAATATCTTTCATTTCAACAATTGAATTAAGAATTTGCATATGGTACTGTTTTTCCACATGAACGCAAAGCAAATATACTTTTGCATATGTACGTAAATTTGCATGCTCTGTAATGTTACACATGTAAGTAATTCTCGCCACATGAACAGAGCTTTAGATACTTTTTTTTACAAATCAAGATCCTGACTTTGCTATCAGATCGTGGGCGACCTAAATTTGATATCGACCTACAGAGGTTCCTTAATATCCAACTGTCCTCTAAATAGATGGCTTAACATAATCTTGTTTGACTTGTGTGCCGCCGTTACTTATTCACTTCAATTGGCACCAGTCACTTTAATTAATTGTAAATAAATCACTTAAGATGAGTCTAAATCGAAATAATAAAATACATACTTTAAAAAGAAATTAAACTTAAAATTTTGATTTTAGATTAATTATATTCCAATATATTCAATTGAATTTAAAGTCAACCAAATTAAGAAAAATGTCCGAAAACAAAATACTGTCAGTTTATCTCCATAACATTTATATATTTTTTTATATATTTTAGATGGGTCTCCCCGATATGTCATTAGACTTATCCACAGGGGCCAATTTCATAATATTTCTTTTTTAAAATACCCTTAAGTATATAAAAAAGAGTAAAGGGTAACAGCGAGTCGGCTTTTTCACTTGCAGTTACTCCGACAAAATTCTCCATTACTTCTTAAATTCTGTCCGTTTATCGTGATCTTGGTGTCATTTTGCTCCTAAATAAATATTCTATAAATTGACATTAAATGTTTTGACATAATGTTAAAATTTATTAAAACATTTACACGTAAAACGCAGAAAAACGTTGTAATTTTTCTCGATGTAGCGAAGCCCGTCCATGTAAAAGTAGCTTAAATCGTCATTACGGTCACGTTTTTCGCTATCGGCGCCCGTGTCAAATGCTGATGTGGATCGAAGAACTAAACCAAATGCAAGAAATTCCCAATGTAACCGTTACTCGATTCTAATTACACGATAACTCTTTTGTTTTCTTCGGGTCGGTAACCAACTTGAATACTCCGGGTGGTTCAACTTGAAACACCTGGGCACGTGCTAGTAAACAATAGACAATCGAGATATCAAAAATGAAACAACAAATACAAAGATCATGACATTAAAAATTTTTTGAGTCCAATTCTCATAACAAAAGTTTTGCTTTTGGGATTGTAATTTGAACACGAACCGGTATGTTCGTGATCGATATATTAAACATGTTTAAGCATGACAATGTTGACTGGGATCTTTTTAGTCAAGTATAATGCTAGCCTACAACGTAAAATTGCGGACATATATTAAATACTCTCTTATACGTACCTATTTCATTTCCATAAGTGAAAGCACCCATTTGAGATAGACCGCCGTCATCAAGCATTGGGCGTACATCTGCGGCTTTTTGTAAAATTTTGAAAATGCCTGTTCTTCGTAATAGTCTTCTATGGTTTTATATGTATTTTGGGTAATAAAAACCTGTTCATTTTGAAATCTAATGCTTGACTCAATATTTCATCTGAATCGTAGTCAGACATCTTGAACAGTGTGTATGGAATTACAAAACTCCGTGCGTTTGTTTTTCAACTTTCGCTCGTGCGTGAAATGACATTGCATTATTTCTAAAATTTAAAAAGAGAAAAAGAGGACTTCAGTCGGGATTCGAACTCACAACCTCTTCATTGCCAAGCAGGTTTGCTATCCATTGGTCCAGAGTAGGACTTACTACTGATAGGTGTTAAAAGGGAGACATATATTTAGTATTTGCTTGATAATTTTCTGCCTTCATGATTCTCTTTTTCGAAAATAATACCCGATTTTGATGTATTTTTAATGAAATAATCAATTGCAATATTTTTAAACTACTGTATGAATGGTTACTGGCTATAGTATTTTTTTATGAATGAATTTTTTAAATTTAATTGGCAAAATTTTGATTTATTTATTATACCGGTTTTCCTCTTTCATGCATCCATCTTGTAATCATACGTCGTTATTAAAAGCTGCTATTTGATTGGTTAAAATATTTCACGCCCCACTCCGTTGTCATCGGTGGGATTTTGACAATATATCAAGTTTTTTTTTTATCAAGACGACTTTATAATGATTAACACTTTAAAAAGAAATATAAAGTTAATGTATAACCATTTTCTTAAATTTTCATGAAAACAGAGTGGATTGAAATTATTTTCAACATATTTTAACACGCGGCGAATATATAACTCGGTGGCATAGCCACCTCGTGATATATTCTTCCGCATGTCAACTCCGGCCCGTGTATTATTCGACGATATACCACTGGTAAATGTGATTATTTCTTAAATATTAATTATTTACTATTGTCTCAGGTAACTTAGATAGTCGATTTATCTTTAATATAAAATCAAGTATTGTTATATAAGTACTTATTTTGATAATTTTGTAAATAAAATCATATCACCTATCAAAAACATGAGGTTTGCTGACTTGAACTTGAATTACAATACAGGTATATACCGAAACTTTTGTCTTTTTTCGTAACAGAGAAAAATCAATGTGTTGTATATATATCTAAATGTACCTCAGATAGGTGTAAATCACACCTGGTTGACCTGCATACTAATTATCACACGGGTAAAAACAAGGTTGTCTTTCAGGTGTGCGGTTCAGGTTTTATTCATACTCATGTACACTGTGGTACAGCATACACGGGATATTAAAGCACAACGTGAGCAAAACAACCAATGTAAACAACAACAGCGCGAGTAGAAAGCCGATTTTTGACTTATCTGTTCATTTAAACATGTGATTGTGTATTGGAGCATCAATCGGACACATAAATGATTCTATTTAAATAGTTAACTGCATCTGATACACTGTTTAAACTTTGAAACAAATTGATAAAGCGCAAGTGCTCACCTGTGATTTTGCCGTCGCCGGGAGTTTCTGTACGCTGTACCACAGTGATGTATATGTATAATAATTATCCTTCATGCAATGCTCTGAATTTGCATACGAGGCACGGATAAAGAGAGGGCATATGTGCAACGTTTGAAAAGCAACTCATTTTCGGTATGTAGAGCAAAACCAGAGGGTTGTAGAACACTTATTTTTTCACATTAATTGGGCTTTTATATTTTAGATTCAGTATATATAACATTAAATATAAATCATTAAACATAAAAGCTTAATTGACAAAAAAAGCGACTATCTAAGCTCCCTGGGACAAAAGTAGTAGTATACAACAACACAAACACACACAGGCGCTTGATACGGTAAAAACCCAATACACCAATATGTCTCTATGAAATACGTACGGTAGCCTAGGTTCATGAGTACTCATGGATCCAGAAATTTCGGCAATTCTAATGGACATACACAACAAATATGTTGTTGTCCCCCAGCTGATAAGGTTTCCAACAACATTATTCTTGTTTGTGATTCTACCTTGAATGTCTTATTAAGGAGCTTGGTTTAGATAGTATATCAAATAACCTTACATATACTAGAACTAATTTTACCAAGGATCGATGAAGTTCTTTCCAACCATAGGGGAGTTCCCGAGTCTTTCGGTATTAATCTTAACAGGGGCGTAGCTGGGGTGTTTATGATGTGGACGCCTAAAGAGGGCAGGGGTTTGGGGACCGCCCTGAGAGAGAGAGAGAGAGAGAGAGAGAGAGAGAGAGAGAATATAATATATTTCTTATACCAAACCGTTGGTCTTCACCGGAAATGTTATATACGAATTCAGTTTATACCGGTTCCGGTGTTGTCTTGACTTTGCCGGCATGGCAAAACAATTGAAACTATCTGGTTTGTTCTCGGCTTCAAAAGCCGATAACTCGAGCGCAGTTAGTCCAGCAGCTCAACAGCAGAATCCAGATACACAAGATAAACCTGAGGGTATAAGTAAACCAACATCATCAACTTCAATGTCCATAAACCTGGGCCAAAATACCCCGATCTTTTCGCTTTGAATGATGATGAGTTGAGATGCACCAATACAAAACTCCAGCTTCTCACATGTACAGAAACATGGGAAACGGCCCATAAATATCAATTCCCAATAAGGTATATTAACATATTGCACATAATAAAAATGACCTAGCATAAAATTATAAGAAAAATTCTGATAAATAGCGTTCTGGAGGGCCAAAAATTCGCATCAGGGCGGCCCCCAAACCCCCTGCCCTCTTTAGGCGTCCACATCATAAACACCCCAGCTACGCCCCTGTTACTTGTATTGGATTCCTAAACTCCATAAAAATTCATACAAGGAAAGATATAGAGCAGCTTCATCTAAATGTACTACTAACTCTTGACACAGATTTTGACAGTCGTCAGAGATGGTTTTTAGTCTTATTCAGATAAAATCTATTCTATATCTGGCATCAACCAAATATGGATTTTAAAAATTCTTAAGAATTACTTGAACATCTTGCTTCAAATACTTTATCTCGTGTACATTTGATTTTCTACACTATACACCACTATCCCTCATTCTAAATTGAAAGAACGCCTTAAAGAAATTATTCACGTGTCATTCTTTTACAAAAACGATATACAAGCAGTGCCGTAACCACCTATGAGGCAACCGAGACAACTGCCTCGGTAAAATTTAACCAAGTACTTTTTTCACACTGAATGGTATTTATTTTGACAGACTGGGAGAGAGAGATCCGACGGTCGTCATTATTTTACCGGGATGTTATATAGATTGATCTTCAATTCTATCTTGCCACGGTTTATTTAAGGGCCTAGTTAAGGTACTGACAAGGGTTTACAGACGCAAAGTCTGGTTAAAATCCATTTAGAGTTGACGACTGCATAGGCGTAACAATGTGTATTATGATTGACAGACACAAACTAAGGGGTATTACCCAGTTTCGGTTTAAATCCGTTGAGAACTGAACAATGTAGAGGGGTAACAATGCAAACACGGATGGACCGGCGACAGAAAAACAGACGGACGGAGACATTGTAAATATATATGGTACGCTCAGGATATATATATATATATATACGGTATAGGTGTAACATACCGCAAAGATAGTGTTTTCCAAAATGCCCCTCCTGGTACCCCCCCTTCCTCACCCCGACATCCTAGACTGCGAAACACATTTGAAAATGGTTTTACATTCTGCGACACACAAAGGCTAATCCTGCTATACGTTATGCTGGTTAGAACTTGTGTTGGCTTTTGTAGATCGTTCATTCACGAATGAAGATTTGAATTGAACGAAGTGAAATAAATTTTAAATGTACCTCATTAACCTACTTTGATTTTTTTTCAAACTGCCTTGAATTCACCAAACTTTTGACGCAATTTGAAAAAAAAATCAATTCGCTTTGAACTTGTCCCGCATTTAACCCAGTTTTAAAAAAAATTAAAAGTGCGTAATTTTTTCAAAGTGGACGCCTGATGAATAAATTCACTGAGAAATAACTAAGATTGCTTAACCCTCCATAGAATTGGTATTTGGTCAATCACTTTTTTGTTTAGAGACCGCGGTGGCCTAATTGATGAGAAGTGCCGTGAGTTTAAATCCCTCTCAGACCACATGTGGGAAAGTGAATTTTTCTTTGCTTGGCTCACCCGGTGTCAGTATGATGCCACTGGGAGAGTGGTACGCTTGTTTACAGCGTACTAATTTGGTGAGCTAGCACATTAAAGTCACCCTGGGTGCGCACTGGTACAAGGCAGACCATAAAACACACTTGCACTTCACATGCATACACGAAATTGTTCATAGATAAATCCATAGAGATTAATAAAATAGTTATCATCGTGAATAGCTGAAAATTGCTGATGTGACGTTTAGCAACATTCACAACATCAACATCATGTTATCAAGTATAGGTAAACAACTTTGACCTGTCCGTTTGACCTTTCATTCTTATGTTTATTATGGAAAGGTGAATTTATGTACATGGGTCACGTGGTTTAATTACTTTACACAATGCTAACACTGATCAAGGACCCTGTATACACCTGATAAACTGCAAAACCTACTACTACCCATTTATTGGGTGGATCCTTCTATATGAAAGGTCAAGCGGACAGGTCAATGTTGTTTTTTTTTGGTGCCCTAAAATACATTGCTGTTCAAATAACGCCTTTAAAAAAAGATTACTCTAGATTATTCGCATATTTAAGATTCAAAGCACTGTTTATTGTTTCATTAACATTCAAAAATAAAACATGACAACAGCATTCAAACCATTTTACAAAATAATTATAATAATTAAAGAATAATACATGTAATAATAAACATTAAAAACTACTAATTATTAATATTCTTCAACATACAAAATCTACTGTTCCATTTTCAAAAATCATCTGGATGAAAAACCCCCAAACGCTCAAGACTTGCAAACCTATGATTTATCATTTTGATATCATTAGATAAGGACCTGTGGATGTTATATAGAGGTGGTCTTTAGGACAGGTTTGATTGTAACTGAATTATTGTTATATCATTACATAAGGACCTGTGGATGTTATATAGAGGTGGTTTTTAGGACAGGTCTGATGGTAACTGAATTATTGTTATATCATTACATAAAGACCTGTGGATGTTATATAGAGGTGGTCTTTAGGACAGGTCTGATGGTAACTGAATTATTGTTATATCATTACATAAGGACCTGTGGATGTTATATAAATTGGTCTTTAGGACAGTTTTGATTGATATATAAATGTAGTCTTTAGGACACGTTTTGATTGATATATAAATGTAGTCTTTAGGACAGATTTGATTGATATATAAATGTAGTCTTTATAGGACACGTTTTGATTGATATATAAATGTAGTCTTTAGGACAGATTTGATTGATATATAAATGTAGTCTTTAGGACAGGTTTTGTGTCTCAAGGTAGCCTGCATGACAAGTCTGATTGTAACTGAATTATTGTAATATCATTACTGAAAAATCGTGTAACATATAACTGTTTTGTGACGGGGTTGTAAGCCATATATCCAGCCAAGGACAAATGTTCTACATCCTGTATTATCGTTCTCCTATACCGTCCGTCCTTTGTACAAAGAACTATAGCGCCATTAAAGTCTGCTACAAGTAAGCAGTTATGAAATTCCACAACATCTCGACCTTCAAAATCTAACTTCCACAGTAGTTTTCCATGTTGAGATATACATGAAAATGTATCATTGCTTATTGATGATAAGTATATGCGATCCTCTTCTGAATCTAAGTTAACTATATCACTGTCCTTAGGTAAGGAGATTTGTGACATTTCCTCACCTGTTGTAGAATATATCTTGATCAAAGGATTATCACCAAATCTATCACACAGTACAGCTAACATACCCCTGTTATATGATATTTCGTATCCTTCACATTCAAGGTTAATGTTTCTTTGTTTGTTCAGTTCAAACTTGTTCTTTGTAACTTTATAAAAGTATATAGAGTCAACTGTAACAACAGCGATTTCTTCTTCTGATATTTTAGTCATTCCCCATCCATCTCCTTTTGTTGGTTCTGTAGCTATTATGTTATACTTTTTATCAAACATTTTAAGTTTGTGATTATCCGCATCCAACAATATTAATCGTCCATCGTTCAGAGAAATAATACCATGGAACAAACAACCAAAATGATCACGCTCCGTTTTACGACTAGAATTTAGTAAGCTTTTCATGGAAGTACTTTTGATACTTTGTGTTAATTTTGCACTAAATGTACCGGTTATTTTTGCTGATAATTTGTCCATACCTCCCTTTCCCAGACCAATTTTCAAGTGTCCACTACTCGTCTGAAAGACACTAAAAAGAGCGCTAAGATCAGCTTTTTCTTGTTGGGTGCCAAACCCTTCGAAATCGGAACTGTTGACTCGATCAATCTGGTCCTGGTAGGAAGCAGAATCGGAATCGGAGACATTTGTATCGGATAACGTGAACTTCTCAAAATCAGATGTAAAATTAACACTATTCATACGGACAGTTCGTCCAGGGACCAACCCGGAATCGGACACATTTTTGTCGGATAGCGTGAACTTCTCAAAATCAGATGTAAAATTAACACTTTCCGTATGGAGTCTAGGATTGGATACTGTAAAGTTAATTTCAAACAAATCATGATCACTTGTGGCTTTGAATATACTATGTAATTGTTTGCACGGTTTACAATACAGTTGCCGACATTCACCACAAAGATAAGTTGCCCGGATGTTTTCGTTTACGCCCTCCTTGCATGTTTCACATTCTACTTGATCGGATTCTCCCTGTGTAGAGTCAAATATAACGCATTTATGTGTTTGGGTGTTCTCAGCTGCTCTATGTTGTTTTGTGCACTGGCAACAGTAGATCTCCCGGCATTCTGAGCAATATCCGGTGGCAACAGTAGTCTGCCCGCGGTTTGCACAGATTTCGCACAAAAAAGTTCGACAAGAAGCTGCCATACATTAAAACAAACACATAATGAACAACAACAACAACCACATCATCATCATCAACAACAACCACAAAAAACGGTATCATCATCATCATCATCATCATCATCATCATCATCATCATCATCATCATCATCATCATCATCTTTATCATCATCATCCACAACAACACAAAAAAATGGTATCATCATCATCATCATCATCACCATCATCATGATCATCATCATGATGATCATCATCATCATTATCATCATCCACAACAACACAAAAAAACACGATCAACAACACCATCCACAACAACACAAACAAACGCGATCAACAACGCCAACTACAACAACACAAACAAACGCGATCAACAACACCATCCACAACAACACAAACAAACGCGATCAACAACACCATCCACAACAACACAAACAAACGCGATCAACAACACCATCCACAACAACACAAACAAACGCGATCAACAACACCATCCACAACAACACAAACAAACGCGATCAACAACACCATCCACAACAACACAAACAAACGCGATCAACAACACCATCCACAACAACACAAACAAACGCGATCAACAACACCATCCACAACAACACAAACAAACGCGATCAACAACACCATCCACAACAACACAAACAAACGCGATCAACAACACCATCCACAACAACACAAACAAACGCGATCAACAACGCCAACTACAACAACACAAACAAACGCGATCAACAACACCATCCACAACAACACAAACAAACGCGATCAACAACACCATCCACAACAACACAAACAAACGCGATCAACAACACCATCCACAACAACACAAACAAACGCGATCAACAACACCATCCACAACAACACAAACAAACGCGATCAACAACACCATCCACAACAACACAAACAAACGCGATCAACAACACCATCCACAACAACACAAACAAACGCGATCAACAACACCATCCACAACAACACAAACAAACGCGATCAACAACACCATCCACAACAACACAAACAAACGCGATCAACAACGCCAACTACAACAACACAAACAAACGCGATCAACAACACCATCCACAACAACAAATATAAAATTACTACTACTGCTGCTAATGATAATACTAGTACATTTAACTCAAATTTTAATTGTGGCAAGCACGAACCATTATCCTGATCTTCAGAAGTAGATAGCACATCACCTCCCAGATGCGCCTCAAGTGCGGACATATACTGTTTATGTTAAATATGATCATTATTTTACTCTTTGAATACTAATTGACGTATCGCCGGCCACGCCCACAATTAATGTTCCGACAAAGGCCGCCATCACGGTACTAAAGCAGCGTCACGACAACTAATGACGTTCTAGTGTCAGTGACGTCATAAAACGGCACAATTCAGGCCGTGTTCATTCTTTTTGTGTGTAATTCAAGCATGCCAGACCTTTGTCGGAACATTGTGGGCGCCGTCAGCGATACATCAATTACCATAAATATATACGAGTTTATTGTGCGGACGGATACATTACACGAGTGCGCTCTGCGCACGAGTGTAATGTATGCGTTCGCACAATAAACGAGTGCGATCAAGCTACGTCAGAAAACCACTTATGTGTGGTTTTGTATTTATCACATACCCTACCAACCTAAATGAAAAGCTTTCTTTGGCTTAATCTGCCAAAGAATTCACAATCAAATTTCAATATTTCATATTGATTTTTGATCTGATTCGAAAAATCTGATACCTGACTGGAAAAACTGCTAAAGAAGTAATTAAAACAACAGATAACTCTTCGTTTACGCATCATTGGTTAACATTTTACTAATTACATCGTAAACACTGGGAAAAATTAAAATACAAACATTGATTTTACAAATTATTTAACATCGTCCGCGATTCTCCCAACTCGAATAAATTCTCCCAACTTAAGGTAGTTCCATACTTTACAAATCGCCTGAAAACACATATGTTGTACATGGGCATAAACCATTTAACATGCCAAAATTTCAGGGCAGGTATTCGACTTGCTTAAGAAGTTCTGAAGCGCCACCTGGTGGCCATTTTCACGACATAAATGATCAAAGTATAACTACTGCTATCAACAAATAAGCTTTAATAATTTTTTGTCATGCTTAGAAACCAAAAGTCTCTTGCATCTAAATTAACCATTATGTCATGAAGATTATTTGGACCAATGGAATTTTATTTCCGGTCACGGGGAATTTCTCTACAGCGCCACCTATCAAGAGAGAACATTAAATTTCCGGAAAACTAAAAGTAACACCCTTTCGTTAATTTGTAGATTTTTGAAAAACTAAGTCGAATACGACCCCTGATTTTCACATATATTGCACATGAATATATAAGTTTGATTTTCGAAAACAAAAAAATAGGGGGGCGTCAAGCTACTTTTTTCATAAAATTGCATCAAAATCCTGAAACAAGAAAAAGCCTCATTCCTTACGTAAGAAGTTACCAATAATGTCCTAGGATACTATTATGAACTCAATGTTTTTCGTTTGGTATTAACAAATAAACAAAAACACTGATTGTGAGCTATTTGGCTGTGCAAAACAAAATCAATTTAAATTCCATATGGTCTGTCACCCATAGAAACCCTTAGCAACCGTTACCCAACACAGATCAGTTTAAGTGGAAAGGGGATTCGTATTCATTAATGAAGAGTTCTTGATTTTAGGTCACCGAATGAAACGCAAATACAAGAGCATAGTCAAACTGCTAAAAGTTAGCACCGAGAAAAATTATCATCAGTATGTTTATTGAAGAATCGTCAGTTTGTGTTCTACTTTTTGTATTTCCTACTATTTTTTAAAAAAAAAAAACAAACAAGAAGCGACATTTAAAATACCGTCTTCAAAATTTAAACAATGTACTCAAATCTTTCAATTATTTAAAATAGTACTCTCAACAGTGTAGATCTACCTAATTTCCGTAATGTACAATATATATTTTCTTCTTAAAAATAGTGCACAGAATTGATATTGTGAATTCTAATCTTTTGTGAATGCAAAAAATTATTCTACTGCATGATAGCATAACAGAGTTCCCGCCATAATTCCGTAGGCGCCGAAGACCACACAGTCGTGACGTCATAGATAATAAAGACGTCAAATCTGACATTTTGACCGTATGCACAAAACGACGACGTCACCATGGTATGGAACTACCTTAACATGACGTATGTATCACACATTGACGTCATATTATTTTTGTCATTACGTATCACATAATGACGTCATATTATTGTTGTCGGAAAAGGGAATTCCCCTAAAAGGAGTTCCGGCTACTATGGTGATACGGAATGTTGTATCACACACGCGTGTGATACAGACTTCCATATCACATAGCTGGAAAAAACAGTGTATTGCTATAGTAAGATAAAATGGATATGTGATAATAAATAATCTACCCCTGCTAACTAATAAGTTTGTCTGACATTGCTTGGCAATTTAATGAGAATTATATTCCTAATTCAGTATAACCTGTGTATAAAGACCACCAAGGGGACTGAGCAAAAGTGGACTTAATAGACAGGTGGACTTTATATAGAGGGTCACCTCTTATGACAAGTAAACATGTATTGTTGATACCAGTATACTTGTGCTGGAAAATATGTAGTACTTTCTTGTTAAATTTGTTAAAATTATTTTTAATATAGTTTTTTTTTGATCAGAATTAATTGTAGAAAATATTTATGTTAATCTTGATGGACTGTAAATGGTAACAGTTTATCTATAAGTATACACCTGACTTATTATGATTCCCCACCACCGAAGGTGGGGAATCATATTGTTTTCGTTCTGTTTCTTCTTCTTATTAATATTTTTATTATGATTCCCCACCACCGAAGGTGGGGAATCATATTGTTTTCGTTCTGTTTCTCTTCTTCTTATTATTTTTATTTTTATTATTATTATTATTCCGTCAGGACCATATGCTGAAGCATATCTCGGGAACGGCTAGATGGATTTAGATGAAATTTGGTACCAATAATCTGTTGTCTGTGTAGATAATCAAGACGTGTTCATTTTTGTTATCTTGAAGGTGGATGGGTGGGTGTAAATTGCTTAATTGAATACGTAGTTAAATACCTTTAAATACCTTAAATGCATATGCTTTCATCTATGAGTTAATCCGATTAGTGACCATCAAAAACTTCGCGATTTTTAAAACCACAGTCACAAGCCTGTTGTTAAAACCTTACACAATGAGCTGAATGGTGTATACAATTTGCCTTGACAGATCGAAGAAGGTTAAGCGTGTCGAAATGGCTTCGGGTTATTCTGTTAATCACTGACTGTGGAAGTAGAAGACTGCCCACTTTTTAAGTTAACACCAATGAAATTTCTCCTTTTACTGATTGACCCTTTCCTAATGACCGGTATGTTGTTTTTTCCTTTAACCGGACTTTATATAGTGTGTTGAAATATATTGGAAAATTGACGCTATGGTGATGCATAAGATGAGAATTATATTAAAATTTGAAATGAAATTTAGAACATTTTTTGAAAAACTATTTTGTTCCCTTAGTCGTGATCACGATCTATGAGGCACCAATATTTATTTTTCCCGAAATCATACTCGTAAAATTAAGCCAAAAATTGTAAATAAAATTAAGTTATTATAACTACCATTTTGTATATTATAGGATAATTATTATTACTCATAAGTTGTAAAACTTTCAGTGAAAATAATATGTAATATATATAATATATATATATATGAAAAATGAGGAATATTCTTGACCGAGATGAAATATTCTTAACTAGGGTTACAAAAATTCATATTTTTGACTGAGTAGATATATCGTTATGATCATGAACCTCAAACATATAGGAATAACCGATATAAGTCGCGAAATTAAAATACGATGTGTATTGCGCATTGCATCACGATTATTAATCAATAAACTTTTTAAAACAATATTAAATAAACAACACAAAAGGTAACTTCTATTATATTTTATTTTGGATTTTACAATTATTCCGAGTCCATCGGTATTTATACTGTCTGACGACATCGGGAGGGCACCTGGGTATATCCTCATGCAATGTCGACACGCTCCTATATTACCTGGATCTACCTGCCCATAATTAGAAGGTCTAACATTCACACCTAAGACAACGATCTTAATCAACTCATTCTTTAAGACCAGTCGTTAAGTACTGTGTTTATTCAGTGACACTCGCCGATCCGTCACTGGCTTCAATGTGTTATCACCTGTTAATTACTGGTGACCAAGATACCGGTGAACTTTGAAAACTTGTAGCCAGAAAAATCGCAAAGCGCCGTTTTGTTTTGTCGCCAGTTAAAGAAAAAAAATCGCAATTGGCGACGTTGGCGATGCCCTGCGCAAACCCTCCCATACGTGTTCATTCATTGTAACACGCGGCGACGCCGAATCAGAGGCCTTAGAGGGGTTCTACGAGTTTTCTTTTTCAACGAAATTTATTGAAAACGTCACTTCTTATGCCGAGAAGGCCTTCCAATGTACGATTTTTCTCAACCGAAAACTTTAATTTAAATCTACTTTAACTTTCAAAGAAATCTAAAAAAGAAATCAAGGTATGATTTTTTTAGTTTACCAGGTCGGCGCTGTACAAATGTACTTCAAACACAACTGCCTTTAGAATGTAACCGTTCATCAAGGCAATATATACACAACATTAAAAACGCATGTGACACGAAAATCACAAAATTTACCTGTTGATTAATAACTAAACAACAACATCTCTTGTTCATTTATTGTTTTATTCAATCTTGTAATACTTTGATGTAAGACTACCTGCACATGCAGGTACCCGACTCGACTAGTGTATTACGTCAAATGTTGTATGTGTCAAAAAGTATCCTTTTTGGCGACACAGTCATGAAATTGGCAACAAAATTTTACAACTGGCGATTTGCTTGGCGACAGACTTTTCCAACCCAGCGCTAACCCTGCTAGGGTCTTTTCACCAGATATATGCCATAAATTATTTATGGATGGTGGGGAATCATACGTAACTGGTATCCCAGTTACAATCTCTAGTTATTCTTATTATTCTTCTTCTCTCAAGACCATATGCTGACGCATATCTCGGGAACGGCTTGATGGATTTAGATGAAATTTGCTACCAATACTCTGTTGTCTGTGTAGATAATCAAGACACGTTCATTTTCGTTATCTTGAAGGTGGGTGGGTGGGTGTAAATAAATATGTAGTTAAATACCCGAGGAAACCAATTCTGAATGGACATAAGCTGGTTACGACACCTTAATTATACAAAGCCAATGCTTTCACCTATGAGTTAATCCGATTAGTGACCGTTAAAACTTAGCGAATTTTAAAACCACAGCTTGTCACGTCACACGCCTGTACTTAAAACCTTACACAATGAGATGAATGGTGTATACAATTTGCCTTGATAGATCAAATGGCTTGGGGGTTTTCTGTTAATCACTGACTGTGGAAGTAGAAGACTGCCCACTTTTTTAAGTTTATACCAATGAAATGTCTCCTTTTACTGACTGACACTTTCCTAATGACCGGTATGTCGAGTACAAAAATTTGTAGTTTTAGTCGGAAATGAATCTTCCGAGTAAGCCGCCACTCTGTTACTATTAACACTTTTCAAATATTGTTTAAGTATAAGATAAAATATTTTTGTGTCTTTTTTATTCGATTTAAACATTGGAATTGTCGTAATTTGGACTGAAAGTTCACTTCGATTTAAACATAAGAATTTTCGTAATATTTCGTAATTTGGACTGAAAATTCGCTTCAAATTCGGCATATCGAATTAACTAACAAATTTACATAGAAATACATAGCGATCTGACGGGACCATTTGTATCATTTCGATTTAAGCGAAATTTCGATTCAACCGATTTCGAATTAACAAGAGTCGACTTTATTTCTTTTGCATCAAAACATCTAAATAATCTATAGAGCAATGAAGATCTGAGTCTTTTAGATGCTGGAAATAACAATATGAGATTTATTCCGTATAATACACCTAAACTAATATGCACCTCAACGTGTTGAAAAGTACGTTTTTTTCAATAGAGGGGGTCTTTAAATCGGACTATATATACAGCGTCGATTATATTTCAACACACTATACACAGAGTTAACATACATGCTTCATATAAAAATGTCCGTCTTTTACTATTTTGACTGAGTAGATGTATCGTTATGATCATGAACCTCAAACATATAGGAATAACCGATATAAGTCGCGTAATTAAAATACAAACAGATGGCCTCCTATGATGTGTATTGCTCATTGAATCACGATTATTAATCAATAAACTTTTTAGAAAAATATTAAATAAACATCACAAAGGGTATCTTTTATTATATTTTATTTTGAATTTTACAATAATTCTGAGTCCATCGGTGTTTATACTGTCTGACGACATCGGTAGGGCACCTGGGTATATCCTCAGGCAGTGTCGATACGCTCCAATATTACTTGGATCTACCTGCCCATCATTAGAAGGTCTTACATTCGCACCTAAGACAACGATCTTAATCAACTCAGTCGTTAATTACTGTGTTTATTCAGTGACACTCGCCAACCCGTCACTGGCTTCAATGTGTTATCACCTGTTAATTACTGGTGACCAAGATACCGGTGAACTTTGAAAACTTGTGGCCAGAAAAATCGCAAAGCGCCGTGTTTTGTCGCAAGTTAAAGAAAAAAATCGCAGTTAACGATGCCCAGCGCAAACCCTCCCATACGTGTTCATTCATTGTAACACGCGGCGACGCCAAATCAGAGGCTGAGAGGGGTTCTACGACTGAGTTTTCTTATTCAATAAAATTCATTGAAAACGTCACTTCCTATGCCGAGAAGGCCTTCCAATGTACGATTTTTCTCAACCAAAAACTTTAATTCAAATCTACTTTAATTTTCAAAGAAATTTTAAAAAGCAATAATTTAATTAAAATTTGTTTATACAACAGAACACAATACAAAACAATGGAGACCACGTGACCATTTTTTTTTCTTTATACCTCAATAAAAAAAATTTAGATTAGCTCCGCCCACTTGCCCCGTTTTGGCGGATTTAACCGGAACTTCTTCATTGTTTACATCACTGAATGAGATCACGATTATAAAAAAAACAATCGGGTCATATTCATCCGCCTTATGATGACTATCGGTGTAGATATAATTAAACTTGATTTAAATGTTTCAGATTTTTTTGGGTTTTCTTTTAATTTCTTGAATAATTAAAGAATGTCTAAATTAAATTATAAGGAATAACTGTGATATTATTATTTTTATTGGTGTATAAAAGAAAAAACGATTTGCACACTTTTGAATAATGCGCTACGCGCATTATCCAGTGTGCAAATCGTTTTTTCTTTTATACACCAATAAAAAAAATAATATCACAGTTATTCCTTAAATCAAGGTATGATTTTTTTAGTTTTACCAGGTCGGCGCGGTACAAATGTACTTTATACACAACTGGCTTTAAAATGTAATTGTTCATCAAGGCAATATACACAACAAAAACGCATGTGACGTGAAAATCACAAGATTTACCCTTTTTGGCGACACAGTAATGAAATTGGCAACAAAATTTTACAACTGGCGATTTCCTTGACGACAGACTTTTACAACCCAGCGCTAACCCTGCTAGGGTCTTTTCACCAGATATATGCCATAAATTATTGATGGATGGTGGGGAATCATACGTAACTGGTATCCCAGTTACAATCTCTAGTTGTCTTTGTTTTCTTTAGAAGCAAGGTGTCACTAATGAATACCATAGGTATATAAAAACATACTACCTAACAAAGACCATTTCTACCTTCTAATCTAATGACATGAGAATAACGACATCATATATTATATTTTTCTCCATGAATTTTACCTATTATAACTAAGAACTTCAATTGCTCTTCACAACAGAAAATCGTACAGCTTTGTATGTTAATAAATACACTGGTCAAAGAACTTATATTTATACTGCTAATCTTTATGCATTAGGATTACATGTATAAGACTTACTTGATTACAAAATTTTGCTTGAACTTTTAGAAATAATAAAATTCCAAAAACTAACAAAAAGTTTATTGAAATAGTGGACTTTATAGACAGGTTCAGGAGTTATTTGGGACTAAAAAGGGTGGGCTCTTTTCACATTAGACAGGTGGACTTTATACAAGGGTCATTATATACAGTCAAACCTGTCTATAAAGGCCACCCAAGGGAACCTGTAAAAACTCCTAATGAAGTCCGACGCCTAATGAAGTCCGACTATCACGTACAATTAATCAATTAATCAATCAATAATTTAATTAAAATTTGTTTATATAACAGAACACAATACAAAACAATGGAGACCACGTGACCAATTTTTATTCTTTATACCTCAATAAAAAAAATCTAGATTAGCTCCGCCCACTTGCCCCGTTTTGGTCATATTCATCCGCCTCATGATGACTATCGATGTAGATATTATTTGTTTCAGATTTTTGGGTTGTTTTTTTTTAATTTCTTGAATAAATAAAGAATGTCTAAATTAAATTATAAGAAATAACTGTGATATTATTTTTTTTATTGGTGTATAAAAGAAAAAACGATTTGCACACTTTTAAATAATGCGCTACGCGCATTATTCAGTGTGCAAATCGTTTTTTCTTTTATACACCAATAAAAAAAATAATATCACAGTTATTCCTTAAATAATTCTCGATTGGTACCTTTTATGCCTCCCTAAAAAGAGCTAAAACTATCACGGTCTTTGGAGAGACAAATATATCCCTTTCCCAACGTCCAGACGGACGAACGGACGGACGGACAGACGGACAATAACTTTGATTCCAAGTTTGATCAAAATCCATTCATAGACATGGAACCTACATATTTAAGCTTACACGATATTTCGACGAGCGGGCGGACGGACGGACGGACCGACGGACGGACAGGATGATTTGTATAAATACCCCCTAAACATTTTGCGGGGGTATGGTACGGTTGGACAAAGCACACAATGTATGTGCCTGAATGTACGTTGCTATTGCTAGTTGGTCTAAATTGAAGTCGTAAAATTTTGAGACTTTTTTTTGGTAATATATAAAAGTCTCCTCGTCTGGAGCCCCAATCTGTGGACTTCATTAGGCGTCGAAATTGTCAACGCCTAATGAAGTCCGGACTTCATTCGGCGTCGGACTTCATTAGGAGTTGTTACACAGGTGGCTTTTGTATACAGGTGCAAATAATATGAATAAAGAACAATTGGAATAAATTTTTACTGGTCTTTATAAGCAGGTGGCCCTAATATAGAGGTGGCCTTTAAGGCAGGCTGGGCTCTAGTAAAGTCCATTAGGAATGCTGGTCGCTATAGACAGGTGGACTTTATAGGGAGGTAGACTTTATAGCAGGTTAAACTGTATATTGTTTATACCCAGTTTACTAGCACATGTATTTGAAAGTTATTTCTAAAAATAAACTCACTATTTTAGTTGGCTGTTCTTTCAATTGCACTCACAAGTCGTTTAACGATTATGACATTTCAATTAGAAAACTAGAACTCTTTTGAGAGCCTAATATCTCCTGACCTTGACCTTTTACTTATACACATTAATTTAGTATGCGACACATCATGTTGGTTTACATTTGTGGCAATTTTAATTAAAATCCACCCACAGACATAAAAGATATGAAGCGGACACGATATTGGGATATTCGTTTACGGGGGTATAACCGCTTTGGACCGTTAAAATCCGAATTTCTAAAAAATTAAAATGAGTGTATATCGGCGTTATTCGGTTAGCCTAGACTAAATAACTCAAACGCCATTACTCAACTCAACTCCGAACAAAGGGACGAAGACGATTTGTCCATTAGTTAGCTTAGTGTTAAACTTTCGACAGGTCAATGTTGTACTACAAAGTATAAGGCATTTCTAAACAGTTACGTCATGACCTTGATCAGTCATGTGATATGTTACTATGGCAACCAACGTTTGACCATATCTGAAAGTTTGATAAAGATCAAGGATGAGGTTAGATTGATAAAAACATTGAATGAATGAGATTTAACCTCACGGTCAAGATTATTTGACTTATATCGAGACGTCACAAGCTATAGGTAAAATCAAGAAAATTCTACCTTTGCAATACATTATCGGGTCATCAGTTCTCTTCCGAAAGTCTTGTGACTTTAAATTTAATCTTTAAATGGCGAAAGAACAGTCACTAAATACTTTTAAGGGTCATCTAAGTAGGAAAATTCAAGTGAAAACCATTTGGTTGAAAAACGTGAAAGAGGGGTACAATTATGAAATTACCTACACTAGTGTGAAGATTTATAAATAAAAATAAAGCAGGAATTGAATTGATAAGAAATTTAAAATTTTTTGTTGGATTTTTTATGGAAATTGTGCAAAAATACACATTTTGGGAAAAATAGTTTTCACCTTGTATAACGAATTAATTAAAAAAAATGGAAGGGTATTAATATATTCAACGTCATAGAGCAGTGCATAGGGAGCAGAGTTTGTTAAAGATATACGAGGTTTTTTGAAAACTCGACATTTACGGTTGAGGTCTTCTATGATTTGTTTTCCTTTTAAAAATGCGTGTATCAGGCGTGATGGTTCTTATTTTAAGGCTACAAACTTAGATGACCCTTAATACATCGGTTGATTAGAGTTATTTAAATAGTCAAATTTAGAATTAAATCCAAATTTTATTGATTTTGAAATGATAAACGATGTAATTTCAGTGAGATTTGTAAAAATAGCTTCCAAAAAGTCGCTTTCTTAAATGATTGACGATCCAACCGTATGGTGAAAACAAATGGCGGATCCGAGTAAAAACGTATTTACATTTTTGATAAAAATGATGTATTATTTGACCCAATACGGCAAATTTATTATATCTATCCTTTAATTATCACTTAATTCGTGTACTAAGTATTTAATTCATTTATAACATTACATAGCCGATATAATAATAAAATACGTGGCAATTACACATTTATTATTGCCACGTACGGGGCAATGGCCATTACGTTTTTTATTTTTATCTTGACTATAATATTTCACATCGATAGCTGTTTTCAAGTTTCACAACAAATATATTTAGGTTTTCATTTCAGTGACTTTGACGCTTGTGGCTCACAATACCATTAAAACATAGAAAAAAGTAGAAAATATTTTTTGGATTGATACAGGCTCCTACTGTATTTCCACAAATTCCGTGCACATAGAAAATGCAAGAATAAAGTCGTGTTTTCCAACAAACTCACGAAAAAAAGTCAAAATTTAATACAAAATATACTGAACTAATAGGAAAAAATATTTTTCATTCATGAAAAAGTGAACTTAATTCTGTACATAGAGCAATTTTTGAAGTTTTTAACAAAACAAGAATTATCCCTTCTGTACCTACTATAAACTTTATGTCATAATTGGAATATTCTTGATGATCACTCCTGGAAAATACCCGAACAACAATGACCTAATTGGCCCTAAATGCCCTGATATAATTTTGAATGAGGCCCAATTGATGTAAAAACTTTCGCAAAATTTCTCTTTGTACAGGAGAACTGAACAATAATGTTTTAATTAAAAATATAATTTGGTTAGGTCAGTGCATTTTAAATGCATTTTATTGATAGTTTAATGGAAACATTTTCAATTAAAATAAATAAATAATAAAAACCACCCAATTTATGGACATACAGTAAATAAAATTACTGTACAGGCCCGTCGAAAAGTTGACATTAAACAACTTAGTACAGAATCGACAGTTAATGTCAGTCTCTCAGCATATACAGAGTGGTGCAATATACAGTCAAACCTGTCTATAAAGACCACCCAAGGGAACCAGTAAAAGTGGCCTTTATGGACAGGTAGCCTTTACATACAGTTTCAAAAAATATGAATAATGAACAATTGGGATACAATTCTACTGGCCTTTATAGCAGGCAACCCTTATATAGAGGTGGCCTTTAAGGCAGGTTAGACTGTATATCAAACAGTTTGTAAAATTCTCCTTTATTTCACATAAAACTATATATATATTTTTTAAAAATTCTCGAAACTTTATTTCTTGGTCAATTTTCATGATTTTTTCATCGTTAAATGTAAAATTTGTTGTAGCTTCTTCAAATAATTTTTAAAATACTGTCTTTCGAACCCCGGCCGGGTCTGACCCAAATCTTAAAAGTGGGCAGTGACTGTTCTTTCGCCAAGCACTCGGCATTACGAAATGAAAGTCACGGTTCTTTCGGATGGGAACTTAAAATAAACGAGGTCCCGTGTCACAGTGGGCGTGGCACGTTAAAGAACCCTGATGTATAATGCCATCAGCGCAACGCACAGGCAAAATTTCTGCACCTTCGCCTATAGTTGGCGACGTCTCGATATAAGTGAAATATTCTTGACTGGGACGTTAAACACCATTACTCACTCACTCACTCAAAATACTGTCTGCCACATAACAATCTAGAAAACATAAACTGAACAGCATCGTAAATGTTTAACGGTCACGTGAAGCATGATTATATACCTAGGTAGTAGGTTACAAACACCCACATATTATATTATATATATATATTATATTATATTATATTATATTATATTATATTATATTATATTATATTATATTATATTATTGCTTGTCTTTGATTTTCTCGTAATCTATATTATTTATTTATTATTTATTTATTTATTATTTATTTATTTATTCAATTCAATAATTAATTATATCCATTTGTTTATTTATTTGATATTGTAACTTCATGTTGATTTATATTTGTAACATATTATATTGAAGGAGACTGGTTTATATAAGAGTTTCACTCTTGTTCCGGAATCCTCATTGTATCTATTTGTAATTATGTATCACATATTTCATTAAAATAAAATATTGTTTAAAACTAGTAGATTTCAATTTTAGAAATTTTCAACGTTGAATTTTAAATGTTTGTCTATTAAAAACAACGAAATTTTCTTTTCTAATTATTTTAAAGAAAACTTCAACAAATTTTAAATTTAACAGTGAAAAAAATCATGGAAATTCACCAAGAAATAAATTTTTGAGAATTTAAAAAATATATATATATATATGGTTTTATATGAAACAAAGAAGGATTTTACAAAGTGTCCGAATATATATTATTGCAACACTGTATATTACATCTGTAACATTTCAGCCACTAATTTTCATTATCTCAGCCGCTCGGCTACATGTTTTCTCGGTGTTAAATTTTCGACAGGTCTGTTTTTATAAGATAGGAAATCTGTCTATATTTCCTGTTTTTACTTGCAGTAAGGGTAAACGGATTTTGAAGTATAATCTCATTACCGGAAATGCGTGTTGGATAATAAGAGTCACACTGGATGGTTGATTATAACATATTATAGTCATTACCGGAACATTATTCAGCCTGATTAAGATGCGATTAAATCTTTATATTCCTTTTCATTTTAGAAATAAACCGAATGCTCTTAAGTTTTATAATCTTTTTTCTTCTAACAAATTGTCTATGTTAAATAACTTGTGTAAATTTATCAGGTTATTAATAAGAGGATCAGTCCTCCGGGTTAGTGAGTTAGTTATTATTGATAATTTCCTGCATGTGCACTATATTGTATATGTTTTATGTTTATTATTATGTATATGTTCTCTGTATTGATAAAATTCAGTATGAGAAATAAAGAAACTTGATTATACAGTACAGACCTATCGAAAGTTTATCACTGCGCTAACGTTGGTTGGTTGTTTGAATGTTGCTTAACGTCGCATCAGCAATTTTTTCAGCTATTTATGTCATGTGCTACTTTTGAATTTTTATGAAATAATATAATTCAAAAGTAGCACATGACATTTGCGACGAGATCTATTTATATTAAGCTCAAGGAACTAATCTATAAACAAGTTCGTGTATGTATGTGAAGTGTGAGTATGTTGTATGGTCTATCTTGTACTAGCGCGCACTCTGGGCGACTCTAAGCTGCTAGATCACCGAGTCAGTAGGCTGATAATAATAATAATAATAATAATAATAATAATAATAATAACTTTATTTGCACCAAGCTACATAAAGCTTATAGCACAAACATTAAATACAATGATAACGATGCGGCAGAATAAATAACCTATACAGGTACAGATATACAAAAATATTTAAATACATGACTTGTTAGAACATTTAGTAAGATATATTAGATCTACCAACAATTTTTTTCTTAATTTATATGAGCGGAAAACATATTTGGCTAATTTAAAAAGCAACAATGGTGGCGAGCTGGAGCTCAATATATAGTACAGTTTATGTATGTTAGGCCAGTGATTGTAATATAATGGCCATAAGTACTGTAATTTTATATTCTTATAAGCTGGACAACAAGAACAAAATGATATTGTTTAAAATTTTGGTCAAACAAAAAGATATGATCTGAAATCAATGTTAATATTTTTGCCACTGATAGCAGATGACGTCTCGATATAAGTGAAATGTTCTGGCCTGGGACGCAAAACTTCATTTACAACAAGCAAACAAACATTTATTCTTAAACTAAGATTCCTTTTAATTACAGTCAAACCTGCCTTAAAGACCACCTCTATATAAGGACCACTTTCACTGGTTCCCTTGGGTGGCCTGTATAGACTGGTTTGACTGTAACTTAAATTTTGGGAATTTGAAACATGAATAACTTTGGGAATTGAAAGGTCACTTCAAGCTTATAACATTTGTTAAAATTTCAACAGAGATTTCAAAATTTACAAAATGTAAGTAAATGAAAACGTTACTTAAGGCATGATTGTGAAACTGAAGTCTGTAACAGTTTTGAAAAACCAAGGAAGCTTTGTTATTTGTTGTTTTTTTTTTTTTTTGTGGACGTTAACAGTGTTTTCAATAAAACTGGATACTATCGTACTGAGTAGATAGACTAGGCACATTTTCAGAAAAGACGTCGTTTTAAAGAGGAAGAGGCATTTTTTAGTAAAAGTATACCATATATCCTTCTTACCTAATTTGGGTGTGCTGAGTTCGAAAATGGCGGATACCAAGCTGAAAAATTGCTCTAAGTAGGTCAAAATTTAAATACAAAATGGCCGCCAAAATGAAAATCATTTTTTGAATTAAAGTTGTTATAGAAGTTGTTTTAGTAGCAAGAAACAGTTATTAATCAAAGATTGTAATAATTCAAGGCTTATTTGGGTGTTAATGAACATAAAATTTAAACAAAAGGCCTATGGGCCTTATTGCTCACCTGAAAACATTTAGAAGATACTGAAATTTTAGGGGCAACAACACCTTCATTGATTATCAAATACAAAATTTGCTAAGGAGTTAGATCTTGGCATGTTGATCATTTTTGCAACTTGGTGTTTTTATCTATTTATAATACTTTTTAAAAATATGGTCAAAACCACAAATTCGCAAAAACTATACTCCAGGGGTAACAACTCCTGAGCTATGGATCATCATATTGTTGCAAACGTTGCTAATTGCCTTGTCATGTTCATTATTTTTCAATGTATTGGGTTTATATAACACTAATAGTTTTCAAGTAAATAGTCACAAAACCAGCAAAATTTGCAAAAAAGTATTATTTTTTAGGGACAATAACTCTGAAATAGGTGGTTTGATAATTAGGAAATCAGAAGATCTGGCATGCTGGCCAGCCTTCGTCTCTGGTAGCCTTGCAACAAAGGTCATAATGAAAAAATGTATATATTTGACTCCTTGTTTAGCTTAAACCAGTTTTAAAAGTTTTCGTGTTTGTTTTTGGATTGTAATTTGAACATGGGACTGTATGTTTCTGTTAAATTAAATGAATTGGATTAAGTATGACACATAAAATGCTGAAACACTGATTTATGTAGGTCAGAGTGTGAATGAATTCGAAATAGCGTACAAAATCAAAACCTGTGTTTGCATCAAATGCTTAAGAATTTTTCTTTATACAATGGAAGAGAAGTAAATGTAACTACACTAGCCTTCAAACCATATTTAGAGGTGCTACGTCATCACCGAGCAACTCTTAAGCTGACTATTTGGTAAACAAGTGAACTTGCTCACAAATGTTGATGTAAAGGTTGATAGCAAAAGCAACACTACATTTGGTTTTATCAAAACTAGTAAGAACTACGAGAGCTGAATGATATGCCGTGCGCCTTCTGTTAAAGGAGATTAGACCCGACGTCCCTTTTCAACACCTCTATTTCCTGATTATTTAAATCCGTGTATTGGGAGACTAGAGTCATTTTATAAGTTAATAACGACAATGTATTACTCCAAAGTAAATAAGGCTATTGACTTGGCAAATGTAAAAAAAAAAAAATAAAATGAAAGAGCAGGGTTCAATATTTGCAGAAAACGGTTAAGCACCTAAGGCTATCTATACATACATGTATATGATAGCAACACTAGGAAAAGTTGCCCCTTGATAAGCAAGAGTAAAAAGGCGGGTGGCGGATTATAAACAGGACAGGCAGAACATTGATAATGACCCCAGTCATGGAAGGAATGCCACTGTTGCAACCCAAGAAATGGTCAATAAAGCTTTGTTTTCATTTATGGTAGCGGAATTCACCGTTGGCTGCTCATTTCTGAGCAATTTGGAAAAAGATTGATTTTCCAAATCTTAAAACTACTTTAAAAAGGTAATTTTTTCACAAATTTTGGAGTATTTCACAGAGAAGAATACACTCCATTCTGACATCCTGCAATGATAAAACGTTGAACATATTGGGCTTCTGGCAATTAATCAGAAGCACACAGAAGCACGTTAATCTGAACCTTTTAGTGGTAGATCCTGCTAGCTCCCCTGAGAGCTTTGTTACTATGGAAGCAAAGTGGGTCCATTATTTCATCTGAGACCCCCAACAACAGTCTAATCAATGGAGCCATCCTGTTTCACCTCCACCAAAGAAGGCAGAGAAAGACTGTTCCATCATCTGGAAAGGTTATGACCACGGTTAACTCAGATACTGATGGTATTCAGATGGTGCGTGTAGATTTTTTCCAAAAGGGACAAAAAATAAATGTCACATAATTTGTATTACTTATGAGAGTGTTAAGGGAAAATATTCAACTCAAGTACTGTGCAAAACTCAGAAAGATTGTCATGTTCCACTACGACAATTTTACCATTGCCTTGGCTGCAATTAACAATGCTGGCTTTAGATTTAAAATGATTGAGTGGCCAACTTATTACTTAAGCTTGCATATCAGTCTTTTGTCTATTTCCAACACCGAAATCTGCCATTTACATTATTACCCAGTCATAGTCAGATGATGTCATATATTCATTGGAGGACTTTCTGAATTTTCCAGAAAATGCATTCTTTAAAAGTTGCATTTCGCTGACAAAGCTGTATAGAGACCGATACTTTGTTGAAAAATAATGCAATATTACCACCAAAATTCAAACAATTACATATGAGGTTCACAACATATCAAAATATATGTTTTAAGTAATGATTGTGATTCTACCTATTAAAGCAATATCCTTTTTAAAAGTTTGATGCATGACGACATGCATAATAATTCGGTACTTTGACATTTACAACCACGGCTTCTACATACTATTTTTCAAGAACACGTGGCAAAATCTATATGAAAGACTGTTCTGGAATAGGCTCTTTTCTGCATTTCAAACACAAGTTTCGATTATGACTATCAATTCCAAACCATGATCTGAATAAAGCAATTTTTCAGTATAGGTTTTGGTTTTGGTCATGGTTATGAACTTTATTTAATCTTATAGATTTTAACAGTGCACTATGCAAAAGGCACACATAATGAACAAACATTTCATTATAGCCACCACTTTATTTTTAGAATTTGTTATAAATTAGGTTTAAACATTAAAACTTCATTTTAACCTCTTCAATTTTAGCTTGACAACCTCAAGTTATGCTGAAATGTTAAAACGAACAAAGTACCATCTTTTGCTAAAACATGCAACTTCAACACTGAGAAATTATATGCCAATAAATTGAAACAGTCGCCATTTGTTTTGGAATTATGGGTAAAACATTAAATTCTGAATGACCTCTGAAAGTTTTGAATTTAGCATCCTCAAATTATAATTAAAAGCATGTTATCAACTTTTACTAACATTTGCCACCCAAGTAACATTAAGTTTGCATTGGTACATTATAAATTAAAATCGTCATTTTGTTTTTTGAATTATGGGTTAAAAAACTCAAAATTGAGCTTGGTATCCGCCATGTTTGAATTTGGCATCCTCGAATTATGTTAAACAAACCATGTTACCAACTTTTACCAAACTTTATCAACTCAAGATTGGTACACCATTAATTTTAGCCGCCATTTTGTTTTTGGAATTATGGGTTCAAAAACTCAAAATTGAGCTTGGTTTCCGCCATTTTTGAATTCAGCACCCTCGAATTATGTTAGAAAAGCATGTTACCAACTTTTACTAAAAAATGCCGCTTCAAGTCACATTTTCTGAATTTATTTCTAGTCTAAGACACGCATGCGTCACTTTTCTGTGGTTTTGTCACGCATAGAAATGAAATTGAACAATTATCACGTTAGCATGGTTACAAAGTGTGACTCACATAATATCTATTAGTAATATATTTATAGTCGAGTGGGAAATTTGTTAGGCGGATGAAGGGATGCCATGACAAATAATGTATGTAACCGGAAGAGAGAGAGAGAGAGAGAGAGAGAATTAGTTTAGGCGAATGACAAATAGTGTACGGTAACTGGAGAGAGAGAGAGAGAGAGAGAGAGAAAGAGAGAGAGAGAGAGAGAGAGAGAGAGAGAGAGAGAGAGAGCGCTACAATTTGTTTTTGCCAATAAGCATCTATAACTAACTAGGCAAAATCCTTTTTTTTTTTTTTATTTTTTTTTATTTTTAAAATATGTTATTTCTTTAAACTTTAACTTAAAAAAAAATAATTCAATTTTATCTTGCTGTTATCACATAGGCGGATGATGGGATGATGACGACATATACAGTCCAACCTGTCTATAAAGGCCACCCAATGGAACCAGTAAAATTGGCCTTCGTGGGCAGGTGGCCTTTATATACAGGTTCAAACAATGTGAATAAAGAACAATTAGAACACAACTTTACTGGCCTTTATTAGCAGGTGGCCCTTATATACAGGTGGTTTGTAGGGCAGGTTAGACTGTATGTGTAACCGGAGGCTTGAATACGCGTTTGTCCAGTAACTAGGCTGAATATTGAAGTGTTAATTTTAAACGGTGGTGGGGTGGGGTGGCAATTTTAAAAGAAGCTACAGTTCAGACCTGTCGATAGTTATGCTAACGATATACTGCCAAATCGGCATCTCATCTCAGTTCCTCGTTAGTTTTGTCTCGACAACTAGCCCTCTATGGTCTCGTCCGATTGGCTACCGATTGAGCTGCCACTCAGTGTTAATCTTTTGACAGGCCTGTACAGTTAACTCGACCAAACGTTTAAATACAGTACACCCCTCTACCTTTGTTTATGCAAGACAGTGTGCAGGGAGGGTTCTTTAACGTGCCACGCCTGCCGTGACACGCGACATCGTAAAGAATTATTATAAGGGACTATTGTAAAACTAGGACCAAACCCCGGTTTCACAATCATTTCTTAGCTAAGATTTTTCTTAACTTAAAATTTAGCAAATTTTGGTATTCTCTTTTTGGAACTACCGATGAATATTTTGTCCAAGCTAAATGCAAATGTTTTAATCTAAAAGTTATTTTAAGAATGACACCTTAAATTCCTGAATATTTTGCAAATTACCATTATAAAGATTGGAAATATTACAACAATTAACTTAAGGAAAATATCAGCTAAGGAATGATTGTTAAACCGGGACCAGACCTGTTATAAGTCCACCTTTATATATAACATCCACAGGTTCTTATGTAATGATATAACAATTAAACCGGGGGACGGTACGTATTCTGTATGAACATGTACGGTCTTAACACATCATATACAGGAAATGGTCAAACGTCCACTACTGAGTCATATAGGGTGTTACAAATCCGATTAAATCGTGTATATAAACCAAATGAATCAAAAGTTCAGTTATTAGTGTAACTTACAAGAAAAATGATGATGAGAACTTTATCTATATGTTTATTGCTATTTATCAATGTTTATGCACAAGGAGACTTCACACAATGTGACGTAAGTTAAACTTTCATTTGTATCATTTACTTAAATTTTAATTTCCTCTTATAAAACCTAAAAATGAAAAAAGCAATTTTCAACGCTTTTGTTAAAAAATTATACATGGATAGGTGAAGATTACGAAAGGAAATCGTTAGTACCTAAGTAAATATTAGGAGAGAGAGAGAGAGAGAGAGAGAAGAGAGAGAGAGAGAGAGAGAGAGAGAGTTAAGTAATGTGTTAACGTCACATTCAAGAATATTTCACTTATATCAACACGTCGCCAGCTATAGGCTCATTTTTAAGGTACCTTCTTACATATTTCTATCTTAATATATTTTTTAAGTATTCGAACACTTTTGTTCGAATCATTGCATGCAGTTATTAGGAATCTTGGGCTTCATAGACACTGTAACAAAGGGAACCTTAAGGCAAATCAAATTCATCAATAATTTAAATGCATGCTTGTTTAAACATGTCGATAGGACATGCAATTGTATAAATTTCTTGGGCTTAACCCTCCGTCTAAAAGACAAAACAGACCAAAGAATACGTTGAAGTCGCCAACAAACAAGACTTAAACGTTTACTGTTCTTTAATGGTATTATCTTCGTTGTCATTATCTTCATGTAGTTAAAGTTAAAGTAAAAGTCTGTCTCGAGCCATTAGGCCCATCAGGCCGGAGCTTATCCCGGTTTCGGTGGCGTTAAGCGACTGAGAGTACAAGACTCTCCCCTGAATGGGACGCCGGTCCATCGCAGGGTTAACCCCCAGCATTTTGCTGGTACTCATTTAATTTTCAGCTGAGTGAACTGGAACAACGTGAAATTAAGTGTCTTGCTCAAGGACACAACACATCGCCCGGTCCAGGGATCGAACCCACGACCTTCGAATCATGAGTCCATGTAGAGTAGACCAGAAATCGTTCAATTTTTGGGGTCTTCAAGTTTTATACAGGAGCACCAAATTTAAAAAAAATGACAGCCTTGGGGCCTTCACTTCAATGCAGCTTGTTTTATACACTGTACAGGGCACAAATACATTCAATTAGAAGATAAAGAATAAATAAAAACGGGAATTTAGATGAAGATGATTGAAACTTTGAGACGACTAGGGCCATGCCAAATTAATATGTTGTTCGTCAGATCCATCCGATTTCAGAAAAACTAAATAATAAATACAGTTTCAAGTTCTGTGCCTGTCCCAAATCTCCACATGACAATTTTGGTCAATTTTTGTAGAATTTTTTCAACGTTGATCGTTTGGTAGAATGACAACATACGTTAACCATACCAGTGTTTATTATTTCGACGAATTGTACCACCTCACCTGGACTGTGATATTAGGACCATAATTGATTTATTATTTGTAGAACATAATATTCTATGCCCTTGAGTCATGTGTGTACATTTTCTTGCCCTTGTATGATGCAATGACAATCTTTTGGTACATATTTTTTTCTCTCTCGCTCGCCTGGCTCAAATTTTAAGCGCCTGAAGAAAAACCGTTTTTAGAGAGAAAAACATTTTAATTTTTAGTCGCTCGCTCGCCTCTGATTTGAAAAAAAAAATGAAAATCCGTGAAATTAAAAGTTACTTTGGTGTGACCTAGCCTCCGAAAACCCGTATCTGAAGGAATTTTAGCAACAAATAATTGAAATGTCTTTATTGGTATTTCTGGAATTTTCTCTTTAAACCTGTTAATAAAGTTCACCAAAGGGAAAAAGGTAAAGTGGTCTTTATGGGCTAGTGGTTCTTATATACGAGTCCAAATTACTGACCTTTGAAAGCAGATGTCTTCAAATAATATGAATACAGAACGGTTTGGATATTATTTTATTGTCCTTTAAAAGCAGGTGGCCCTTATATACAGGTTCAAATAACACGAATAAAGAACAATTGGGATAAAATTTTACTTGCCTTTAAAAGCAGGCGATCCTTACTTGGAGGTGGCATTTGAGACAGGTTTTACTATATCGATAAATTGATCTCGTTGTTAAAAAAAATTAGAGTTACAGTCCAACCTGTCTTAAAGGTCACCTCTATATAAGGACCAACTGCTTACAAAGGCCAGTAGAAGTGTCTCAATTGTTCTTTATTCACATTATTTGAACCTGTATATAAAAGCCACCTGCCGATAAAGGCCACTACCACTTGGGTGGGTGTTATAGACAGGTAAGACTGTATGTGTAATTGCACCAATTAGATATATGGTATCATTTTATTGCAGGCCTATTTGAGGAAATATGGTTACTTGATTGACGGGAAATCTACACCGGCTTCAACAGAAGACAGAGAAGTAGCTTTAAGGTAAACAATAAGTGCTTTGTTGCTTTCGTCATTAAAATAATTTAAATTTAGTGTTCTAAAAGCCTGGATTGTGATTCGGACATGGATAAGTACGTTTGTTTATGATTAAATAGTACAAGCCTGTCAAAAGTTTAACACGGAACAAATTATTTACTGTATTTCCATAAATTGAGTGCACATGGTTTATTATTTATTTCTTTTAATTGAAAATGTTTCCATTAAACTATCAATAAAATAAATTTAGCTATATCTGGACAGCCTTAGGACAGCTGCTATCTATCTCTTGGGTAGCTTTATTGTTACTAGCTATCCATATGACAGCCACTCGGCAGACAAGCTTCCCTTATTTAGAGCTCTATATCTCGACAGCCTTAGGCCAGCTGCTATCTATCTCTTGGGTAGCTTTATTGTTACTAGCTATAGCTATCCATATGACAGCCACTCGGCAGACAAGCTTCCCTTATTTAGAGCTCTATATCTCGACAGCCTTAGGACAGCTGGTATCTATCTCTTGGGTAGCTTTATTGTTACTAGCTATCCATATGACAGCCACTCGGCAGACAAGCTTCCCTTATTTAGAGCTCTATATCTCGACAGCCTTAGGCCAGCTGCTATCTATCTCTTGGGTAGCTTTATTGTTACTAGCTATAGCTATCCATATGACAGCCACTCGGCAGACAAGCTTCCCTTATTTAGAGCTCTATATCTCGACAGCCTTAGGACAGCTGCTATCTATCTCTTGGGTAGCTTTATTATTACTAGCTATCCATATGACAGCCACTCGGCAGACAAGCTTCCCTTATTTAGAGCTCTATATCTCGACAGCCTTAGGACAGCTGGTATCTATCTCTTGGGTAGCTTTATTGTTACTAGCTATAGCTATCCATACCCAGCCACTCGGCAGACATTCTTCGACTTATTTATAAACACAATTTCTAGACAGGTAGATGGCTTTTATTTTATTATTTTTTTGAAAATCGTTTATTTTGGTTTTTCAATCTCATAAAAATTTTGAAACGCTGTCGTGTACGGCATTCATTTTCTATCCGGGGCTAGAACAGCCAATCAATGACGTCACATCGAGGCCCGTAAGCATTTGTAGCTCACCTAGTCAAAGGCCATCAAAGTTTTGTATTTTTTAATATACATGTATAGTTTTTGATTATTATTCCCGAGAATTATTAGAGAAAGATAAATAGTAAAAATAATGCAAAAATGATCGTCATGAGAAGATCTAACTAAGTAGCAAGTTTCTTAAATATCTAATTATCCATATCAGAGTTATTGCCCTTGAAATGTAGTGTTTCTTGTTTTTGTGCCGTTTATGGCATAGGTAGGTAAGCGGTACAAGTCCTATTGGGCTTATTGCTTTGCTAAAACTTTATCCAGTTTCCAAGACACGTAATTCAATAAAATTCAATAAATTCATATGTATATCTGTAAGTCGCAGAGTATCTACAGCAAAACCTCAAATAATGACCGAGAGGCCACGGTGGACTAATGAATAAGACGTCAGTCTTCAAATCCAGGGTCTCTCACTGCCGTGAGTTCGAGTCCTGCTCAGACCACACATGGGAAAGTGAATTTTCCTTGCCGTTGGCCTTAACTGGTTCACCTGGTATCAGTTTAATGGACTGGGTAAGTGGGACACTTGTCTGCGGCGTACTGACTCTGTGAGCTAGCACGTTAAAGTTGCCCCGAGTGCGCGCTATTTCAAGGCAGACCATACAACACACTCGCACTTCACTTCGCATACACAAAATTGTTCATAGATTAATCCATAGAGATTAATAAAATAGTTCTCGTCGAGAATAGCTAAAAAATTGCTGATGCGACGTTAAGCAACATTCAACCAACTAACCATCATATAATAACCATTGGCCTTAATTTCCTAAAAGTTGGGGATCTGTTAGTAGTAGTAGTAATGGTGTTTAACGTCCCAGTCAAGAATATTTCACTTATATCGAGACGTCGCCAGCTATAGGCGAAAGTGCAGAAATTTTGCCTGTGCGTTGCGCTGATGGCATTATACAACAGGGTTCTTTAGCGTGCCAAGCCCACCGTGACACGGGACCTCGTTAATTTTAAGTTCCCATCCGAAAGAACCGTGACTTTCATTTCGTAATGCCGAGTGCTTGGCGAAAGAACAGTCACTACCTACTTTCAAGTCTTGGGTCAGACCCGGCCGGGGTTCGAACACACGACCTCCCACTTACGGAGCGAGCACTCTACCAACTGAGCTACTGTTAGTGATTCTATTTATATATCCTTACTTTCTTTGTACTACAAATATCTGTTCATGTTTTCCATATTTTCTTTTCTTTTGTTTGAGCATTCATATTTTTGTGTATTTTAAATTTTTAATATTGCCCCCCAACACTACCACTACGGTAGCTCAGTTGGCGGAGTGCTCGCTCCGTAAGTGGGAGGTCGTGGGTTCGAGCCGCGACCGGGTCTGACCCGAGACTTAAAAGTGGGTAGTGACTGTTCTTTCGCCAAGTACACGGCATTACGAAATAAAGGTCACGGTTCTTTCGGATGGGAACTTAAAATAAACGAGGTCCCGTGTCACGGTAAGCTTGGCACGCTAAAGAACCTTGCTGTATAATGTCATCAGCGCAACGCACAGGCAAAATGTCTGCACCTTCGCCTATAGCTGGCGACGTCTCGATATAAGTGAAATATTCTTGACTGGGACGTTAAACACCATTACTCAACACAGCTCAACTGTTGAGTTGTCAACGGACCTGGTTTATTATCATGGCAACAGGAAATATTACGGTATTTTTCAGAGTGTTCCAGCGTTTTGCAGGACTCCGAAGAACAGGGCTGTATGATGACGCCACTAAAGCGAAGATGGAACTGCCAAGATGTGGCTGTTTAGATATAATGCATAACCGAACGGCACCTGGAGCTGGACCAGCGTCATTTAGACAAGGTCCACAGGATTTTAACGCCGGTATGTACTTAATTATGACCCAAAGGTTACAGTTCTCAGTTGTAAATTAGTGAATCAGTTAGTGTTATGCACCCATATTTTAATATTTTTTCAGATTCTGCCAGAAGCAACCTTTTACAATTCAGAAGAATTTAAGCATTATTTTTACATTGCCTTTTTTATGGCTGGAATAATTCTAATATTTTCGCCTTTATTTTGTTAACATATCATGATAGCTACGGAAGGTCAGTTAATAGAGTGCTTGCTTTGTATGTGGGAGGTCGGGGGTTTGAATCCCAGCCGAGTCTGACCAAGACTTTAAAAATGGGTAATGATTGTGTTCTGAAACTGTCGTCTAGTGTTTTATATTTCCAAAGCATTTCGAGGTCAAGAAATTTCTTTCTTTTTTATCTTTATTATAAGTCTTCGAAACCCCTTTACAGCACTTAACTCTTATCGAACAATCTGTAGCTATGAATCATGTCTAGGCCCAGTTGCACAAGGGTTAATTGAAATTAATTATTATAACATCATCTCTCTCTCTCTCTCTCTCTCTCCCTCTCTCTCACTTTCCTTTCCTTCCCAACCTTACCCTGTTCCAACCCCTTTGTCAAGAACTTACCTTTGTTTTGGCCACCCCCCCCCACACACACACTCTCTCTCTCTCTCTCTCTCTCTCTCTCTCTCTCTCTCTCTCTCTCTCACACACACACACACACACACACACACACACACACACACACATGTATGTATTTCAGTATGTAGACAGTCGGTTTCGCCTGTATTTTTTATCTCAACTGTCTGCCGTGATGAGGTCTTTTTAATTTATGTTTATTATACCCCCCGCTTAAAAAGTGGGGGGTATATAGTGATAGGGGTGTCAGTCCGTGTGTCCGTCTGTCCTTCCGTTACACCTTAGGGTACCTTTCTCTTATCCGCAACTCCTCCTAAACCCTTAAATGGATTTTCATGAAACTTTTCAAACAATCTTTGTGATATAATGTAGATGTGCACCTCCTTTTTAAAAATTTTATCCGATGGATTTTTGGGAGCGGGGGGTATTTTTGTAAGCTTGTGGCTCACAGTTTTTCTAGTTTATAATTTTATGACTGCCATTGCAGTATTGTTAAGTATAATGTCTCTGCCAAAATCTTTGAAATTTATTGCTTTTTATTTAGTTCTTCGATCCACATCAGCATTTGTAGTTGACACGGACGCTGATAGTGAAAAACATGACCGTAATGCGAATTTTAAGCTACTTTTACATGGACGGGCTTAGCTACATTAGGCAAAATTACAACATTTTTGTGTGTTTTCCGTGTGAACATTTTATTAAAATTTTAAGTTATGTCCAAAAATTTAATGTCAATTCAAAGCATATTTATCTGGGAATAAAATGACACCAAGATCACGATGATCGGACACAAATTAAAAAAGTAATGTAGAATTTTGTCGGAGCACCTACAAGTGAAAGATCCGATTCGTTGTTCCCCTTTACTCTTTTTTATATACTTATGGTATTTTTAAATTTTATTATGAAACTGGCCCCTGTGGTCTCTGCTTACAGGATGAAGATAAGCGGGGCCAATTAGCCCATGACAACTAATAATAAGTGTGGGTCTCTTAATGTTGATACATTTTAGCTATTTATTATTATTACACTGACTAAATATAGTTGACTTCCCATAGTTCCATCTGTTCTTTCACTCTCCTTTTTTACTACACACGTCACACGTGGCGGGTAGAGCTAACTAAACAGAAGCTGCTTACCCTTCCGGAGCACCTGGCCTCACTTCCCTGGCGGAGGTTCAACCTAAAATGCCAGCATTTACAGTTTTTAACTTTGCTTTCGAATTGTGTTTTGGTTTGGTCATGAATTGGTATGTTTGGTTTTTTTATTACTGTGCTTCCGGATTGTGGTTTGGTCATGGATTGGTATGTTTGTTTTTTTTTATTACTGTGCTTTCGGATTGTGGTTTGGTCATGGATTGGTATGTTTGTTTTTTTTATTAATTTGCTTTCGGATTGTGGTTTGGTCATGGATTGGTATGTTTGTTCTTGATTAAAACAGGATTAGTAAAAATTGATGATGAACGCGAGTGAAGTTCTGTGCAACAAGGTCTTGTACTGTAAAAATATATGGGTATATGCCCTACTCAATGGTTTAGTGCAGCCTCCAGTTTCACTATCATTCTTTTACTAAGATGTTCCTTAACTTACATCTTGTCCTTTTATTCTTAAAATATCCAGAAATTTAAAGTGCCATTTTAAAGATCACTTCAACGTTCAAGCTTACAACATTCGTACTAAGGATTACATTAAATTCGCCAGTATCACATTTCGTGTGCCGACCCCTAAGCGTCAATTCGCGAATACACAATCCATGTAAATGTTGAAATTCACCATCGATAGGCAATTATATAATTATCTTCCTTTCCTAGGACGGTATGACTTCAACGGTTATATATACGATTGCCGACATGTTGTTGTAATATGACTGTTTTATTTTCGCGATCACGGGAATATTCGCATGATATATGAATTTGCGTTCGAGAGTCCTCGCGGAATTACGCGTTAATAAGTCCCTCATTATAAAAAAGTGATCTACAGTATTTAGTTTTGACAACCATGTTAATTTGTAGTTCTGAAAAAAGGTTGCAAAAATTTAAATTAAGGAAAATTTTTCTTTATGAATGAACGTGAAGCTTGGGGCCTGGTGCATGAAAATTTGTAATTTAATAATTAACGAGATGTGTAAGTGAGCTAAGAGATTTTTGTACAGCGTTCACGATAGTGAACGCGTGTACTATGCTGTCGCTTTCTTCCAAGATATCGAGCTTCTTTGCTATAAAATTATAAGATATGAGTACATCTGGAAATAGTGCGCCTGGTAAATGAGCGTGAAAGAAGTATATCTGTTTTATCGTGAGATATGTATTCTGAGACGGGTAATGCATTTGGTTACATATGCACATTTGGAATAAATTTTCGGAATGCATTTCGGAATCTAGTAAAATATTGCGACGGGATGCATCTAATAATTTCTGCAATTTGGCGAACTGATCTCATGTTTACAATAAAAAGTAGTTCGAGAAGTTGGCGTCCTACGATGTAAAATCATAACTTTTTATGAAATGAACAGCAACGGCAGGTTGTTTAATTAATTCTTCGTAAAATCTACGGAAATTTAAATTTATTTTGAAGGTTATGATTACGTATTTTGATGTTGAGGCAATTGTGTCATATTTTAAAACTGTTTATCGATTAGATTTTACTTTCGTGAAAGGGAGATAATTCGTACAGTTGTTGTGTGCACATTTTAAATACAGTCTTTTTACCAGTTCCGAACAGGGTTTTATATAAGCGCTGCTGCAGACGTCATCCACAAGCAGAGGAAATAAAATTTATGTGGTGTAATAATACAGATGTTTACTGATTCCAAAATATCGACACCTGTCCTCAAAAACACGTGGTAGTATGTCTTCTTGAAAAAAGCATTTCCGTGATCACGATTTGTTTACATCGTTAAACTAGGTCACCAACAATCTGTCGACCTGTCGTGCACATACATTTAGGAAGCGGTTGAAGTTTATATTATTTAAACAATTAATGCCCATACATTCAAGTAGAAGCAAATTGAGAAAGTTATTTTTCGATTCCTTTAATTGAACGGGGTTGAAATTTTAGATTATTCGGTAGTAAAAATTCGGAACTGGTAAACCAACTGTACTTCACCATTAACATGAAACGGGAATATTGTGAGTGATAATCAGCAGTTAATTAAAACCCAGATTAACAGCAAATGATCCAGTTACATACAACCGCTAGAATGTACCCCCTCATAGCGACGGCAGGATCTGCAAAACTCTACTTTCTCTCTATCCGAAATGACAAAACGATCGGGTACAACTTTTTTAAATTTCAATTACCGATTGTCTTTTTCATATATTTATGAAATTATTATTTTCTACCATTTAATTCAGCAATACATGGTTTAGTACATTGTTTCCTTTTCCAAAAAAAAACCATCCGTCGGACTATGCATAGATCGAACCCCCCCCCGAATTTTCGGTTATATTCTGTCTTGCCACAACACAATTTTCCCAACTACGCTGTACAGCAGCACGACAGTGCTATGTTTATGACCATGGAAACGGTTTTCTCTTTTTTTGTAGGCCCAAATAGATGGCGCAGAAATGCTTTGACATGGAGGCTTGTGACACCACTTGGTGGTAACACATTGACAGTCGCTCAGCAAAGGTATGGTAAACAACATTGACTTGTCCGCTTGAACTTTAATTCAAATATTTATTATGGACCAGTTCATTTATATATATAGGGATCATAGGTGTTCATTTCGTCTGTATCATGGATAAAAATGCATTGTTTATGTATTAACTGCGAATCCTAACACTACCTATACACTTGGTAGCTACTAATATATAAATATTCCTCATGAAAGGTCAAGCGGACAGGTCATTGTTGCTAAGTTTGCCTGTATTTCAAAATAGAATAAGTCGTCATAGAGATGCTTGTCACATATGATTCAAGTATCGTGGGTTCAAACCCAAGCACGACTGCTTGATGTGTGATTGTATTAATAAATCAACGGTAAACGTAATTTTGTAACCGGGTTCGAGTCATGGGTTCGAACACCAGCAGGACTGTTTGATGTGTGTTTGTACTGATAAGGCGACGGAAAACGTAATTTTCACGATCGGAAAATATTTCGCCATTTATAAAATGATTGATTCATTGAATCAGTTTTTACGTCTAGTCAAGAATATCTCACTTATATCGAGACGTCATCAGCTATAGCGGTAGTGGCAAAAATGTTTACCTTTGCAGCGCGTTCAGAACACGCTGTGCCGTAACACGGGTCATTAGTCTTTTCTGAAAGACCCTATGACTTTCATTTCTAAATACCGAGTTTTTGGCGAAAGAACAGTCACTAACATTTTGCAGCCGGGATTCGAACTCACGACACCCTACATACGGGTCGAGCAGTCTATCAACTGAGCTACCGTAATGGTTAAAGTGTGTGTGTGTGTGTGTGTGTGTGTGTGTGTGTGTGTGTGTGTGTGTGTAGGGGGGGGGGTAAGTAATTAACTGTTGCGCGTAAATATTAAATTATTTTATTTTTAAGGCGTATCCTGCAGTGGCACAGAGGTGCCATGGAATATTTTTTGCATTATGTGTGTAAGTAATAGGTTAATACATGCGCCTTAATTAAAGAAAATATGTATTTTATGTCGCTTTTATGGCATTTAGTTCCAAAACAGCCGCGTGCATGGGATATTTTCGTATGAATGGATTCCTCCCTCATAAACACACGTGTAAAATGTTATGTTCAAGTGCAATATTTAAGCCCACCCTCATTTGTCACGTCTTGTATCAATTCAAACTAATCTTTTTCTGGATGAAACACATGATGATGCCCATCATTTTTTTTTTCAATTTCTTTAACAGAGATGCTATGACAAGGGCTTTTCAACTGTGGGCGGATCAGACTCCGCTTACGTTTCGGGAAATTACATCTGGTACTGCCGATATCAGAATTGAGTTTGCTGGACGAAACCATAATATCGGTCGAGGGGATGAAGGTTTTGATGGATCAGGTAAGATTGTTACAGATTGATTTTCGATGGTATAGGCAAACAACATTGACCTGTCCGCTTGACCTTTCATATAGAAGGATCCACCCAATAAATGGGTAGTAGTAGGTTTTGCAGTTAATCAGGTGTATACAGGGTCCTTCATCAGTGTTTGCATTGTGTAAAGTAATTAAACCACGTGACCCATGTACATAAATTCACTTTTCCATAATAAATATAAGAATGAAAGGTCAAACGGACAGGTCAAAGTTGTTTACCTATACTTGATAACATGATGTTGATGATTGTTGCTTAACGTCGCATCAGCAATTTTCAGCTGTTCGCTACTTTATCAATCTTTATAAGGATTAATCTATGAACAAGTTCGTATATGCATGTGAAGTGCGAGTGTGTTTTATGGTCTGCCTTGTATCAGTGCACACTCAGGGCGACTTTAAGGTGCTAGCTCACCGAGTCAGTAAGCCGAAGACAAGCGTGCCACTCCCCCAGTCACATTACACCAGTACCGTAACTACCTATGAGGCAACCGAGGCAGTTGCCTCGGTTAAAATGTAACCAAGTACTTTTTCGCACAGGGAGAGAGAGAGAGAGAGAGAGAGAGAGAGAGAGAGAGAGAGAGAGAGAGAGAGCTCCGGCTGTTGTCATTATTTTCCAGGATGTGATTGGGTTGCGATTATTCCAAGCAATATATTCTTGTACCTATGCTTGTAATGTCGGAGGAAAAAGAAAACCAACTTAATATAGACATCTTTTTTAATCAAGCAGTTCCTCCAACAAGTGACAGTTTACATGATTTCATCATGTGATTGTCACATTAAACGTTTGCATTATTATTATTTAATTTGTCATTCTGGTTACTAACTGTATTGCGGTACTGTCTGATTACGGGATTTAGAGCCTTGCCTTGTGTAATCTTGCTTATGAAAACGCAGAATCCAGGTTTAATGATAGACCTATTTTGTCTGAAACCCGCACACTTTTAAGCTATCTTCTAACTTTGAATACGAGGTTTAGTGGTGTGGTTAAACTAGTTTTTATGGCATAAAACCATCCCACTAATTTTACAACAGCTGGTCTAGTTTTAAGCTTTTCTATTATACTGTATTATAACACTTTCCTTACATGTGAAAGATGCAAAATATTGAGACTGTTGGTTCTCCAGTTCTTGCCTCGGTTTATTTAAGGGCCTAGTTACGGTACTGTACACTGGCACCGGGTGAACCAGTAAAGGCCAACAGCAAGGAAATTTCACTTTCCCATATGTGGCCTAAGCGGGACTCGAACTCACAGCAGTGAGAGACCCTGAATTTGTAGACTAACTTCTTATCTATTAGGCCACTGCGGCGTCTCTCTTGATAACATGGTAAGATCACATGTCATTAAATCGCTCTACAGTC